>SWKJ01000209.1:600000-1052875 GCA_019425465.1 Colletotrichum falcatum | reverse complement strand
AAACTAATACGCGCTGCTGCAGAAAAACGTTTGATCCCGCCGCCATCCTCAACGCCCGTGACCTCATCAAGCTCCTCGCCCGAAGCGTCCCCGCTCCCCAGGCGCTCAAGATCCTCGAAGACGGCGTCGCTTGCGACATCATCAAGATCCGCAACCTGGTGCGCAACAAGGAGCGCTATGTCAAGCGCCGGCAGCGCATTCTCGGCCCCAACGGCTCGACCCTCAAGGCCCTCGAACTGCTCACCCAGACCTACATCCTCGTCCAGGGCAGCACCGTCTCCGTCATGGGGCCGTTCAAGGGCCTCAAGGAGGTGCGCCGCGTCGTCGAGGACTGCATGGCCAACATCCACCCCATCTACCACATCAAGGAGCTCATGATCAAGCGCGAGCTTGCAAAGGATCCGGAACTCGCCAACGAGAGCTGGGACCGTTTCCTGCCCAATTTCAAGAAGAAGACGCTCAGCCACAGACGCGTGCCCCTCAAGGTCACCGACAAGAGCAAGAAGGTCTACACCCCCTTCCCTCCCGCCCCGAGAAGAGCAAGGTCGACAAGCAGATCGAGACGGGCGAGTACTTCCTGGGAAAGGAGGCCAAGGCCAAGGCCGCTCAGGCCGAGCGCATCGAGCAGCAGAAGCAGAAGAAGGAGGAGAGGCTGCGCGAGAGGGAAAAGGAGTTTGTACCGCCCGAAGAGCTGGGCCACAAGAGAAAGAAGAGAAAGAAGAGCGACGGCGACGACGAGTAAGGGGCGCGGGCCGGAGCGGCAGTGGTACGAGACGACGTCGTCGAGGAGAGCCTGTGCATGTGCGTGTGCGTGTGCGTGTGCGTGTGCGTGTGCGTGTCGTAGGCTCGAGTAGGTGCCTGACGCATCTAGGCAGATAGGGGTTCGCCACGTACACAGGTGAGGTGTAGGCTCACCCAAGATACCCTTCCATTCACAAGAGTTCAGGAGTCCTCTCACATGCACACTGGATATTTACCGAACCTGCGCCGCCTCGGAGGACTGTACGCATCATCAACAACAAGAAAAGCGAAATGTAACTTTGTAATTGGTAAAACTGTCAAAACACTGGTGTGTAATGCATGCATTCGACTCGAGGAGTTTACTAGTATTGACCCGGTGGGCTAGGCAAACCACCCACCGAAACCGGCATATTGAGCTTCTGCCCGCCTTGCGTGTGTTTCTTGAAGCAACCCCTCTCCCCTCCTAGGTAATCCGAATCCATCGCGTCCCCGCCAGTGGGGGGAGGGGGGGGGGGTTCCCGGTTGGCATTGAGGCGACAGCCCGACACGAGGGCGCTTGTGACAGCAATTCGCTCGCCTAAGTAGCCGAGCAGTCGAAATAGCGACGGTAGTAGTAGTTGGGTGGGTGCTGGGTGCCCTCCTTCCCGTGAGGGTAGTAGATCTCCCAGCCATCGTCCCAGCTGCTGTAGTAGTTGCCGGCATAGGCCATGTGAGGCCATCTGCTCGGATGCATCCAGAACAGCGTGACGTACTTGAGCTTGGAGCAGATCTCCTGCCAGTCGTAAAAGGCGGCGGGGACGTTCTCCCCGATCCACTCGCAGGTGTTGTCAAAGACCCAGCCGCGGCTGGGCTGGTCGCTGGTGATGGGGAACCAGGCGTTGCACCAGATGTCCAGCATACACTCCCCGGTGTTTCTGCTCGGGGTGCACCAGTCGGTCGGATTCGGCGGGTCCCAGTCCTCGTCCCAGTTCTTGCCGCATTCTGCCCTTTTCGAGAGGGATGCGTTCTTGTGGTAGTCGCTGTTTATGCCGGCGCTCTCGACGAGCTCGTCCCAGAGGTCGCGTTCGACGGGGATGACCTTGTGGCCGTGCTTGCGGGCTTCCTCCTCGGTGATGTTGAGGGGGTTGTCATGGGGGAAGGTCTTGGGTTCGAGGTGGGGACCGATGGAACGCTTGAGTTTGGCGGGGAGGTTAATGATACGGGCTTCCACGGGAACGTCGGTGCCGATCTTGACGTTGGCGATGCCGCCAGCAGCAGCAGCAGCTACGATGTCAACGCTCGTGAGGAGCTCCAACGCAGCCGCTGAGAGGATGGCCATTCCCTTGGGCCACATTGTTGGAGATTGTCTCGCTGAGGGTATTGGCCACAAGGCGTTCTCTGGGCAAATTGGTAATATAAGGGCTCGTTGATCGGATGGTTTCGATGGGTGGGGGAGCTGTGAGAAGGACTCCTTTTATCTTTGGAGTAGAGGGCAGTAGAAGTGATGTTCGCAGGGAATTGTCAGCTTTGGGCAAGCGCCATGGAAGGGCAAACGACAGGAGCCAGGCAGGAAGATCGAAACGAAGGCGCGTCCCGGATCAGCCAGTCTGGTCATGTGTGGATTACAATCACTCGAGCTCATTCGAATCCCACGAGTTTACTGGTATGACGATAAATCGAGACATGTGAGGAGACGGAGGCAAAGGATGGTAAAGATAACGCCCGGCCAACAAAGAGATATCTTATCCCTGCGGCCACTCAACGCAATACATGCATGATTTCGCCTCTTGGCTGTCTACAAACATCTGCATAGGTAGCTTGGCCATGCTAGGTGGGATGAGGGAGCAGGATGGCTCAAGCAAAGCGCGACCCGGAACGAAGAAGCTCGCTTACATTCATGCTGCTCTAGCTCGGTTCCCAGGAGAGGTGGAGGAAACAGCCCTGCTGCCCGACTTTCCAGAGAGCTAACGAGACAGCATCGCAAAAGACAACGTTACTTGCAGATGCTCTTTATTCGCATTAAAACATGTTACCATAGCCGAGTCATCGGTTCCCAGGTACATCAAGCATCCCCGCCCCTCACAGCCTGGGAGAAGTCTGAGTATCCTCAAACTCGACGACAAGTTTGCCAAACTGCTTCCCGGCATCCATGTCCTCGAAGAGCCCCTCAATTCCCTCTAGATTCGTCAGCCCCTTGACAGTGCGGCTCACAACTGGCCTGATCTTCTTCTCCTTTACAAAGGCGACCATGTCTCTGAACTCCTCCCGAGACCCCATGGTCGTTCCCTTGAGGTCGACGTTCTTGAGTACCGCCTGCATTAACCAGTCCATCTGCGGCGACACCGTCATGCCGTACTGGCTGATGACACCGCCGGGCTTGAGCAGCTTGACCGCCTTGGCGACGATGTCGCCGCCGGCACCGTCGATCACGGCGTCGAGGTACGGCCGCGAGTCGGGGAGCTGGGCCTGGAGGTCCTTTTCCCACCCGTCCTTCTTGTAGTTCACACCCCCGGCGGCGCCCAGCCCCTTGGCCTTCTCGAGCTTGGCTTCGTCGCTCGACGTCACGTAGACACGGCAGCTGAGAGCGGCCGCAAACTGGAGAACCTGGAGCGCCACGCCGCCGCCGATACCGGTTACAAGAATGTTCCTGCCCTTCTCGGCGTTCCCGCTCTTGGTCACCAACGCGCGCCATGCGGTCAGTCCGACGAGGGGAAGGGCCGCGCCTTCGGCGGGTGTGAGGTGTTCCGGGGCAAGCTCAACCTCGGCCTCGGGAAGAGCGAGGTAGTCCTGCGCGGTACCGTCGGGATAGGCCTTTGCGGCGCCGATGACACTGAACTTGCGTATGTCTTCGGGCCCGTCAGGGCTGGAAGCCCAGCCGCGGCATGGCGTGATGAGAACAGCCTTGTTCAAAAGATCCTTGTTCGCGTCCTTGCCAACCTCGACGACAATTCCATAGCCGTCGGCGAACAACGGATGGTCGAATGATATTCCCGGGTAGAGGTGACGCCGGATGAAGAGGTCACGGTGATTGAGGGCCGCGGCGGTCAGCCGGACGAGGACTTCTTTTGGACCCGGGATGGCTTGGAGACTTCATTGAGTTGAAGGCTGAGAGTTGTAAGCCCCCTCCCCCCCCCAAACCTATCTGTAGCAATCAGGGAGGTTCGACTCACGGGTAGTAGACCTTGCCGGGCTTCCCCTCAATCTGCTTGACGGTAACGGAATGAGGCATTGTTTCCGAGCTTCTCTGTCTGCTGTCTCCAGGACTGCATATGTGAGCCAAGCTATTGAGAAATCGGCTTAAACAAGAAACTCCGCCGGATCTTACAAATCCAGGAGTTGGGCAAATAGATGGAAATTAATAATATGGAAAGCTATATCAATGCCGAGTGAGACGGCGTGATGGTGCGGGGAAAGAACTAATTACCCCCCCCCGCCCCCGGCTCCAGCCCATCCTCCGTACAGCCGGGGACCGGGCCCCGCATTCCATGGCGATGGCGGGGCCTGGGACCTCGGTAAATTCTCATGCGTAGTGGCTTCATCAACACATCAACAGTGTTACCATCCAGCTGCTCTCCAACCCGACGACAAGCTTGAAGTTAACTTCGGCCCTGGGCTCGTACCACCAATACCCGCACTCCAATGAACAGAACACATTCCAATTCTGTCACCTAATCACTCCCTTCATCCCAATAGGTACGTACTCACGCAGCAGACGATCCCTGGATTGGGCCACTTGACCAACTCGGCCTCCTTCACGTCGTGGGCGAGGTGCTTGTCTCGGACCTTGGCCTGGCAACATGCGTTGCCGCTAGAGGGCCACGGCCCGGTGGGTTCGGCCCTTTTTATTGAGGCGGCTCTTCCTTTGCAATCTCGTATTTCTCACCAAACCGCTTGAACGATTCCTATGCGTCTGCTGATGCAGATGTCTGGGGCAACGCCGTTCTGCGCATTTCGCAGCCGGGACTGGAGATGTTTGGAAGCCGTCAGCTGGTCGGTGTGGACGTCCGTCTCATGAATACCAGGCACGTTACATGTGACGCTTCCCTTGGACAACACCAAGAAGACCTTCGGCCGTGTGAGTCGAGACGGCGCTTTTTGCCGGGTCAAAATCGAGAACAGAGTCAATGGTCACGATGGCTTTGGTGGAGGGTTACGCGACGATGCACTGCCACATGCCTTTCGCCGACTCAAAAGATGGTGTTGACGGTGGGTTCCAGTACTGTTGGATGTAGAGGAAGGACGGTGGGTCACGTGTGGTCACGTGACTCACCGCCCACGGCAGAATCTTCCTTATCTATAGTACGTAGGCAGCTCTCCTTTGAGAATAGAGAAACCACGCTGCAACTATACTATTATCTACCCCCTACGTGTGTGGATAGTAGTAAGGTATAAGACGCGTTAATTAAACTAGGATATCCCCTTTAATAACTACAGTTAAACTAACATTAATTAATAGTTAGATTCTTTAACTATAGATTAATAAGGTTTACTATATATTAACTTTACCTCTTTTACTACTTTATTTATTATAAAAGTTTATAATTAATAAGCGTTAATAGAGACTCCCTTATCTCCCTAGTTTATTACTATAAAAGTTATATAGTAAGTTACTATTAAAAATCCCTAGTAACTAACTTATTTTATTATAACTATTATAATAACTACTAATAATAATATAAACTTATAAGAGTTATAGTAACTACTAATCCCTATATTAATAAAGATATATATTAACTATACTTACTTTAGTGTTAACCTTCTTTTTAATAAAAAAGACCTTATAAAGGTATTAATATACCTTACCTATTAGATAGCTATCTAAAAAAAAGAGAATCTCTATAGTTAAGATTTATAGGAAGCTTATTACTATAAGTTTAAGGATTAATTTATTAAGTTATTCTTTATAGCTAACTTAAAGGTACTAGGTATTTTTTATAATTTCTTTCTCTATTAAGGAGTCTTTTTTTTTAAGGATAGTAAACTTATTACTTCTAAGCTTATTAATGTTATTAAGTAAAATTACTTTTACCTATAAACTAATAAAGAGATAAAAGCCTTATACGTTAAGTAACACAGCCCTCCTAGCAGCTATTCTAGATCTAATAGGGTAAATAGGCTATAGGAGCTACTAACCTAGAAGGATAGTAGTAACATAAAGAGATATAGTAAAAGAGTAGAGTTAAATAAGTAAAGTAATAAATAATAAGGTAAATAAGTAAGTAATAAATAAATAGTATAAGTAATAGTAAAAACATAGGTATAATAAGGTTAATTTTAGAGAACTTTTCTCTTAAGTAAAGATACCTAAGAGTACTATATATATACTTCTCTAGGAGGTAGATCTCTTAGTAGGTATCTATAGTATTATCTATCTATACTTATAATATAACCCCCTCTATATAAAAATCTTATTCCCTTATATCCTTTAGTATATATATAACCCTTACTTAATAAAAAAAAACCTTCTTATTATATTATTTTTAATAAAATAATATATACTATATTACTAAGGATAGTATATATTTAGTTAATTATAGTAGTTAAAATCTAATTATAGTAGGGTATAAAAGGGTTAGTAGTTTTAAGGTACTTTACTAGAGGGCTAGTAGTATTAGTAGGGGTAGTATACTTACTAGTCTAAGCCTTAGTTAGCTTATAAACTTACTTATAGAGGGTATAGACTTTATTAATAAGCTACTAGTATTTATTAGCCTTAAACTTAGTAATAACCTTCTTTATAGTCTTTCTCTTATAAAGGGTATTAATATTAACCTTATAATAGTATAAATTAACTTTAAGGGTAATAATTTAGTTATTAGTAGTAATTATCTACTTATTATAAATAGTAAAATTCTCCTTTAGTTAGCTAACCTTAGGCTTAAGTTTACTAACCTTAGCTATAGTATAACTAATAAAGTTATTATTATTTTTAATAAGTACTTTATTATCTTAAATAATCTAGTATTCTTAATTAACTATAGCTTTTATATTTAAAATATAGTTATTTAGCTAAATAATTTAGTAGTACTAAGTATATAGTAGGTTAGTATACTTTATTTCTAAGATAAAGATAAAATTAAAGTATTAAATCTTAAGTAGTATACTAATAATAATACTATTAATATAACCCTCTAAATAAAGGTAAATACTTTTAATAAGGGTAGTATAAAAAAAAAAAGGTAAAAATATATATTATTTTTTATAAAAATATTATAAATATTATAAATAAGTATAGTAATCTCTTAGTAGAAGTTTATATTTAAAGAAAATAAAGTATATATAGTAACTTTAATATAAGCCTTATAAAACTTTTTAATCTAAAAGTAAATCTTATAGTATAACTTATAATTAGTAAAGTCTATAAAGTCTTTCTTTAGTTAATATAAAGTTATCTTCTAAGTTAAAATACCCCTTAAGGCCTTAGGGGTAAAGGTTTTACCTTTAGTAGGTGTAGGCTTTAGTTTCTCCTCTTTATTATTATCTTTATCCTTATTATTACTAAGGTTAAAGTAGCTAAAGATAAAAAAAGGTAGCTTACTAGTACTATAATTAGTATACTATTTAATAATAAAATTATTAAACTTAATATACTTTTTATTCTCTTTATTAGCCTTAAGCTAAAGCTTATATAAAGTAATCTTCTTATTATTAATTTTAATAGCCTTATAGTATTTAATATAGTTACCCTTATTACTTTTAAATTCTAATAAGGGTTTAGTAATATTATTATTATTAATATTAGGCTAATTCTTCTTATTAATTTATTTAGTAATTATATTATTACTTTACTTATAGGCTATTACTTAGTGTACTTAATAGTCTTTATAGTAGTAGTATTATCTTAGCTAGGAGGGTTAATAAGTATAAAGCCTTAAGCTTAACCTCCTTATTACTAGATAGCCTTATTATTAAAGTCTATAATAAGATAAAAATACTCCTTATTAGTGTTTATTATATTAATATATTAGTTAAAATTATAGTTATTAAAGTCTTTAATATTATTATTAAGGGGGTTATCTTAAAAGTTAAATATACCTTAGTTATAAGAGAATCTAAGTAAGTTTCTTAGGTTTTTAATAATAGAGTTAATATATAAATACTACTAATACTAAAAAAAAGTAAAATTTAAAAAAAAAAAAGAAGTATTTACTATTAATAGGTATATTAACTATATAAGTTACTATATAACTATTATAGTTAATAAAAATAAAAAGAAAAAGGATAGTTATATAATAAAAAAAGAAAAAGTTATATTATTATAGGTAAAAAGAAAGGTTATATTATAATATAAAAAAAATAGGTAGATAAGTTATAAGTAAAAGTAAAAAAAAAAGTAAAAATATTTAGGTATAATATACCTTTTTATAATAAAATAACTTCTTTTATAAGAATAAATACCCTATAATAAATATACTATAGTTAAATAAAAAAAAATAAAAAATAAAGTATTTAGTATATAGAGTATTATTAAAAGGCCTATAGGTTACTATTTTTAAGAAACTAGTATTTATACCTTAGTTTTATATAATAACTTAGTAAACTTATATTATAGTACTATAGTACCCTTTTAGTATTTCTTTATATATACTAAGGTCTAGTTAATAAGGTTTTTAGTATTATAGTCTTTTACTATCTAACTAGTATTTAGCTTAAAGTACTTATATAGTTTCTAAGTATTTAAAGCTAGTAAGTATCCTTTTTACTTAATAAAGTACTTAACTAAAGGTTACTTTTTTTTTTAAGTAATTTATTAATCTATAAGTCTTTTAACCTTATACTTTACTATACTATTAACCTTAATAAGCTCTAGGGGTATTTCTTTATAGTTAAAGGGATCCTTCCCTTATATAGTCTTTTATAACTAGATAATAAATATAACTAAGTATACTCTTTAACTCTATAGTAAATTAATTTTATATACCCCTAGGCTAACTACTCTCTTAATAAAGAAAGGTTTAGTATATTATAGTAACTATTTCTTCTTAGGTTTACTAGGTAGAGAGTAGCCTTTACTTAGCTAAAGGTAGACTTTATCTCCTATAGAAAATTTTATATTATAATACTTAGTATTATATTACTATTTCTATATAACGCCTACTATATTAATAAAGGCTAATATTTTAGCCTAGTATATCTACTAAAGGATATCTAGTAATTCTATAGGTATATTATTAGTACTAATATACTTTAATACTATCTATAAGTAAAAACTAAGTATTATTTTATTTAGGGATTAGCTAATAGTAACTACTAGTAAGTTATTAAAGAGTATTATAGTAATAGGATTATATTTATCTATAGTATCTTAAGGTTTATATATATATAAAAATAAATAGTAATTTTAACTATTTAATTAGTTTATTTACTTTAATTATTAGTCTAAGGGTAATATATAGTTAAGATAAGTAATTTTACCTTAAGGGTATTAAAAATTACTCTCTAGATATTAAAAATAAACTTTAAGTCTTAGTTACTAATAATCTCCTTTAGTAAACCTTAGTTATATATTATAAAGGTCTATAATAATACTTAAGCCTAGTAATAAGCCTTATATATAGTATAGCTAAGTAATAGTAAGATTTTTTTACTAAACTTATATATTATAGTATAAAAGTAATTAAGTATAAGGAAATTAAGTAATACTTAAAAGCTATTACTATTACTAACTTTAAGTATATTAGTAATAAAGTTTATAGAGATTATATAAAATAAAATCCTTAGTATTATAATAAGTTATAGAGATTTAACTACCTTTTATCTATCTATTTAATTTTTATAGTATACTAAGTAATAAGTAATATACTAGTAGACTAACCTTTTTTTCTTATAAATATATATACTATATAGCTTTATTAGTATTTAGTTAACCCTAAAGTAAAACTTTAAGTTATAAGTAAGCTTAAAGATTTTCTTATATACTAGTTAAGGTAAATAGAGTTAGTAAGTACTATTAGAGCTAACGTAGTATAGGAGTCTATAATTATTAATTTTCTATAAGAGAATTAGTTTATAAAGCTTTTAGTTTTTTTAATATAGTTATTATTAAGATTCTTTAGCTATATTTAGAGTAATAAACTTCTAACTAAAAGATAATATATACTAAATATAATCTTAAAGTACCTTTATTTATTTATCTTATAAGTATCCTTTTATAATATCCTATAAAAAAGTATTATTAATCTATATAATAGTTATAGTAGCTTTCTCTATAGTAGGGACTTTATTATCTATATACTATATAACTATCTTAATATTTACCTTAACTTTATCTTTACTATTAATATTTATTAACTTATTTTTAAGGGGGAAATACTTAGTAAGGTTAAGCCTTATTACTAGTAGATAAGATAAAGTATTAGGGACTATATTAAGTTTACTAAAAATATAAAAAATCTTAAGCTAAAATTAAGATAAGTAATTAGTAGTATTTACTAGCTTAAGATTAACCTTAGTAAAATCTATAGTTTATAGTAATATATAAGTAATAATAGCTTTTATAGTAGTATAATCTATAAGAATATTAACTTTATAATAGTTTAACTAAATAAGTTTATAGAGTTTTTTTATAGCTTAGATAATAGTAGCTACTTTTACCTCTATAGTATTATATTATTTCTTTATTAATATAGTAAAGTAAAATAAAAAAAGTATTAGCTTAATATACTCTTTAGGTATATTAATACTAAGTATCTACTTACTATTCTAGTTATAGTTTAACTAAAAAACTATTAACTTAAACCTTATAATATAGGTATTAATTTTAAAAAAAAGAGGTTTCTTAGGGTTATAGTAATACCTAATAACCTATTTATAAAGTTTCTCTTAGAGGGAGTACTATATATTAAGTTCTTTTAGTATTAGTTTAAAACTCTCCTTTACTACTACTTTAGTATAGGTTTATTATAATACCTTAGGTTTTAATACTTACTTATTATATAGCTAGACTACTAAATAAGTCTTATAATCTATTAGTAGCTAGGTAATTATATTAAACTAAGGTAATTTAGTATATAACTAACTACCTATATTAAGATATATTTTAAGGTTATAAAGGCTATAAAAGAATATAAGGTATTAAAAGATATAAATATAATTATTTATTTTATATACTTCTTTACTATTAATAACTTAGCTAAAAAGTTTTACTAAGGGGAAGCCTATAAATAACTTTATTATATTAATATAGATTTAATACTTATTAAGGATCTTAAGGACTATTTTAAGGTACTAGAGGTACTTTTTATCTAAGTTACTAAAGATTATAATATTATTAATATATACCTATATAAAGTATTAGTATAAGAAAAATAATTAATCTATAAAGTATTAAGTATATACTAGTATATTCTTAAAACCTATAAGGACTATATTAAAGTATTTAAATTCTTATATACTAATTATAACTATATAGTTATAATAAAGGGGATATATACTAAGCTAGTAAAAAAACTCTAATATATTAAATATTATTATCCTCTTTTTACCTCTTAGGCTACTAATAATATTATTTTAGTTTAGTAAAAGGTATATATTTAGTAATACTACTTTATTAAGAGGCTTTATATTAATAACTATATACTTATAGTACTTTATTTTATCCTCTTTATATTTTTATATAATAAAAATAAAGTAAGTAATTAACGCTAAGTACTACTATTAATTAATTTTCTTATTCTTATACTATTTTTTATACTAGTTATTAAAGACCTTTTT
The DNA here is from genome assembly GCA_019425465.1 of Colletotrichum falcatum. NCBI lineage: Eukaryota > Fungi > Ascomycota > Sordariomycetes > Glomerellales > Glomerellaceae > Colletotrichum > Colletotrichum falcatum. The sequence goes on along the minus strand of SWKJ01000209.1, from coordinate 1,041,442 downwards.
ATTTTTAAGTCTAAGTAGATAAACATAGATATTATATTTCTAATTTTACTATCTATTAAGTAGGTTAATATATATCTTATTTTTATTTAGTATTAGGATTATACTATAGTTATAATAGATATTATATTAGTTAAATAAAGCTTATAGTTTTATAGTATATTTAAGGTTATCTATATAAATTTCTACCTTATACTAATTCTTAATAGTTAGGTAGAAATCTAGCTTAGATATACTATAACTTAGTATATCTCTAGGTATAGCTTTTAGGTCTTAATTATTATCCTCTTTAGCTTAAAAGATAGTATTCTTAGTTATAATAATATAATTTACTACTTTCTTTAATAGGTTAAAGAGGCTATTACTACTAGTCTAAGCTATTTACTCTAGCTAGTCCTTAGTAATAGCTATTATTATATTATCTATATATAAGAGTATAATTTATATAACCTTAGTATCCTTTTTAATTATAATAAGGAAATTTATTAAATTAAAAATAAGTACTAGTTTCTTTAACTTATAATTAATAAGTTTATTTAGTATATATATATATTTAGAAAATATTCTCTATAGTAAGGGCTTTTTATCTTTAGTAACCCTTTTAAGTAAATTAATAAAGTTAATAGGAATTCTATAAATCTTACCTAGAGGAATAATAGTAGTATACTAAGTAGTAACCTTATATATAATTAAAAAGTAATTCTTAATTAAGGCTAATACTAAGATATTATATATTAACTTAAAAAAAATAGACCTCTTATTAAAATCTACTATAAGACTATAGTTATTATAAAAGGGTATACTTAGAAGTAGTTTTACTAGTAACTAGTTAACTACTCTTATAGTAACTATAGTATATATCTTAATAGGGGTATTCTTTACTATACTAGCTATATAAAAATTAAAAGTAACCTCCTTTATTATTAAGAAAAATAAGCTAACTATATTAATACTATATAGCTCTATAAGTAAAAAGTATAGATTTTTAATAAATTTAGTAACTTAGTCTCTCTTAGTAAGGAGTATAGAGATACCTATATTTATATAGACTATTATATTTATAAAGTTTTTATTAATATAAATATATATCTTAAGATAAATATACTTATAGTAATTCTTTTTTTTATTATATTTAACTACTACCTTAATAACCTCCTTTAGTTAAAAAGTAAAGTTTACTATCTCTATAAGTAGAGAGAAAGTAGCTAGGGGATTAGTCTTAGCTAGGTAATTTTTACTTATAATTTTATTAAGTAGTATTATAGTAGGCTTATTTAAATATATAGCTTAAGTAAAGTACTCTTTAACCTTATCTTAGTAAGGTATATATTTCTTTATAGGAGGTAAGGGAGGTATATAAGAGACTAGCTCTTAGTAAAGTATAGTAAGTATAAGGTTTAAGATAAAGTTTATAGTATCCCCTAGCTTTATATTAACCTTATTAGTATCCTTAAGAATATACTCTATATCTATAAGACTATTAATAATAAAATAAATATTTAGCTTATTCTCTTAGACTATATAGATATCTTCTTTATTATTTAAATATTAGTAAGTAAATTTTATATTATATCTCTATTTTTTACTTTATAAATCTATTAGCTATAGCTATTAATCCCTTAACTTATAAAAAAAGTTTTCTTTATAAAAGTAATTTTACTAGTTATAGTAAAAATTACTTTATTTACTACTATAGCCTCCTACTATAAAATCTTAATAGGTATACTAGTTATACTAATTAAGGTTTCTTTAGTAGGTAGATTTATTACCTATAGAGGATATATTAGTCTCTATTAGGCTATTATTACTATAAAAGGTATTACTAGAGGGTATAGGCTTTATTATAGGGGTAAAATAAAGAGCTATAGTTTATAGGTCTAAAAAGAAGCCTACTAGTATACCCCCTTTAGTCTATAAAGTAAAGGTATTCTAGGGGATATTAGGGTTATTTACTTAGTATATAGTTAATAGTAGCTATAAGACTAGGTAATCTAGCTAGAGGTAAATATTATTTATATAGTTTTACTTTAAGATATAAGTAGTATCTTATAGTACCTTATAATACTTCTTTACTAAGGTAATAAAGAAGTCTAAGGAATTAATTTCTTAAGGCTTATAAAAAAATTAATAAAGCTATAAGATAAAATTATTATAAAAATATATAAGTTATTAGTAGGCTAACTTATCTCCCTAGGTATAGGAGTACTTAAAGTAATCCTAAGTAAAAGTATAAATATTTACCTACTTAATAACCTTATCTATAGAAAAGTAATTTTTCTAAAACTACTTTTTTACCTCTATTAATATTAGCCTAAAATACTATTAAAAACACTTTACTATAATACTTTAACCCTTTAAGACTAGTATTTAGTAGTTTTATTTAGTAAAGTAAAAGTTTTATTAGTTTTAAGTATTTTTATAAAGGTACTAAAATAAACTCTTTAAGATAATAGTTTATATATTACTATTATAAAGTAGTATATTTATTATATTAGTTTAAAGGTTAATATTATAGTAATATATTATATAATAGTTATAAAAAATAAGATTACTATTATATTTTTTTATATTTATATTTAACTAAAAGATATTAACTAAGGGTATTAGGGTAAAGTATAGTACTAGTAAGGTATTACTACCCTAGTAAGAGGTATTCTATTATAATATAGCTATAATTACTAATATAAATTATAAGGCTATCTCTTTAAAGGTTATTACTAAGGCTACTAGTAGAGAAGATAATTAGTAAAGGTATATTATAGCTAATAATAAACTTACTAATAAAGTTAAATAACCTATCTATATTATTAGATTTATTAAAAGGGTAAGTACTACCTATATACTTTATTAGGTATATTAAATTATTTTATCTAAAGGAGTATTATCTATAAACTATAACCCCTATAAATAAGAGATTAGTAGTATAATTACTAGTTATTCTATTAAGGGGGGGGAATATATTATTATAAATATAACTAATTAAGGCTTTATTTAAGAATTTAGGGGTTACTATATAGTAGGCTAAAGTATTAGTATAGGTAAGTTAAGTATCTCTATACCTTTTTTTTTTAATAAGATTCCTTTATATTTTATTAATAGGTTTACTAAAGGGTTAATAGTAACTATATTACTTCTCTAATAACTTATAGTTAAAGAGTAAAAATACTAGGTATATAGTTTCTATAATAGGTTAAGCTATACTACTTTAGGGTCTCTTAGTAGTATAGATAAGGTATTTAATAATTAAGAGGTCTATAAATTTATTTATAAGAGGGGTATAAGGTTATTTAAGTTATTAAAATAAAGTTATAAGGTAAATTTAAGTATTTAATATATAGCTATAATAATATACTTTATAATACTAAGGATAAATTTCCCTTAATATAGGTTAATCTCTAGGTTTCTAATAATATTATTTAAGTATTCCTAGTTATTATAAGAAAAATAAAGTATATTACTATTAAATTTAACTATATAAAGAAGTTATAAATCCTTAAAAAAATATAATAGTAGTTACTAAAAGATTAATAGATCTAGTAACTAATTAATAAGTATCTAAAGTTACTATAAATCCTTAATTTAGCTAAGCTAAAGCTATTTTAGTAGGCCTATAAGCTATTTTATAGCTTACTCTCTTATTAAGGTAAATATATATCTTTATTAAGGTTAAGTAAAAAAAAATTTCTAGAGGCTATATTAAGAGGTTATACTACTACTTAATATAGCCCTCCTAGTAGTTATTCTAGATTTAATAAGGTAAATAGGCTATAGGAGTTACTAACTTAGAAGAATAGTAGTAATATAAAGAGATATAGTAAAAAAGTAAAGTTAAATAAGTAAAGTAATAAATAATAAAGTAAATAAATAGGTAATAAATAAATAGTATAAGTAATAGTAAAAATATAAGTATAATAAGGTTAATTCTAGAGAACTTTTCCCTTAAGTAAAGATACCTAAGGGTGCTATATATATACTCCTCTAGGAGGTAGATCTCTTAGTAGGTATCTATAGTGTTATCTATCTATACTTATAATATTAAGTTTAGTTAATTTAATAACCTTATTAATTATTATAAAGGATTTATTTATAACCTCTAATATAAGTATATTAACCTAAAGTAATAATATTAATTATAGTTATAGTTATACTTATACTTATAAAGTAGTTAATTATAAAGTAGTTAATTATAGTATACTATTAAAGAGATTAAGTAGTAACTTATTATAAGTTAACTAATATATAGTTATTTAGTATCTAAATAACTAACTATAATATTTCTACTACTTTAACTACCTAAAATACTATTAGTATAATTTAAACCTTAGTACTTTATTATTCTTTTACTAAGTTTAATAGTAGGATAAAATAGCTTAATTATAGGATTTATTTAACTACTACTTTATTATTTAGTTATTACTATAGATAAAGCTAAGGATTACTATTAAGTAGTAGTACTAGCTATACTTTATAACTTTACCTCTTATTAACTTATAAAACCTTTATCTCTAGTACTATAGCTTATATTATAGTAACTAATTAACCTTATAAAGTTACTAACTAATAATATAAAATATAATAGTAAATAGTATAATATTTTTAATATAAAGTTAAGTATTTTTATAGATAACTATAGTAAGGTTAATATTTATACTTATTAGTTAGCTTTTACCTTTTTACTAATACTTTATAGTAAAGCTACTACCTTTTACTATTAATATATTTATACTACTAGTATTAAGGATTTTACTACTATAGTTAACCTTATTAAGAATTACTTTAAGAATACTAAAGTAACTTAGGCTTACTTTATAGAGTAGTATAAGACTACCTTTTTTTACCTTATATATAATAGCCTTAATAAAAATAAGTTATAGATACTTAAAGTATTAATTAATAAGCTTATAATTATTTAATATACTTTACTTAAAAACTTTTATAGTAATAAGGTCCTTAGGATATAACTTTTAAATATATATATAAATATATAAGAGTATAAACTCTACCTATTTAGTCTAGTATTTATACTTAAGGGTATTACTAACTAGTTATATTTATCTATAGGTACTATAGTCTAATAAGAGAAAACTACCTATTACCTCTTTAGCTAGCCTATTAAACCTAATAAATAGTATTAAGTTAACTATACCTACTATAGTTAAGGATATAATAACTAATTTAATAGTAATAATAGTAGTATTTACCTATTTAACTATAGACCTCTTTACTTTTACTAAGGTAACTTTAGTAATAAAAAATACTATATTTACTATAAAACTAGTTATTAGTTAAGTAAATATACTACTAATAAGTAATAAGAAGTATATAACTAATTTAAGGCTAACTAGTATATCTAAGATACTCTATATACTATATACTAATAATACTTTACCTTCCTTACTATATATAAAAGATTAGCTTTTATACTTATTATTAATAGCATTAAGACTAGTAATAATAAAAACCTCTATTATTACTTTTAAGAACTTATAGTTAGTAATAATAGTAATAATAATAAAAAACTACTAAATAATTTATTCTTTATAACTACTATATTCTTTAGTACTACCTCTCTTAATAAGAATATTTTTACTACTAATCTTATAGATTAATCTATTAACTATTAGCTTACTAAGGTTAACTTATATAATAATACTATAAAGACTTCTATAACTATATTTACCTTTAAGAGGTATTTAGTAGAAGTCTTCTAAGGTATTTTACTTAATATAGGAACTTTAATATATTTAATAGTAGGCTACCCTTAAGTATTAGCTCTATAAAAGATCTAGCTATATATAGTTATTAATAATACTAGTAAAGGCTAAGCTAATATTAAATTTAGTAATAGTAATATAATACTATTAATTAGTATTATTATAGTTACTATACTCTTTAAGTTTATTACTTTTTATATAATACTAACTAATACTTTATTTTTTTTTTACTTAGCTAATATAAACTAATTACTTATTTATTTTAATAACTTTATTAATATACTTTAGTAAGGTAATATTATTATACTTATTATCTAAAAATAGAGATACCTATAAATACTACTTAGACTACTTAAATAAAGCCTAGTAGATAATTATTTTACTACTACTAAACTTTAGTAATTTTATTATTACTTTAGGTATCTATTAATTTAGTAACTCTATAAGGTTTTTTATAATATAGGCTATAATAATATTAAGATAAAAGTAATTAAGAGACTTACTAAGTACTATAAATACTATTAACTCTATAGTAGTACTCTTTTTTACTTTTAATTTATTTTATATAATAAGTACTACTTTAACTATAAAGTTATTATTAATATTATATATCTTAATAGTAATAAGCTAGTTTTCTATATAATTAATTTATTTACTATATTTAATATAGCTTACTTTCTTTATAATATATCTACTAAGACTATATAGAAGGTAATCTACCTCTATTAAATTAATATATACTAAGGTTTACCTAACTTTATTACTATAAATACTAAGTATAACTTTATATTTATAGAGTTTAACTATAAAGCTTAAATAATAAGTATTTAAGTTAAAATTATATTAATTAAAGTATATTATAGTATTAAAAAGGTTAAAAGATACTATACTATTCTCTATTATACTTATAATATTATTAAAAAAGAGTACTTTAGTATTTTATATAAGTTAGTACTTTAGATAGTAATAAAGGCTATTAATAATACTATAGGACCTAATTATATTATTTTAACCCTTTTTATCTTTAATATTTACCCCTATATAATAACTAAGTTACTATCTTTACTTAACGTTATTTAATATATAGCTACTATATATAAAGCTAATAATAACTTTTATAAATACTTTATAACCTATTAAGTTAATAAAGTATTAAATATATATAATAGCTTTATTACTACTATACTAAAGAAACTACTAATTAGTAACTATATTTATATTTAGTATAAGAAAGGTAGTTAGTTTAGATTATATAAACTTCTCTTTATTAATAATAAGAACTATATTATTAACATTAATAGCCTATATACCTTCTAATTTACTTTTATTAAACCCTTTTATAATAAGAATAATAAAAATAAGCTTACTATAGTTAGTAATAAATAGCTTACCTTTAATAATAATAATAATAGTAATATAGCTAGTAAGGGGACTACTATAGATATAGTAGTACTTATTTCTACCTTTAATAGTAAAGAAATAATTATACCTCTATTACTAATATACTATAAGACCTAGTTTAAAGGTATAAAGTACCTATAGGTTAAGTTTATAACTAATACTATACTCTTACCTAAGACTAATAGTAATTATTATACCTTCTTATTACTAAAGGAGTAGGAGGCTATAAAGCTTACTACTACCTTATATACCTAGGGAGTTATTATTACTTTAAGTTAGCCCTTTAAGGAGTTAACTACTAAGGAGTACTAGGGTCTTATTAACTATAGTATTTTTAAAGTTATTTAATATAACCTTAAAGAATATATTAGTTATATCTTTAAGTTTTATATAGTTTATAAGGTTAAAGATATTAATAGAAAACTATATAAAAAATTATACTTTATTATATAGGGTTACTTTAATAATAATAAAAAAAAAATCTTTATTTAGTCTCTTATTATTTAGTATATAAGTTAATAATTAATTTTTATAATTATACTATTATTAATTTAATAAAGTTTAGTTATATAGATTTATAATATTACCTAAGCTTATACTTAATTAGCTAATATATTTAAGAGACTAATTTATACTTTTCTTTTAACTAAGATTTATTATCTTTACCCTAAGGGATTTATTATAATTATTTAATAACTACTTTATAGGCTTATAAAAGTAGGTACCTATTAGTAGGTTACTTATAATACTTATTATAAGGTTAATCTTAATATAATAATAACTTTATATAACCCTTATTTACTTTTATTATCTTTAACTAACTTAGAATTTACCTTAATTAGTATATAAACTAATAATACTCTTAGACTTACTATAACCTAATTCTTTAACTAAGAGGATTAAAAGCTTACTAATATAAAACTCTTTACTAAGGTAAAGACCTTTTTTAGACTTAATAAGCTATTAACTTTTAATAGTAGTATTATTATAATTAACTTTACTAATAAATTAATTACCCTATACTAAAAGGGTTAAAAAAAAAAGTTATAACTTATTAACCTAACTACACCTATTATAAAAAAAGATTATATTTAGTAATATACTTATAGAATATATATTACCTTTATCTATTAACTAGAGGCTTACTTTAATCTATTTACTATAGCCTAGTATAAAAACCTTAATAATAAGGCTATTAAAGTATTTAATTATTAATTAAAGTAATAGATAAATTTACTTAACTATAGCCTTTAATTTATTTTACTTAACTTAACTACTACTAAGCTATTTATTTTTATAAATAACTTATTTACTAATAACTATAATATAACTTTATAGTTAAGTTTTTTTATTATATTTACTAATAAGTCTATTAATAGTAATACTAATAAGTTTATTATTAAAAGTAATATTATTTATTTTTTATTAACTAAGTTAAAGTAAGTTACTTATAGTATTTTTACTAGTAAAGTATATAGTATAATTATAAAAGTTAATATAGCTTATATTATTTTTACTACCCTTACTATAATTACTAATAAACTAAAAGTACTTATAATCCTTATAGTTATATTTATTAACTTATACTTTCTCTATAAGTACCTTATTAAACTTAGTATTATATAAAAAAAATACCTTATAATTAATATTATAGCCTTCTATTAGTTATATAAGAGAAAAAAGCTTTATAAAGTATAATAAATTAATAAAAGAGATAACTTAGTAGATAGACTTATAAAGTTATCTTTAAATTAATCTCTTAAAAACCTTATTATAATAAATAAAACTAAGATATATATAGAGGGATAAGTAATATAAATATAAATATAAGATAGGTAAGTATAGATATAAATATAAAGGAAAAATATAGGTAAATATATATTATTTATAAAGTATTAGCTAATAGTAGTTAAATCCTTTTAATAAGTAAATATACCTCTAATAGCTATAGCTAAAGAGAAATACCCTACGTTTAAGAAAATATAAGACTACACTAGGGATTTATTAATTAATTATAGAGGAGGAATAGTTTTTCTAGGTATATAACTTAAAGAAGTATAATACTTTTTAAGATTCTATTTTTATTATATTTTTAAATATTTTAGAGAAAAAGAGAGAGGTAGCTGTTTTTATAAGAAGAAAAAGTTACTAGTGTTAGATATAGAGGAAGGATAGTGGGTTACGTGTGGTTACGTGACTTACTACCCACGGTAGAATCTTCCTTATCTATAGTACGCAGGTAGCTCTCCTTTGAGAATAGAGAAACCACGCTGTAACTATACTATTATCTACCCCCTATGTGTGTAGATAGTGGTAAGGTATAAGATGCGTTAATTAAACTGGGATATCCCCTTTGATAACTACGGTTAAACCAACAAGTACCATATCTGATGTCATGAACGGCTAGGCGAGTAGTTGTTCTTGCAACTCGGGGATGCGGTTATTCGCAGTGCCTTTTCCACTGGTCTACATGCCACCGCTCGATCCGGACAATGGGATCTTATAGTCAACATTCCTCAGCGTCTATCTCATATGCCTAGGCCATGCCGTTCGCGATACGATAAACCGGCAAATATGAGGCAGCCCGACCATAGAGAGAGTTTCCAGAGGTCCAGCGGCAACATGCAATGTGCCCGAGATGAAGCATCCTTGCAAAGCGGTATCCACTCCCCGGCGACGCCCGTGCGGCCCCGGCCGTCCACCCGACGTCGGCGACCGTTTGTTGTCAAGTGTCGCCATCCTCCCCTACGTAGTAGGGTCTTCGGGGACCATATCCCTGGGATCCAATGACGGCAGGCACCCACCCTGCAAACTTGCGATCCCCCAAACCTAGCTCCATGCTCTGTTTGCTAGTGCGAAGGTTCCGAATCGCCGAACTTCCAGGCGGGATTATGCGCCACCCATGCTGCTTGCACATGTTAGTCGTGGCTTCATCTCCCGTGACGCCCACTTTCACGCCGGCGATGTTACTACTCTCGACGGCTACCACGAAGTTTAGGGACGGCCTCCAACGCTCCCCATCAATGCCACCCAGCTTTCGTACAAAGTCGCTTTGTATACCTAGATGTAGCGCTTGCTGTACCAAGTTAGCGCCACATGGTTGATACGCTCAGAAAAGGCGTCGTGGCGCCTGGAAGAGAAACAAGGGAACGCCACCTCCCGTCCGCCCCCGGCATGCTGAACCGCATTCAACGAAGCAAGCCAGATTGCCGTAACTTCACTACGTATAGCGCAAGCATGGGCAACAAACGTGCTTCTGCAGGGTTTCCGCAGTCACTGAAGGGTCCGGCAATTTGACTATGGAGACGAATGACTGTGGCCCCGCTGCCGGAACCACTTTACCATCTCTCGTGACGTCCCCGACCACACTGACTATGTGTAGTAGGCCTCGGGCTTGATTCACTAAGCAACGGAATTTTGTCAAGTCCGGCGCCTTGTCCTCTCCTTAGACTGCTATCCTCGGGGGGTTTCTGACTTGCAAAACCGTACAACTTGGACTGTCGTCACGCATCGACACACACACGCTCTCTCTCTCTCTCCTTCTCTCTTCTCTTCGTTCCCGTCGCCCGTATCCAAAAACACTCTCAAACAACCCTCGGTCAAGATTGGGGAGCCACACCCGTTCGTTCCCAAAACCAACGCAATCAATTCACGTCCCAAACGTTCGGGTTTGAGACCAAACCATGGCAACGACAGTCCTATCTGGCGCCGCGTTCGGTGCCTCGCTCGTGGCGGCGGGCGTCTACCGGCCATCCGTCATCATTGCTCAGCTCAAGTTCGAGGACTGGCACATGGTCCAGGCCTTCCTCGCAGCTGCCGCCAGCAGCACGTACGTCGCGGCCGCCGACCTTCCCCTTCCCCCGCCCTCAAAAGCCTCGTGTGATTAACACAGCTTCCCCAGCTTCATCGTCTATGCTCTCGACAACGTAGGTTACGTCCACCCCAAACCCCGCAGCCCGGCGCGCCTGGGCCTCTTCTCCCAGTACGACGGCAACGTCCTCGGAGGTGCCATCCTCGGCGCCGGCATGGCCCTCTCGGGCTCCTGCCCGGGCACCGTCCTCGCCCAGATCGCCCTCGGCACCGAATCCGGCATCTACGTCCTGGCCGGCGCCGCCCTCGCCGGCATCGCCTGGACGGGCTTCCTGCAGAGATTCATCACGAGCAACGCCGCCGCCGCCGGGCCCGAAAACCCGAGGCTCACCGTCCACGAGCGCGTGGGCGTCAGCAGGGCCGCCGCGTTCGTCGGGCTCGAGGCCTTGTACGCCGGCGTCATCTACGCAAGCTCGAGGTACGCCCCTGCCGGGCCACCTGCCGTCATCGCGCCAGCCGTCGGCGGTCTCCTGATCGGCCTCGCGCAGCTCTTCTCTCTGCTCGCCCGCAAGTCGATGCTTGGCGTATCGACATCGTACGACGAGATCGGGCGGCATTTCTGGTGGGCCGTCCGGGGCGGCGGAGAGAAGGGAAAGCCCGCGTCATATAGCAATATCCTCTTTTCTGCGAGCTTGGCCGCCGGCGCGTGGGCCCTCGCCCAGGCATACCCTGACCTCGCGTTCGGCGCCGCCGGACCGGCCGTCTCTCCTTCGCTGGCCGCCGCGGGCGGGATCCTCATCGGGCTGGGCTCCAGGATCGCGGGGGGCTGTACGTCCGGACACGGGATCAGCGGTATCTCGGCGTTCTCGACGGCCAGCTTCGTCACCGTCATGTCAATGTTTGGTGCCGGGGCTCTGGTTGCTCCGTACTTCCACTAGCGGGGTGAGATGTTTAGCACTGCATAGAACTGGCGTGCAGGACGTGGCCAAAAGACCTCGCCGTTTCGAATATCCAACAGAGACCCGATGATATGGCTTCTTCTCCTTTTGCGGGGGAAGGTCTCGGCCATTGGTTGATCGACACTTGGCTCCATGCCGTGGAACCTGATGCCCTGACCAGAGAGGTCATGCAAAACCTGTAAAAGTCGGAGCCGTCTCTGTATAGAACACTGGAGCAGCGGTTGCATTCTGAAGGTTGTGGACATGGTGGAACGATTGAATGGTCCCCGACCTGGTGACTGGCTTGACCATAAACGTGCTTCATTTCCTAGAGCAGACCGGCACTGCAGAGTCTTGTTTGAAAGACAGCCATTGTATATATCATATCTACCTAGAAGCCCGGCGAACCGCCAACGAACGTTATAATATGAGAAACGAAGACGCCTTGGCAACGCGTCCAGACTTCCTCTTCCGTTGCTTGGGCATGAGCCGGCAGAGTAATTCGGGAATGCTATTTCCCTTAGACCCTCCGAAGCGACTTGGACCCAGCAAAGGCTCTTCCTACTGGTCGTAACTCTCCTTTTTGGCCGTGACCTCGATCTCAATCTTCATAACTTCCTCCATCAACCCGGCCTGGACCATGGTGGCCGCGGGTCTCACGTCGCCAAAGTACTTTTGCAGTACGGGCCATGTCGCCTGAAAGTCTTTGCGGTCCGGGAGGATGTAGCGCACGCGGACGACGTCCTTGACCTGGGCGCCGGCCTCGGCGAGAGCGGCGGCGATGTTCTGCATCGTCTGCTCAGTCTGCTCGGCGACGTCGGGGAGATGACGCCGGTTTGGTAATTGTAACTGTCCGGATAGCGTCACTTTAGGAGACAAAGCCGCAGGATTTGGGTCGGCACGCAAAAGAACAAAGAGAGACAGACCCTGTGGTACCAGACACAAAGATGAAATCGTCCGACACTACGGCGCGGGAGTAGCCGATTTGTGCCTCGAAGGCGGATCCCGAGCTGATGTTTCGCCTGGTCATGTTGGGTTGGAAAAAGGTCAAAGGATTATTGCACAGATAAAACGGATCGGCCTGTCGGCTCTGGTGAGTTGTAGAAAGAATTGAGACATCAAGAGAGAAAGAAGGGGAATGTAGGTAGAAGCCAGACCTTGGGTGGAGTCGTTCCAATGTTGACTCACTCATACTTTACCTTTATCGTCTGCGCAGGGCAGCATTGAGACTTGGACAGGGCGCCCAAGGGAAACCAATCAAAATCCGAATGCTGGACCTCAGAGTGCCATTTTGGGACAGACTGACAGTGGTATCCGTGGCGGAACAAACCCTGGAATTGCGTCGTTTCCAATCGCCTCTTTTTTTGGCGAGGATACCCAAGACGTGGAAGGCTTCAACGGAGATACAATCGGCGAGATGTTGATCCTTTCACTGTGAGTATAAGTTCAACGGGACAGGTGTGCTGTTCGGTCTACCAGCTGAATATTTCGAACTTGTCGAGTTCATGGCAGATGGACACATGGCAAGAAAGATGTGGCGCATAAGACTGATCGCGAGAAAGCCATTTGACACGCCGATGTCGACGAGATCACCCAGCTAAAGGGTGTATTCTTACCGAGCTTCAATAAACTCAGTGCGGATACGCAATGAAACGACATTTGTGTAGGTGCGTACTATGAAGCTGGGCTGCCTCTCGACTTCGACCTGTATGGAGCTTGGGACCACTGGCACTTTCCTTTTGAGCGCCCTTAATCAGATCTGGGAGTCGTTGCCCTTCCAAAGGAGTGTTTGCATGCTGCTGCTATGATAGATTCTGTCCGAGATCAAGTGGAACCTTCCATCCTTGTCTTCCGGCTGGGAGTGCAACTGCCTTGGCAGAAGGCCACCCCTTCCAGAACACTCGAATGAATAAAAAGAAGGTACGATATAAAGGGGCTCGAATGGACTTCCCTCCATCTTTCCTCCACTACGCACCTCAAGCTCCTACACAACAATCCTGACTCTTTCTTCTTTATTCCGAACAGAGCTGGAAGAAGGTCTCGTCGTCGGCGATATAACACCGAGAAGAACCAGATCCAACCCAATTCAAGCCCCCGCAACATGTCTAGCCCCCCAACATCAGAGCTGTCCGCTCCATCCCACTCCCTCGGCGATGTCCCGGATGGCGGCGACGAGTCCCAGAGCCAGATCACCCCGAAGTCACAGAGAAAGCCCAAGTTCCTGCAGTACCCGCCGGACGTGCCGCGTATGACCAGGCTTGGTCCTTGCACTTTCGGTGTGAACACTGGACCTGTGGCCGATGATGCTGATCTGACCAAGCTCACGGTTCCCATGCTCAAGGAGCAGCTTGCCATGCGAGATATCCCCGAATCTGGCAAGAAGAAGGACCTGATCGAGCGACTGAGAAACTGGAGGACTTACAAGCCTGAGACTGTCGCTGTCAGAGAGGCACCCGCCAGCCAAGACTTCGGTCCCATCTCCCAGAAGGTCAGCGTCACGGGCAGTAAACGCTTGTGGGTCAACTCAGATGAAAAGGGTCACATCAGTGCTGCCAAGAAAGCTATGGAGGAGCCAATGTACATCATCAAGCAGCATTACAACTATGACGGCTCGCAAGGGTTGACTTTCAGCGTTCTCGGATCGAAGAGCGAGACGTACCAGGTCGTCATTGGGAACAAGACTTCCTGCACCTGTTCGAGTATCGTGCGTGAGAACCCAGGAATCTATAGCCCACAGCTGCTGACCGACTTTGCCAGACGTTCCGACCCCAAAGCAACTGCAAGCACATCATATGTGAGTACATACCGCGCTCTCACATCTCCTCAAAGTCCACTGACAAGCGGTAGACGTCCTGACGCATGTCCTTCGCGCCCCTGCCGAGCTTCTCCCGCAAAGGACCCTCTTCGCCGAAGAGCTCATGAAGCTCCTCGACTGCGCGCCCAGGGTACGCCTCACCGTGCAAGAGGCCAGCACCGACCCCTCCATGTCGGATGGCGTCCCAAAGGCCAAGGACGGCAAGTGCTGCCCGATCTGCTTCAAGGACGTTGGAGAAGCGCACACCGCCTGTTGCGGAAAATGCGGCAACCATACGCACTCTTCCTGCTTCGATGCCTATGCGCGGGAGCTCAGCGGCTGGGCCGTCACCTGTGCCGTTTGCCATGCTGCATGGTCTCCCGCGCCCGTCTAGAAAGGGTCCGACATAACAAACGGCCTGCAAGGGGGCGGTGCCACAAGAGTGATGTTCTGAAAAGGGGTAATGGACACGACCGAGAGAACGAAGAGGATTTGACTGACGGAGAGAGAGATGAGATGTGAGGAGAGGAAATGGCTCGGATTTTGACGCCACATCTGGCTGCTCAATGTATCTGCATAAGCGAAAGCATGGCTCTTTGTGTCTCGCGTTCTCGCGCAGACGGCATAGTAATGTAACCAACCAACGTTTCGTACCTTTCACCACGTGCATCACTTAGACTCGCGCTCGTCACGACTGGGACCTGATTCAGAAGGATTCTATACCTATCCTTGTGGGAGTATCATACAGTAAAGCAAGTTTGCCGACTCAT
This sequence comes from Colletotrichum falcatum, assembly GCA_019425465.1. NCBI lineage: Eukaryota > Fungi > Ascomycota > Sordariomycetes > Glomerellales > Glomerellaceae > Colletotrichum > Colletotrichum falcatum. The sequence continues at coordinate 1,026,018 of SWKJ01000209.1, read as the reverse complement.
CACCCACACAATCCTAGACGAGTGTCGACAAACCCCTCTCTCTCGCTCATTCTCCTCTCTTACCTCCCTCCCTGTCTCTCTGTTGTGGGGGAGAAAAGCCCGGGCTACCAAACCTCTCTTCTGTATCAGAGAGAACATAGACAAGAGATGAGCCGGGTCAAAAAAAAAAAAAACCCCCGAGAAAGAAAAAAAAAGAGTCCCTCCCCACCCCCCTCGCCTTCCTCACGCCTCACACTCCGAGGGGTTTTTTGATGTGTCCGTAAAACTCCAGAACGCGGGGATGAATAAAAAAAAAGACCAAACAAACAAGAAACAGCCGTCATCCTCCGACGCGGATGAGGCGCTCATACGACGGGGCCATGGTGAGCTGGTGTGGCGGTGGTGGTGGTGGTGGTGGTGGTGGTGATGGTGGCACAATAGTAGCTGGCCCGCAGAAAAATGGAAGAACCAACACCGGCCCATCCCCGTTCCAATGCGTTAAAGTCGAGACCCCCCTCGCCCTCCCCTTTTTACTTTGGTGCCCCGAAACACGCTCATGCCTATCTCTTTCGCTGTCGCTTGAAAGGGGGTGTGGGGATTCCTCGCTGGCTGGTGGGCTGATTATTTGAGCATGGAGTGAGTGCGGATGCCCTTAGGACCGAGCTCGCTGCAAGATCATGACTGGTTAGCAGATGGAACTCCTTGAGGGTTGGCTACGGATCGAAAGAAGGGGAGGGGGCTCACTTGTAGTCAACTCTGCTCAGGCTGGCTTGGCGCTGGGCCTCGAGGCCGGCCATGTCGAGGTTGTGCTGGCAGAAGGCAATGCGGGCGGCGACCTGGGCGCCGAGGAACATGGCCTCCTCGAAGCCGTTCTTGTTCCACTCGCTCAAGTAGGTCGGCAAGGTGGCCAGCTTGATGCTCGTGGGCGTCTGGCTGTGGAAGTGGTGGCCGGATTGGCTGCCGACGGCGTCGGCGCCTCCCGAAGGGCCGGGAGTGCCCTGATTCTGAGCTGAGGCCGTCGTGGCGGCTTGCAGAAGGGGGTTGACGCCGGACGAGCCCCCGGCGGCGGCGTTAACCGGGAGCTGATGCGGGACGCCCGTGAAGGAGCCCGTGGGGGTCTGCGCGCCGGTGCCCGTGGGCGTGGCGATGTTGGAGGGTAGCTCCGACGTGAACATGGTGGCGGTGCTGGGTGAGATGAGGTGGCGGGCTATGAGGGTCTGAAGGATGTTGTCCTTGAGGCCGCGCAGGCGCGAGCCGTTGCCAACGAAGACGAGGTTGTCCCAGCATGCGGGGCGCATGTACATGTCCTCGATGCCCTGAATGGTGCGGTAGATGGTGGTCACGATGCGGTCGATCTCGCCGCGATCGGCAAAGGTGAAGCGCTCTGGGCCAACCTCGATGTCGCGGCGGACGCGCTTGACCTGTAACTGAGGAGATTGGGGCGCGCCGTTAGTGGTGCTAGTGGAGGTGGCGGCGGCGGCGGCCTGAGCAGTCGTCCCGTTCGTCTCCGGAGCTTCGGGGGCGCTGCGGAGTCTGCGGGTATTGCAGGGGCCGATGTCTCTGCAGGCTTGACCTCGCCCTCGGTGGGCGCGGGAGCGGCGTCATCAGCAGGCTTGGGGCCGTCCGTCATCTCCACGTCCTTGGGTTCGGTCGCGCTGCCAGGCTCTTCCTTGTTCTCGAGCTTGGCCTCGTCGGGTTTAGACTCTGCGGGTTTGGCCTCGTCGGGCTTGGGGAGCTGAACCTCCTCCATGACAACCTCTTCCAAGTGGAAGATGTTGTGGGTCCGCTTCGAGTTGGGCAGACGGATCTGTTTCGCAGTTTCGACCTCCTGCGGAACCTTGGCCTTTCTGCCGCCCTTCTGCTTCTCCTTCTCCTTCTTGGCGAGGAACTCACGCGCGTTGCCGGTTGTGACAATGGCGGCAACGTCAAGGACGCCCTCATCCGCCACCTTCTCCTCCAGCTCTTCCTCGATGCTGCTGGGAAGGCCAGAGCGCGCAGCTGGTTCGAGGGCCGCGATCGCATCGGGGATGGGTGCGCCGGCGGCAATGCCGGCCGTCTGGGCCGTCGGGAGCTCTATGAGGTCGGGGCTGTTGGGCGCATAGGGCAGGACCTCGCAGATGTGGCTCTTCTTCAGCTGCTCCGCCATGTCATACGTGAAGTCCTTGTCCTTGAGCTTCTCGAGCAGCTTGCGCGTGAACATCTCTCCGCCAGAGATGAAGCGCTCTGGGTTCGGCGCGCCGAGTTCTCCGTGGTTAACCACGCGACCCTCGTGTATGCAGGTGACGTCGACCTTCTCGTAGCCAATGTCCACCACTGTAAGAGCGGGCCACTTCAGGCCGTACTGGGTAGCGATGCCGCTGTGGATCATGCAGAGGGCGGGCGTCCGGGTCTTCTCGAAAATGTAGCGCGCAAGAGTCTCGATGTCGGGGCGGCACCACTGAGGCGACGCCATGAGCATGATCGGGGTGTTGTGGTACGTGGTCGTGAGCATGCTGTGGACGTGGTCGAGGAAGGCGAGGAAGGCCTCCATGTTGACAATGCGACCGCCTTGAGGTGAGTGATCAATTAGCACAAAACGCGTCCGGACGCACGACGGCAGTCAATCGATCGTACCTTGAAGCGGGTAGACGGCGCCCTCGGTCGAGTCCGTGTCCTCCACCCACTCGTACTCGTCCTCGTCGATCCGCGGGCCATCAACGGCGAGCGAGCCGTTGGCATTGGCCTTCTTGCGCTTGAATGTATGGAAGGGCCGCCACTCGTCCGTCTCGGCGTCCTTGAACATGCGCGTCGGAATGCGGTGGATGGGCGGGGTCAGCTCGCCGCATCCCAGCTGGGCCATGGTCGTCTGGCTGCCGGGACAGATGATGAGGACCTGGTCCTCGCGGAACTTGCCCGTTTGGGTCGACATGTTGCCGGCGGGCGCAGCTTTCTGAGCGCCGCTGGGAGTCTGATTGGAGTCGATACACGCGGGAGTGCCTTGGGTCCCTGGATTCGCGGCGCCGCCTTTTTCGGGACGAGCTTTCTTGGGTTTTCTCGGGGTCTTCTTCTTGGGCGTAACTGGGGCGGATGGCGGGCGGGATCGCGGTCTGAGTCTGGTCGCGTAAGAATTGGAGTCGCAGCTGGCAGCTGGGGTGGCACTGCCCATGCCAAAGCTGGCCATCCCCAGAGGCTGCCACATGGTCCGTGCAGCCATCCTCGCATTATCCTTTCTCCGAGCCTTGCAGTGATTGCAGGCACAATCCACCTCCATGAGCTTGCAAGGCTTCTTCATGATGGGATGTGGTTGTGTGGTGATGACAAAAAGGCAATGTTACGATGGTTTGAAAGAATCTCTGGAGTTGCAAGACAGCAGTCAAAGCTGTAAATCAAATCAAAGAAAGAACCGGAGCAGGCCCCTAAAGCCGCATGCTGTGCGGCTCGTCATCAAGCTGATTGAAGCGGGTTGAGGTCATTCGGGTTGTTCTCGATGATTGATCATTATCTTTAAGCAATACATAAATGCCCAAGCTATCCTTGCTGGGTCGTCTCGGAGACGGAGAGTCGCCCTTCACAGCCCAGCCCCACGATGTTGTTGCAGCATAGAATCTGCCTCGACCAGTGCCCCAGGTTCTATACAATAGTGTTGCCCGCCTTCCGCCGGGAAGTGTCCCCCCTGATCCTTCAATACGGCGCATAACTGCTCTTCATGTGGTATTCCCCCCTTGTGCCAGCCATTTTGGTCCTGTACATCCGTAAACGCCTTTTGCCTGTCATAAAATTGTTCGTCATTTGCAGTAGTTGCTCGATGTCCTCAGCGAGGATAAATCATGGATGCCGTCAAACGCCTGTTACACGTTCCAAAAGAGAGGAATGGGAAAATTGCGTCCAACTGGTGCTGTGGTGCCCGTGCTGCCCGAAAAAAAGACACGCGACCAGGAAGACTGCAAAGAAAAACAGAAGAAGAAAAAAGAATTGGTGGGAGGGAAAAGAAGAAGAAAATGGTATTATGCGACGTCGACTGCTTTCGGGGCGGTATGCCTCGACTCGATGCTGGAAACTTCTTTCAGCGGACTGCCGAGAGGGGTGAGGAAATCCCCATCATCAAGGAAGGCTCCGGGTGCTAAAGGCGTCGCTCGCTCCGACTCGTGGGCCGTTGCTACCTTGGGGACAGACGCGTCATCTGCTTGCTGCTGCACCTTCTCGCCGACTGTGAAGTCAGTCTTCTCTGACCCCTCATCGTCAGACAGATCGGGTGCTGTCTCGGTAATCGATGGGATCCTGTCCGAGCCGCTCCGAATGGAGGATGAGTCAATGGACTCTCTGGGCGACTGAGTGAAAGAGGACTGAAGAGGGCTGTGAAGATGGCTGACGTCCCCAATGTCACTCTTGCTGGCGCGAGAGTTCCTCATCGGGCTTCTCACGGGAAGAGGTGGGGGGATTCTCTTGGGGATAGTCACCAGCGCGCCCTTGGCGTGGATGGGGGCGGCCATGACAGCTGTGCGCGCGGCGGGTTGCGCAGCGGCAATCTCAAAGATGACGGGTTCTTCCTCATCGTCGTCAACCTCGTCATCCTCATCCTCATCGTCGGCGTCAGCATCGCCGTCTTGCTGCTCGTTGCAGGGCTCTTCGTGTTCGTCATTGTGGGTGGTGATTACGCTAGCATCGTCCTTGGTGTAAACGCTGGAGGCCTTGGTGGCCGCATCGTCCATGGTGCTCACGTCGGTTCGCAGGTGATCGTCGCTATCTGTCACCACGGTTCCCTCTATGGAATTGCTCCCGCTGATCTGCCTTAGAGGGGTCAGGTCAATCTTGGTGTAGTCCACCTCTTCCGTCTCTTCCGGTTCCTTGAGAGCGGGAAGGCTGCTGATGGAGGCACCATCTTCGCTCTGGTTCTGGCTTTGACTCGGCGACGTGACCGGTGTGTCGGCGACGCTTGTTTGCGTCCATGCCTCGGACATCTTGGTACGGCTCGTCTTGGTCGACATGAGACTGGCTCGGTTGCTCTTGGTTGCGAAAGTCTCACTGCTCTGGCGGAACCTTGAAAAGGCCGGGCTCGAGGGAGCAGGGTGAAACTCGAACTGGCTGCTGGTAGGCCGCAGGCGCGTACCGGCCTCCCTGATCTCCAACCCAGCCATTTCCAAGGCGAGAACGCCGAAAGGATCGGGATCGTCCACCAGAGGAATGCCGAAGGGTGTCTTGGGCGATGCCGGCGAGCCCCTTGGTGTCTCGATGACTGCGTCGCCGGGTGCCGGTAGCGCCGACAACTTCTTCAGAACGGCCTGGTCGGCGTCGATCCTTCCCTCGGCCTCCTTGATGACCTCGAACAGTGGGCGTGTTTCCTCCACATGCCTTGACACGTTTCCTGCGACAATGTCCATGGCCGACAGGCTGGTGCCATAGAACCTCTCGTTTTCGTTTGCCCGCTCAGTCAGGATGCAGCCGTTCAGGTTGACGTTTTGGGTTTGTCCTCTGGCCTTCATGTATGTGAGGACGGTGTTGTCGAGGTCCTTCCATCTGCTGTCGACTTCAATTGACTCGAGCGCCACCAAGGGCCCGGTGGTGAGACCGATGTCCTCTCCCAGGGTAACGGTCGGTTTAGTTGTTAGTGATTCGAGAGCAGCGATGTTGTTGATTACCAGAACACAGTCGTAGATGTCTACACCCATAATGAAACTTAGTGAAGGTGTATGCAGGATAATGCCCGAGGGTGGTGACCAGGTGCCGTCGGCTTTGCGGGCGATGAGAATGCCCGAGCCACCCGATCCCGTCATCCACAGACCTGATCGCATACAGGTGAAGATGGCGATGCCGGCAGCGTCCTGTATTATGCGAGGGGGTATCTTTTTAAAAATGCGAGCAGGAGTTTTGGGTTCGGCATTGGCGTCGGCGTCAGTGTTTGGCAGGTTGTCCAATGGCGCCAAAAAGCCGTCGGCTATGGGAGCGCAGAAGCGGGTGTTAGTGGCAGTGTGGGACGGCAAGACATGACATGGTATGCAAACCCAGCAACGAAGCCGGGGGGGCGGGATCGAGGATAGCTTACAGCAAAAGGACTTTAGTATGCGAGCAGAACGATCGCATTCGGCATCGAGGGTGGCGGGCCAGAAAGCCTCGCGGCCAATACGTGAGGTGGCCGAGGCGAGTGCGGTGGTGGTGAGGGGCGTGGGAGGCTTGTTAGGCCAGCGGAAGACCTTTTCGAGAGGGGATCTGATGCCGTTTGCGGTGGCGATGCTGGCTCGGCCGTTGCTCGTGGTGCTGGCGTTACTTCTCCTCCTGGCGTCCCAGGAAGGGAGAAAGCTCGAGACCCGTTGCATTGTTTGAGGTGAGGGCGTGGGAGAGGATTATAGGCGGCGTTGGCAGTGGTGGTGTCTTGCCCCCGTTTGCGGATGAGGAGGGGAGTACGAACGCAGCGACATGCGTCGGCGAGTCTGTGGTGTAGCTCATTCACAAGCACCAAGAAGCGGCTGCTTTCGCTCACTCTGGTTTCCCGCCGGTATGGGAACAAGTTGAAGAATCATGGAAAGAAGAAGACGCAAGAAATTGGGGGAGGAATTGGACTTTGTTGAATAGTTAGACTCAGCCCAGGTCCACAGGGTCAACTCAGCCTCCTCCACTTTGCGAGAGACGCGGGCGAAGTATCCGTAGTAGCTTTACAAGCCGCAGACAGTTTGTTGCAGCAGCAGGCTCACGGTTCACCACCCATAATCCATAATGCAGCGCAACGGAACGCCTGAGAGACATGCAGGGAGGGGGGGGGGTGTAGGGTGCGGTTCAAGAGGGGGGGGCGTGTGAAAGGGTCAGGTAGGTACATCGTATGTAGCAAGGGAGAGAGACGTGGAAGACATTGGGGGGAAAGGCCTGAGAGTTGGGTACTTTACAGACGGTACGTACAAGGTACTCGTAGCACGACACTATCCGCACATGTAGTTAGTTGGCCGCAGGTGACGTGGGCGGGCGACGAGGATGACCAGAAGAGCCAAAATCCCTGTTACGCTGGCAGTCGACGGCGCCGGACCAGAACGCAGATGGGCCAAGACCCGGTTCCAGCAGTGACTGAACTAGACTAGACGTACAATGTACCAACACGCACGAGAGAACCAACCAAGACGAGACCCGGTCCAAGACCTTCAGGCCTAGCCAGTAGTCACGTACGGATACAGTAGTAAGCACACTGCGTGGTGTGCAAAATCACCTAGGCCTCTGATCAATCTTGGCCACTCCAACTGCAGGAATCGATGCCGGTCAGAATCCCCAAAAGAACGCCAGGTGGAGGCGAGAAGCAGGCGAACAACCGTGCCGAGTACGCAGTCGCGTAGTGTTTGTTGCGCATTGAGGCGAGCATCCGCCATGAAGTTATGGGTGGTTCAGCCCAGTTATTCGAGACAGCAGTAGCAAGACGAGTCTAGCAACGTTCGGTCCTGGCCAGGCGCCTAACCAACAGTGATCTTCACCTTTTGCTTTGTGCTTACGAGGAGGGGCGATCAGTGAGTGAGACTAGGGTCAGGGGACCTACCTGCGCAAAGGGCAACGGGATAGAGAGATGAACGGTTGACTCGTCCCATGGTCCCGCCCCGGCCGATTCGCCCGTGTTCTAGTTGACGAGGGCAGACATTTGAATCGGGCAAGGCGATCACGATATACCTAGGTAATACTCCGTATGATGAAGAGGAAGAAAACGTCAAGTGAACTAATTACCTAGGCAGGTAGGTACGGATACCCAACCTACCAGGTAAACCTTCTCCAGCATGTCGAAGGTTAGCGTAGTACCTGCGGGGCCTTGCAACCAATCGGAGAGCACAAGTACCACGCTAACCTTGGACAGGTTGGAGGAGGGTCTACGTACGAGTAGGTACGTTTGAGAGTCTGGCCATGCAAGTATTGTTGGCCCCATTTCAGCGCCGAGCAAATAAGAAGCATTCCAGACTCCAGGTTTTACTAGTGTTAAAAGTAAACCAAGTGGGTTCCTACCTAGGTAGGTACCTGTAGACACAGAGTACTGTGGGGGCCAAACTTTCGGCTGCGATATTCGTAGCGTAGCCTGACAATATGCAACCAGCTAGCCCGACAGACGGATGGGGGGGGGGGGCCTTTTTTATTCATTTATTTATTCTCCTTTTCCCTCTGCCGAGTTATGAATACCCTGGGTAGGTAGGGAGTGCAGATCAGGTACGGTACCAACTGATATCACAGCCGACTCCCTGGGTACCGTAGTTTCTCGTGCTTGTTTCTCGGTGCCCGTGGGACATGCACATGTCGACGTTTGACTCGTTCAAGTGTGGCAGTTGGTGTCATGCACCCTGACCTCACAACCAACCGTAACTGCATTGGGACTGGGCCACTAGACCACTAGGTCGACCACCCAGGACTAACAGCAAAGTGCGTGCATGCCGATGATGACTGGTAGACGGCCCACGTCTGTGACTTTGCTGAGGTGGCGTGTGAGATATGCTTTGCTTGCTGACACATTGGGGTCAGTGAGCTGGGTACCGTATGCAGAAACAAATACCTACCTAGTCTAGGTACTACAGAGTAGTCTACTAGGTAGGTAGTTTACGTAGGCTGCTGCTGCTGCTGCCCGGCACCACTCGGCAAGCATAGGTAGGCAGGCAGGTGCTGCCAAGTATTCGCAGGTACTCACGTCACGTCCTGTAAGCTGGTAGGTGCTTACTTTATGATGATGCCTGACAGATTACTTGTCGTCCTTTTAGGTTTTCGTACTCTCCCACTGACAAATGCTGGCTGGCTGATGCGGGTGGGTAGGTAGTATGCGGCAAGGTACCTAGACCAATGCTCTCACTTCCCGATATCCCCCCTCCCTCACTCTCTCCCTCTCTCCCTTTCTCGCTCTCTCTCTTTCTCCTTTCCTTCCTTGCCAAAGTGCCTCAGTTGGCTGTGCAGATCGGGATCGGATAAGAGGCAAAAGTCTTGGGTTGCAAAAGCAAAAAGCGGAAGACCCAAGACACTTAATTTGGATCAGATGCCTGAAAAGCAACTGCGTGGCCAAGAGTTGAGAGAGGGGCGGAACAACAAATGAGAAAAGCCCCCTCCACAGAACCAATCTTACCGCCCTCACTTGCGACATTCAAAGACATGACTATGCCTAGCTTGCCCCGGTTTGGTGTTTGGGGCTTGTTTCTTCTTCTTCTTCTTCTTCTTCTTCTTCTTTTATGTGCGTACTGAGTGTGCCCGTCTTCAACCCAGAGCGCCGTGGCCGTTGGGTGTTGTCATCCTTCACAGGCGAGGAGGAGGCATTCGCTGTCAAAGAGGAAGAGGGACGACTATTGCCGCGTGAGCGCAGGGAGAGAAGCCTCTTCACGATGCGCATATTGCCATGAAACCATGTCATTTCGCTGCGAGCCCGAGCCCGCGTGACCCTTTACAACCCCCATCGGACCTCTTCAAACCCATCAGACCCTGGCGATCCGTTCGCTCGGTCATCTCCTCTTCTCTAGCCATGCAGTGCACCTCCCATCCAAATCCAAGACACGGAGACGTGGGCGCGCGTGTGAGAGAAAAAGAGAGAGAAATAAAGCGTCTGGGCGGCGCAAGTAGACACACACGCACACGCACACACGGACTCCATTGGCATGGGGCATTCCTACTCGTCTTCTTGACATGCAGCCTGATTCCATGCATTGGGCGAACCATGTCATGTCATGGTGCTTGAATGTGTGCGAGTGTCTGTAAGTTTGCCTGTCGACACATTTTGATCATGCCCGTCTCGAAGCATTGTCTATGCGAGGGACGGCCAAGGACGCGCGGTATGAGCGGCTGTTTCTTTTCCTGCGTTGCAAAGCGGAAGAGGAAGAGTCAGGAGACATGACGATTCGCGGTCGTGCCTTCCCTCAACTTTGTTTCTCGGGTGCTCTCGACTGGCAATCACGGGATCCAAAAAGAGAGAGTACCCTCTCACTGCTACAGCGGAAGGGGAAAAAAAAAAGGAAACTGCCTCCATTTTCGCGCATGCCATCGAAGTGGGATTCAAGCCCATTGATAGGTGGTTTCGTCCAATGTCTCGTGTTTCTCCTTCTCTTGCTCTTTTCCCTGTCTAATCGAAAAGGGGAGGGGGGTAAGGGCACAAGCGGTTGTCTCTTCTTTGATCTCTCAGACCACACACACACACACACAGCGAGTGTTTTTCGCTCGTCAAAGTATCACTGACAAATGTGTAACTAGGTAGGTAGGCTCAAGTAAGTTTGCCGTCGTCGTCGTCTTCACATCATTCCGGGCCCTGGTCAACGCACTGACATCTGCACTCAACAGTCACAGACAAGTATTGTCTGATGAATCGTTCTTCTTCTTCTCGCTCATACACTGTCAGACTGTCAGTGTGGCGGCGCCAACCGCGTACCAGTACGTCCCATTGCCATCCGACCCCTCCATCCAGTCCATCCATCCAGTCTATCCGTCCAGTCCATCCCACAAGCAGCCGGAGTCCCTCGGCACCATCAGATATCCTCCCAAGGAGGGGAGGGGCGTTCAAGCTGACCCGTGTCAGAACTGTCAAGACTGCCCGGCCGTCTCTTGCATCCCCCCTCACATCAGCCCAGCATTGCGAACCCGGCAGCCACCATGCATCTATTCCTCCGCATTGGGTGCCCTGTGCTGGGTCGACGAATCGGTGTGGTTCTCTGCTCGGTGTTCCTGGCTAACGCATCGCCCTCACTATCGACCCAATATCGATGCACCTAAACCACCACTTCCTCGTATGGGTTTGCCCGTCGGCCTGCTCCCGTCGTCTGGCGACCCTGTTGAACTGTACCCGTAGCACCCCTTCTTGGCCACATCCGACCTGTTCGCCCTTTCTGGCCCTGCTCTCACACCCCGCCCCCGCTGCCATTCTCGTGTAACCGGGCGGGCGGGGGGTAGGGGGAAGGCGACTGACTGCCGCATCAGACCTTGCTAGGTAAGTATATCCATCACATCACGCATTTTTGCACCGATCACCTGTGCCGTACGTATCTACCTAGGTAGCTCGTGCGAATCCGAGGGCAGGAAAATCGACCGCGATCTGGCGAATCCCTAGGATAGGTAGGTGGTGGGCCCAAGCCACCAAGGGGAGTAAGAAAAGCAAACACCTTGCGACAATGAACTGGTTCAGCCAAACCGGGAACTGTTTCATTCCACCCGGACATTGTCATCGCCGCTGCCGCCTCCGACCCTCCCGCTTCCTGGACGCCTGCAAGTAGTCGTTACTCGTCGTCAGTGAGCGAGCCAAACGCCCCAGCTACCAGCTACTTGTACTAGGTATTTATTTGTACATACCGAGGTAGGTGTCACGCTGCAGCGCTAGCATCTGACGCTATCACACCAATGTCTCACCCTATTCCCCCCCTTGGACCTGAAGGGTGCAAGCCGCAGTTCTGCAGTATCGTCGAAACGAAGAGCTACATGCACGCATCCATCCATGAGACGCTTTTGCTGCAATTCCACACCAACCGCCTTCGGCTCTGCCTCTCCTCCACGCACGCAGCACGCCAGGTCACTTACACCCTCTCCGGCCACAGGTTCGATACCTCTCGAATGCTGCTCGAGACCAACCTCGCAGTCGGCTGCCTGCCTTACATGTCGCCGTTTGCTGCATGCTCGTTCCACCGGTGCAAGAGACAGCCAGCGTTGATCCCGTGAGACGTCGCCACCCGTGCTGTTCGTGCCATCAGCCGGCTCTCCTCCCCTTCCGAGCGCGGGGCATGGAGGTGGGGGACGTACGATGTAGGTATGCTGCGACAGGCACAGGAACTAACCACGCCGGCCGAGTGACTACGGTCCACCATTACCAATGGTAACAAAAAAAAAAAAAAAAAAAAAAAAAAAAAAGAGCAAGGCACCAGTGGCAACAAACATCTGGGTGTCACTCCCATGACAAGTCACTGCTATAGTTGCTCGATGCGGCAGCGCCGGTTGGAGCCCGGCGGGCTTCCGGGTTCTTCTAAAGTCGGGCGAGGCGCACCACCAAGGTTCAAGGTTGGGTCCGTCGAGAAAGGGCCGCACGGCCAACGCCGACTAAATGCCAACGGGTGATTGATGTGTCCACTGCCCACCAGCGCACCACGTTGCCGGCAGCAAGCCTCCAATTCCATCTTTCTCAGTGTCTCTCTATCCTAGACAGTGCATTTCCACTCGTTGTTCGACTCAGGGATTTCTGATACCTTTGAAACCTAAGATGTCGAAGCAGATAGGTATGTATACCTCAATGCCTCCCTTGCTCAAGAGGCCATGTCACGAAAACGGCGCCAAAAAAAAAAGCCAGTGTTCAAGGCTCATCTCGGGTGGTACACCTCTGCCGGGGCGGAGGCTTGGCCGTCGTTGCTATTTTGGCGTGGTTGCAAACTTTTATGAATGCTCGGCTTGGTTAGTAACATGAACCTTTGACGCGGGTCTGGATGGAAATGAAAAATCTCCGCTCGCCGATCCTAAGATGAATGAATGGGAGAGCGGGGGAAAGGCTGCTCCAGCGCTGAGATGCCACTTGGCAAGCCAAAGAAAGCCAGCCACATCAGACGACCCGCTCAGGGCCCCTCGAGCCAGAGTTTCCGTTTGTTTTTCTTTCCTCTCTTCCCTCACTGAAGAACATTCATGGCCAGGGATGATGCAAGAAGCCGTGCCGAAGCGGGCGTGTCGTGCACGAAGAAAATGGAGAAGAAATTAACAAATGGAGAAGAGATTAGCGGGGCCTCCTTTTTTTTTCTTTCCTTTTTTTTTCCCTCCTTATTTTTCCCGTTCTTTTCACTATCTCTCCCTCTCTCGTGGGGGGGGGGGTCTCTTTTCTTCTTCTTTTTTTCTCAGAGCGCAAAGGGGGAGCCGGTTGTCCAAAAAATGCAGGGTGAGGGTGAATTTCGAGCGCAGATGAATGAGCCCGTGCCTGATGTACAACATTTCGGGGCTCTGCCCCGGTGCAGTGCGCTGAAGTTACTGGATTCTACACTGCAAGTGGAGGCAGGCAGCAGTACACAGCCGGCCGAGTGTGTGTCAATGCAACTGGAGAAGCACCTACCGGGTGGAAAGGGAGGAGGCAAAGCCGGATTGCCTGGCTGCCAAGAACGGGTATACGGAAACGGGTAGCCAGCCCAACGAGTTTACCAATGGTGGGAGCATCCGCAAGTGCCGACCTCGCCTCGTGGCGCCCAGAACCGGAGCTGGATCCCGATCCCTCAGCGTTAGCTGCCGTCGCATATAGCTGGCCCAAGCTACCGAACCTCTTGTTCATAACTGTACATCCGGCTGGCTGGCTGGCTGGCTGGCTGGCGGTTTCGGGAACCTGGTTGGGAGACGTTGACTGAGAGGGGTGTGGATTGCGTCCGAGCTCGCTGGTGATCGCCACTCGCTCAGATTCATGGTTGCACGGGTACCGGGGGGCTGTTTTCCCCTTGTCCCGGTCCGCCCAATCGGATCCCAAAAAAGACCAACAAACTTGTGTCGACGGCAGAAAGAATCTTGGGTGGGTTCTGCCTGTAATTAACTTGTCGGCTTGCGGTGCTGTGGTGCAGCCGTCGTTCCAGGGGCCTCGCCTGCATACCGGGCGGTGCCAGGAGCCGTATGAGGTCATCAAGCCCCTTGTTCTCCTTAATCTCTACGTAACAGGTTGTTGCTGGCCGACTGGCTGGCGACCGGGTGGCCGAGGCGGCCTTTTCGGGGAGTCGTCGCGATGGGCAGTCAATCAACCAGAGGATTTTCTTTTCTTTCCTGCGTTCGGGGTCACACTGCCGAAATGACACAGGAGGGTGTTGGGCAAAAGGATTCGTTGACGAAAAGGAAGAAGGAAGGGGGGAAAAGACGTTGACTCTCTAGCGCCGCTGCCGCCGACTTGTTCCATAACGAAACCCAAGAAGGAAGGGGGGGGAAAGGACGAAGAAAACAACTGGGGTGGGGGGGGGGGGATACCCAGCACGAACGCCGGCTTAAAGTCAAAGTCGGTTACAAACCATTTCCCATCTTTTCTGATATGTCTCGAGCCAAAAACGCGTAACCGCAACTTTTTTTCTGTTAACCTTTTGGACTTGGGCGCAACTTTACTAATATTACATTACTCTACTAGGTACTACAAAGCACGGCTGTAACCGGCCAAATAAGCCTTTTTGAAAGAAGGAAACAAAAGACCCTCCCCCCAAACCTTTTGCGGGCTAGGTGGTGGCGACTGGTCTTTTGTTCTTGTCGGTTTCGTCATCACAGCTGCTTCTTCAACCCGCCGACGGAGCCGATGCCGTCGGCAACGTCTGCCGCCTGCTTGTTGCCCTTGAGCTGGCCTGCGAGGTTGTCAGCACTACGAAAGTATTTTATTTTATTTTATTTTTAGTTGCAACTCTCTTTCATGTTTCTCTGGAGAGTGACGTTGAGAGAGAGAGAGAGAGAGAGCGTGTGTGTGTGAGGGGGGGCTGCTCTTCACTCACCATCGACAAAGTCCTGGCCGGCCTTCATCCCCTGCGCCTGCATTTTCTTCTTCTCGGCCTCGGCCTTTGCCTTGAACAAGATGATGCTGGTCGCGCGACGAGAGCGTCAGTGTGATGCGGAGAAGAAGAAAGAAAAAAGGTTGCAGTCACAGAACGGGAAAGGGGTTCACTCACCCGACCTGCTCGATGACGGGGTCCAACATGCCCTGCTGGTAGGCGAAGAAGCCCGCGACGAAGACGGCCAAGACGACGGCCAGGGAGATGATGAGTGACTGCGTCGTGGAGGTCTCCATTGTGAATGCCTGTTCAATTTTGCTTTGTTTTGTTTTCTTCCGTGACGAAGAGCGGGGTTGATCAGGCTGCAAGGAGCGGCGTTTCGCGATAATATATATATATATATATATATATATCTCTCTCTCTCTCTCTCTTTCTCTCTCTCTCTTGTGGTTAACTACTAAACAGTCTTGGAACTGTTTCCTGACGAGCCGTTTATATCCCTTTTCAACGTCTCAAATAGAAGGAGGAGGAAGGGGGAAAAACTTGGTTTGGCGTGCAGCATTCCCTCCATCACATGTGTAACCTGTGTAACCCCCATGTGTATGAGAGAGAGGCGATCGACAATGACGTCCCCAAGCCTGCTTCCGCGCGGGGAGGGGAGGGGGGGGGGGGGCATGGGCGCAAAAATCAGGGTCTCGGCCGGTCCACCAACTGCTGGGGCAGCGCGCGTCAGCGAAGCGTCTCCTGCTGGGCGATGCGGGAGGCAGGCCACAATACACCATCCTTTCTTCAAGCAAGCCCCCTCTTCCCTCCCTCCCACATACGGGCGAGGGGAAAACCTGGCTTCGCCTGGTTACTACATCATCATACTTCCTTCAGACCGCTCCCAGAACTGGATCGAACCTGGTTTTGGTCCCTCGCCGGGGTCCTTATGCGGGTGGGCCGGCACACACACTTGGCCGGACCGGGTTCCGAGACGTCGTCAACCTGCCCGGCGGACACAAGAGAAAGGGGTCTCGCGAGGGGGGAGGCTCTCGTAGGGCTCGGCCGGGTAAGAAAAGAAACAAATAAATAAAAATGGAAGAGGAAGCGCCTGGCCCCTAGTACCCTTTCCCTTTCCCTTGGAAGAGCGGAGGGGAGGGGGGGGGGGGGGCATGGCCACGAGAACTTGCATCCCACAAAGCCCGGAAGCTTTCTCTCTTTCGGGACGCCGCTTCGCCAGGCTTGAAGCGCGTCGGGCTGTTGGGCCTCCCTTATTGCCCCGTCTTAAGATCGGCCGGTAGTTGCGGCGCGCGCTGCTTGAACGGGGTTTCAGCGCTCGCATGGACCACACTCTATCAAAGTGAGTTTTCTTCAGCTGAACTCCGTGGATATTGGACCGGCGGAGAGATTAAGCTGCTTTGTGAAGAGAGGTTAAATGAACTCCGAGGTTTGGGGGGGGCTCTGCGGCAGCGACTGCGCGATGTCTTTGGGGGAGCGGCGCGGACTGGTCGAGGTGAATGTGCCGCGAGGCTCCCTTTTCCCCCCGGACAAGCTTTTGCGGAACGGCACGGCTCCGCTCCTCGATGCCGTCCACGATCCGGCGTCGAGGGGGGTCGACTGGGGTTAGTTGTCGTCTCTCAGGGAGCCTCCCCGGGGTCGCTGGGCCGTTGTCCCCGTCTTCTCCCGGCTCTCTCTGTCTTGCGTATACATTGTTGGTAGCTTTTTTTTCCCCCGTCGACACCGTTGTCGTGATTATGACGAAGCCGTCCATGAACGCAGGCTTCATCTTCGTTTGTCCTTGAAGCCCGCACCACACTGGCTGTTACGTTCTCGCGTGCAGACTAGGAACACTGGGAAATAAACCTCAACTGTGCATACCTCGACCCCTCTCTACGTCCTCGCTTCATATCATACGATTCTTGGGGGGGGGGGGGGGGGGGTAATTGATCCCGGATCCCGGCGGCATACACGTCCATGTTACAACCGGGCACATTGGAAAGCGGCATGTGAATCTCACGATTCGCACCTTCGAGGTGTCGATCTCGAGTCATGGGGTACGCCGCTCTATGCGCGTTCAGTAAGTAGCATGTTGTACGAGGTCATGGCATGACTCCTGCAGTCCGCGGGCTTGTGCCCGTTGTCTTCGCCGTCCTCCGTATGCCGGGTGCTGCGAGCCGTCCACGGGTGGCTATGAGTCGGAAACGATGCTGTACGGAAGCCAACTTGGAAAGGGTAATGGTGACGATAGAGAGCCCAGTACCCAAGGAAGCGGATGTTCCCGGCGGTTCGTACCAGTCCGACAGACTCATCTGGGGTCTGTCCGAGGCCGTACAGAAAGGCTGAGTGCGGCATCCGGGGCGCCGGCTGGGAAGGAGCGGAGGCGGGCGGGCTTTTCTCATTTTCTCCTCTGAATGAACGTCGACTGAGAATGGCCATCCGTGATCTCGCAGCATCTCACTAGCAGTGAACAACGGTGAGCTTCCGTGGCCAACACCCATTGTTCCTCGTTCTCCTCCTCCGCCCGTTCTCGGCCCGGGCGATGCCGATATGACAACGGTGAGGAACACCAAGCCACTTCACTTCACCATAGGCACGTCGTACGTGTTTTGAGACTGTCGCACACGCTGAAATATGGCCAAGGTTCGGAGGCTTGTTTTTGGCTCGGGATTTGTCGAATCTGCGGGCCGGTAATGAAACCGCGTAACGTGGCCAGGCATGATAACCAGCGTGCTACATGCAGGTGAATTCCCGCGGGTACAGCAGGGACGAAGCAACACCGGCAACCGGGCTTCCAATTCATGCGGTCTTCAGTTTCAGTCTGTGCCTCGCTGCCGACAGTGCTACCGCAGGACCCGGCCCCTTCTGCAGGAGGTGTACAAGCACCCGGTACTCGTATACCCTACGCCAGTAGGTCATCCTGAGCCTCGTCGTCCTCGTCTCAAGTGTTCTTTCGTCTGGGCACTGAGCTCAAGTTCCACAAGCGGCCCTGGATCTCGGCTCCTGGGCCAGTTCTGTCATGAAGCATTCCCTCACCCTTTTGCCATTCGTCTCGTGATGTTCATCTTTCACGGGGTTGACCGTCGTCCTCGCGACTCGGCCATGATCAACACCCGGTACGACAATTCCACGATGCAAGTCCCTACCGAAAGTAAAATAACATGGCGGGAGGGGCGGTTACAGGGCCTGGACAGTGCCATGTTTTCGGTAGAGTCGACTGCGGGTGAGGGAGAGCACGATGATTACAGACCATGAGATAGCATCATGTCCAAGATCTAGCATCCGACTGTGACGGGAGGTTTTGTCTGATTTGTAGGAAGGATATGGCTTAGGATATTGGCAGGTTGCCCCAGCTCCGGCAAACGACAGTCTCGCGGAGATGCCAGGTCGCGCTTAACTGCGTCGCCAGCTTCACCTGCGTGTATGAAATACTGGGTTATAGCACCCAATCTGCCAGCACATATCCATACCCAGCTGTCTGGCTAGTCTGCGCAAGGCTCGACGTCAGTCAACAGAGAAATGGTAGACACGGCTGTGGCCGTCGCTCGTGCTCACTTACATCTCTTTTGTAGGGGAGTTGCAGGTGTCGTGAGTACCTCTAGCAAAGCACATGACCAGCAGCTCATCAGCAAGACTCCATTTTGGATATTCTATTCGGGCGTCTTGTCTCCCCGGACGCTTTGTTCGAGGAGCATGAATACGTGGATATGAGAGTAACGACCTCAAGAGCGACTGTATTTACGTGGTTCCTATATCTAAACCTCAGCGTACCGCAACAACCAGCACCCACTTGATATAGTTGCACGAGGCATATACTAGTGTCTTTTGCATGTCTCGACATCTGTCTTCGCAAGCTGTCCAACCTCAAAGCCTCGGGAACACGAATACGAAGACATAAATCAAACAAGTTTGCCACGTCGACACATACATATTGAATGGATACGGTAGAAGTCATTCGTTTATTTAGCCTCGACAACTGTCTCCTCGCTGCCGGGGCCCAGACAAGCGTGTCGAGATGGTCCCAACGTACCGGTCACTCGGAAGACTAGCATTATCGACGACTGGAGGATCGACCGTCCTAGTTGACCCGCCGACTGCTCCTCCACAGCCAAGCGTCCAAACCAAGGCCGGGGCCGAGATATCGGCACCAGTCACGTGTTTTGTGGACGGGCCTGTCTGGATACCGCCGGGCTCTACAACGTACGCGCCGGACGGTTCTCGAAAACGTCGACTGGCATTTGTCACCCTGCAGTTCAGCGTTGATTTGTGACGCGTCGAGTGACGACAAGCTTGGGATCAACAAGGGAAGAAGAGCAGGGAGCTCGGCTCCTGGAGCTTGTGAGACGAGCCCTTGGGGAAAAGGGACGGCGGCATTCTGTCCCTTTGTCAACTTTTTCGAACGGAACCAGACGTGTACCATTGAAATGAAATGTCCTGGCCCAGCATGATGTGACCGGTCACACGCGGAAGCCTGGACTGCAAAGCTTCCTTGTAGTTGACAGCGGCAGAGTGGTCGTGCACCTCTTGCCAACAACGTCCTCGGTGCTATCGAATTCCAGCGGGCGACGCTGATGCTTTGGGAAAAGGTTTACCGGAGGCATTCCGGAGTGCGAAAGGGAGAGCGGGCAACTGCCAGTTCAGGAATCGCACCATCGGGGGGGGGGGGGGGGGGGGGTTCTGCTAGATGCCAGCGGACGACGCTCCTTGCGTCGGTCCCGCAAGAGGAGGCCATGACGCTGGCCCCTTGCGTGACGGGCCTCTGGAGCCATGGGAGAACCAAACCTTGAGCGTCAAACTGTGTGGTTCGAGTGCCCGGGGAGATGAACCAGATGGAGTGACGGCATCGGCATTGCAGCGTCAAGAAGAGCCAACGGACCTGCCTGGGCGCTGCGAGTTGTGATCCGACTCAACAGACGGCCTGTCCCTTCCGTTCCTTTCGCTAGATGTCTTTTTGCCGGACGTGGCCTGTCCAACAACGGAAGTGCCTGGCCGTTCCGCAGCGTCGCATTCCGAGCAGAACAAGTCAGTCCCGGTGGCCGGGAGCATGGCCGGCGACGAGTCTGTCGATTCCCCCGGTTCTGTCTCGTCGCTGCTCTGCCTGGCCGTCAACCGCCCTCAGGTATCACGGACTCGACGTCGACCTCACAGGTCCCCACCACGTACGGACAATACACTGGGGCAGACCGCGCTCCCTCGAAGCCGGGCTGCTTCTTCGTCGTTCCCAATCATCTCCTCCCCGTCTCCATACTCATCCTTCTCCAGAGAGACCCAGCTTCACCTTGGCCTCAACAAGACCAAACCCACGCACTCCTTGCCGCCCGAGCACGCGCAACCCACCGAACCCTCAAGATGGTCCACCTCCGCACAGTGATCCGCATACGAGAGCCTCGATTCCTCTAGGCCGCTCGCAACAAACCCACCGGCCGGTTGGCCCAATGGCAAGGCGTCTGACTACGATCCCGCACCACCTCTGTCTCTCCCCTCGGACATTCGAGCGGGAGGCGGTGTATCAAGTTATCAGGAGATTCTGGGTTCGACCCCCAGGCTGGTCATCTCTTTTGTTTTGCTTTGTCGTGTTCTTTACTCCTGGGATTCTAATGTGACCTGCCTTGCTTCGACGTCCATCAAGCCATCCATCGATCCGTCATCCATCGTCGAGGACTCTTGTCGCCCTCCCATATCTGAATTTGCTCAAACCAGGGAGCCGCGACTGTGGCCGTGACCTCTCCCCCTCGGCCACGACGCGTTGCAGAGTTTTCACCAGTTAACTGGGCCCCTCTCCCTACTCCCTTCTCAATGGGTGGTGTAGCCTCGACGCGTGATGGTTGTCGATGGGAAGAGGGGCAAACCCCCTATTCTGAAGCACCGCCGGAAGCTAGCAGAGAATGGAGAAGGGCAAAACGCCGAGGCTTTCCCGTGCAGGATTCTATTTGGAGGGGGGACTCCGAACGCAAGCCGGCCGCCGTGAGAGGCAGCCTCTGGCACCAAAGGGACGGGCGGGAGAAGCCTTGGAATCACCAGACGTGACATGTAATGAATGCCCCACGAGGTTCATCAGGACTTGGTTGGACGAGGCGAGCGACTGGCCCGCTCCGGAGGCATCCCCGGAGCCATATGCTTCTCTCTTCTGAGCCCGCGAGCGCCCAACCAGAACGCGGTCCCGCGGCCGCTTCACGGAGCGTCGAGGATCACAGACCAAGCAGAACCGAACAGACCGTCCAGCTAAAACAACCTCAGAACCCCCCCTTTTCCCCGGGCCCGTCTCGCCTCTTCCACAACGAAGCATCGAGTCCCAGGCACACATCCATCTCCTTCCCCGTCTTCATCCCCCCCCCCCCCCCCCTCCTTCCCGTCCCAGACGTTGCTGGCTTGTTGCATATTCGGGAGGTCCCGCTCCAGTTTCCCTTGTCTCGCGTCCACGAGCCGAGACATACAGATCCCAGAGCCGAGAAAATTATACACCGAACCCACTTTTTTTTTTTCCCGTTCCAAGAAAGAAGAAGAAAACAAGAAGCGGAAGCAGAGGAAAACACACAAAGACCACGCTCTCGTGAACTGCCCATAAACTGCCCAGAACCGGCAGCCGGTTATGCGGAAACAAAAGTCTTGGTCAACCGGAAGAGAAACCACACTGCCCGGTCTACTCCAGCTCCGTCGCGGAAAGGGAGGGGTGGCGCGCATCAGTTTGCCAGTGGCCCCCCCCTTCTTCCAAAATGGGGGGGGGGGGGGGGGGAGTCCCAGTCTTCCCACATAACCTTGTCAAGTGGCAACCTGCGGATTCCCACAAATGATCTCTACTATGTAGGTGGACCAAGGGCAGTATCCGACAAGGAGGCAACAACCGCACGCCTTCGAAGGAGGCTCTGGGTTCACTCACTCGTTCAGCCGGACGGACGGAGGCAGGGGGAGGGAGGTCGGGGAGTCGGCGGCTGCGGTGGGCGCGAGAGCCCCGTTGGTCGTTGTCGAGGACCGCCGCGTGTCTGCCTCTGTCTCTCCACGTCGAGAGGCTCGGGGTCTGACCTGGGTCCTCCGTGGCCGCCGCCGCCGCCGCCAGCACGCGGCACCTGCGGGCCATGGCACCTTTCCCATGGCCTCGCCTCTAGAGACTAGAACGTCTAGAAACGCAGATCGAGGCTCTAGTCCCTCATTTCCTCCCTCCCTCCAAGTATGCTCCACCACGTTCGGATCCAGGGAGGGAGGGGGGGGGAGGCGGACGGCGGATAGCGGCCGACGGATAGGACAGACGCAAAGTCCCCATTGAAGCTGGCTGGCAAGGCATCGTCATCGACAAGACTTGGGCGGCTGGCAAGCAAAGAACAGACCGAGCGCGCACGCACGCACGCACGCGCAGCCACAACCGCGGCCCGCGACATGTCAACACTAGGAGATCGGCCAGCAGCGGAGGCCCCCTCTCCCCCTTCAACAGGAATCACCGACGCGCAGTATGAGTGTATGTGTGTGCGTGTGATGCGCTCGCTGGCTCGTCCGCTCACCTCGCGTCCGTATTTAGGAAGCTGTTTCGACGTCTGTTCCACGAGTCCTTGCACAAGGACCCCCTCCATAGGCAAACCCACCCTACTAGGGCGGCGCCCCCCCCCGTCCTCCTCCCTCTCAGCCTACTCCTTTTATTATGCGGTAGAATAGGGGTTCAGTTTCGGCTAGCACTGTACAATTCATCGTCTTGCCTCCCTTCTGCATTCCGTCGCCCAATGGTGAAGAGCGGTTTGCAATCGTACGTGGCAGTTGTTAGTTGCCAGGTCATCGCCGCCTGCTAGTTACGCCGGCGCCCCGGGAGAATGCCCGAAACAGTCGTGTGCCACGGCTTTTTTTTTTTTTTTTTTGATTTTTGATTTTTTTTCATTTCTTTTTTACAACGCAGCGGCGCGTCGTGGGATCGCAGTGTTGCCCCCCCTGCCCCCCAGAAAGCGGGACGGTCTTTGTTCGCGTGGACGACGCACCTGGAATATTCAGCGACTCGCGACTCGGGCCAGCGTGCCAAGGCATTGGTGACCAATCTCAGATGCGGGCATCGCGATCAGAGCTCATCTCCCAAAAAGCTCAATGATACTGACTGCCCGTTTCGTAGTCCAATATCCCTCCCAAAATGCCTCCCCCGGGGGGGGGGGGATTCGTCAAGGATGCTGCTGCCCGGGGTTGTCGCCGCGCATGGACATGTGTTGCAGACGGGAATGTTACCGTCGAGCCCACGATAACAAGACATGGCAACAGGGGGGCGGGGCCAAGAAGACAAGTTGCTGAAGTCCTTTGGATTCGGTTGCCGACTTGGGCGCATGGTTACATTTACATGCAAGTGTTGATCAGCCTCCAAGAGAGTCGGAGGCTCTGAAGCCTAGAACATTACACCAATCCGGGCTTCTCCCCCTCTCTGACGTCAACTCGACCAGATGAGCTCCGGCACCCCCGTTACCTTCTTCTGCGATGCTCGAGTCGCGGACAGTTGCCATTGGCGCAACTGGCCCCCAATACGGATATACAAACATGCAATAGTATACATGTGTATTGCGTATGTAAACTACACGGTGATTGCCGTGGCGGCAGCCGCAGCTGCATCAGCCGCAGCCGCCGCCGCCGCTGTTGCAGTACCTTGTCGACGCTTCCATCTCGTGTAACCGTGTCAAAGCCCGCAAATCCCTCCGCGTCGGCGGGCAGGGATCCACCCGGAAGAGGCCCGCGTCTTCGATTGTGATACACGCGGCCGTGGGAGCCGGGATTGAGGCTCCTTTCAGGAGGAGTCGAGTTTGGACTCGCAGATTGGGGCCCGGCGCTGGCGAGATGAACTTGGCAAAAGCTCCCATGATCGGCAGCCGGCCGAGATGCAATCTCGAGGCAGGACTGGAATCGAGTCGGTCCTTTGAGTCAGAAGCTGTCGTCATAGCAGGGCTCGACTGAATCGTGAACCTTCTTGCCAGGTTGCACATCCCGGACGTGAGGCGCCCTTCAAACCGCAGGATCGGAGACGCAGCCTACCTGCCAACCCGGCTGGCTGCCCGACTCGACATTGCAGCAACGCCCGCCGTCGCCGTCATTGGCGGCTCCCTTGCCTGCCGGGATGGAAGAGGCAGACGCATGGCCGGCTTAACCTGGCCGGCTTGGTGGTGGTGTCGCCGTACGGGCTTTGCAAAGCCTTCCTCTCCTTCTCATCTCCCTCGGCGGCCAGGAGGAGTACGGAGTATTCGTAACAATAAACCAGTAGTGCAGAGCCACGAAATGAAACAAGCAAGGCTGGAGGCTGGAGACGGTGGCCCGAACAATAACAGATCAGACGAGCTGCATTCCCGACGCTTCTCGCGCCAGGTGCCTTAAAAACAGGAGCCATCCATCCTCTCGACCGCCATACCTTCCAACCCCCCGCCCCCACTTGGTACCGGCAGAAGCCCTGCTTTGGGCATTCCGGTGCGGGGCATAACTAACTGCCTTCGACCTTTTGGTACATCGCACACCGTATACACCTAGACCCCGAGCCGATTCGCTTGAAGCAAGGCATTTCCGTGTGCCACACGACAGCCCTACTCTGTCCCTTCCTCAGCTCAGGGACTCAGCTAGGTAATATGCAGTTGTTTGACCCCGAGAAGGGGGGGGGGGGGGCTGTGACCACTGAGTGAGTGAATGTGTGCCACTGTCTGTATCCGTAGTGTAGAGACTTTTCCAGAAGGAAATCTCCTCAGCCCGTCTCTCCAGCAGCGGGCGGCGCGCTGCTGGGCATGGGTTCGCATACCGCTCCCACGTGGATGATCGCGGGACTGCTGTTCCAAGTGGAGATTTTATGCGTCCTCGTCCATGTACAGCACGATTAGTTCCATCGTCCATCCTGACAGCGAAACCAGCGAAATGCTGTGGGCACCCAGAAACCGCTTCATGTTCGCATGTATCCGTAGCAGGTACCAACACTGACTGCACTAGGATAGGATACCTAGTAGCGGCGGCCGCTGCGGCCTCTTTCTCGGAATAAAACGACAGGTTGACACAAGTTTGGACAAGTCCTGTCACTGTTGCGTTAGGTCGTGCGCAGTTCCGCGAACGGGCATTTCCATGCCATGCCATGCCATGCCAGTTAGGTATTTGTTCTGTAGCGCCGCCCTTCCCTTCCCTCCCAGGCCTTGTAATCTCGGAGATAATTCGACTTGTCGACTCGAGAGTGGTCGGGCAGCCCCCATCGTGCTACCCACGACCATGCCGCATCTTGCAGGCAGAGACCTTGTTCTGGTGGAGTGATCCAAGGGGGGGTGCCACTATGCCGTCAAACCTGCAAAGGGATGCTCTCTCTCTCCTTCTCGTGAGGGGTATTTGGAGCAGGAAACGCCCCCCCCCCCCGGTCAAGGCCTGACTAGCGAGTGGTGGTGGAACCAAGACTCCGGCCGGCACTTTGCTTGTACGACTACGTAGTATGGTGTACGTACTTATTCCGCTGGGCGGAAATCGCAGACAGGCATATGGGGCTTACCGCTTCCGAAGCGCACATCGGATACGAGCGAGTCAGAATCAGATAGTGCGTGCTAGTCTCGTGACGGTGGACTTATCAAGCAAATCTACGGCTGGCTAAGAAAACCACCCCCATCATATCTTGACATGATGGAAACGTAACGCAGTCGTCTTGACTGCCCAAAGTTCCAGCAACACGGCCTGTTGACGTAGTTTGGCCTGAATGACTCGTGGAACACCACCCATGCTTGTCATCTCGCGAGACGTCCGCATCCCGAAAAAAAAAAACTGCCAACCTCCCTCCTGCAAGTGGCGGTCAATCGAGGCACATTCGCTGGCGGCATTCGCCGTCAACCCGACCGGGGGTTAGGGGATACAATACCTACGCACCAAGGCACTTTTGCGCAGAATATGCCATGTGCGCACACCATAAGGCAACACCGCCGTGAAGCCAGCGCCGCTCCCTGATTGTGCTGCGTAGCGGCAGGAGGGTCGTCGTCTTGCACGTGTACTGTACTAGTTGATGTGTACGTACTCTACTCGACGTTGTTGTTGGTGGAGTCATCGGGGGAACCGCAAAACAGCCTCAATAACTGCTGAGGTCTGAAGCCACGCGGGAGACCAGCCGAATGCTCCACCGATAGAGCGCGCTTGTTGTTGGGGTTGGAGGGTCCGTGAAGAAGCAGCTTGAGATCCCGCCGCTGTCGAATCTCCAACTCCAAGATGGGCTCCCTTTGGGGGGGCAGCAAAGGGACCAGGCTGCCAGAACCACATGCCCCGCAAAGAAGGCTGGACGGCCGTTGCCATATGCCATCCACAAGCCGTGAGGAG
This sequence comes from Colletotrichum falcatum, assembly GCA_019425465.1. Classification (NCBI taxonomy): domain Eukaryota; kingdom Fungi; phylum Ascomycota; class Sordariomycetes; order Glomerellales; family Glomerellaceae; genus Colletotrichum; species Colletotrichum falcatum. The sequence continues at coordinate 1,000,429 of SWKJ01000209.1, read as the reverse complement.
ACAGCAGAGGCGGAGAAGTAGCAACGGGGAAGGGGAGGGGGGGGGGGGGCGCGCCTGTTATGGTGTACTGAATATCGAAGACCAGCTGCCTCTGTAAGGGTGGAAAAAAAAATTATTACCTAACTGCATGTCCGTCTGTCCGTCCGTCCGTATTTGCAAGCTCACCCCAACCAGCAGATCAACATTATCAATGTCGAGCGCGCGGCGCCTAGACCTGCCGTTGCTGAAGAGTTCTGACAGATGGGCAGGACTTTTGTGTGTCCCTGACACGAATAGACGACGATGAATCGATCAAAGGGACGAAACCTCCATCAGACCGAGGAGGCACTGACGCGAATCCCTGCAGGGATCGCCAGCCACAACACAGCATCGGTTTTCCCCTCCAACCATCCCCGACCCGTCGTCCAGGGATCTGCCCCAAGGAGGTGGTGCTGCGGTTTCGTTTTCCCTCGTCCTTCGCGGAGCGGTTATCAGCTGATGGCACGCAATTTGCCCATCGCAATGTATTCGCAACGTTGCCGGACACAGTTGCAGCGGCTTTATTCCGGACTATTACCGCCTTTGCGGCCAGTGCTCCTTCTCGCGTCTCTCGATGCTCTTCTCGTTCCGTCTCGTTGGAGGGCGTATACCGGTAGCACTCGTGTTTGGGGCCATGACCTCACAGCGTGGGACTCGTCGCATCTCGGCATCGTCACACAAGATTAGCGGACATGAGTTCCCTATTTGATCAGGCTAGACCGTAAATGGCCCCTCAGTTTGTCACCTCTCTCGGCCGATTAGAGGAGGGCATCAAGCTTTGGTCTCCAGAAGCTACGGATAGGTAGCTGAGAGAACGGAGACGCGACTTTCCCACAGGGCCGCTGCCAGGTCTGACACAGCCCACGCGCGTGAGGCATCCCTGCGCCAGGACGACAGGCGGACGCGGTACAGAGGTACATCCAGGCGATGGCGGTGTCGGAGGGAAGCCGCTTGCTTGGCGGCGTTTGTAACTGTCGGATATCTCTCCGCCCCTCTGCTCTGGTGCGCGCACACCCCCCACTCCTCCCCAAGCAAGCAAAACAAATTGTTGCCTGGTACGTACTGTGTCGTGCTCTGCTGAACCTTGATGCCGGAACCAGGCCAAAGCACCACGGCGGGCTTCGAGTTTTCCTTCTTGTCAGGCATGTCTCTTGGTCGGGGCAAGTTCGGACAGAAAATTCTGCACCCTCCCCATGGCCCATGATGCAAACGTGGCGTGAGCAATTCGTCACTGGGGGATTTGATCCGCGACTGAGTTTTCGAGCACAATAGAGCATCAGAGATTCGCATCGCCACCATCTGATGTTGCGGCGTCGATGCCGTCTTCTCTTTGGTGATGGAATCTTTGGAGATATGGCCAAAGCTCCCGGATCTTGCCCTTCTAGAAGAGAATAATGGGGAACCAAATTACCGGGTAGAAGGGTTGAATGGGGCCGTGGACCCTCCTCGCGCTCGAGCGTCATCGTCCCACGACTCTCGAGCCGTCCAGCGCGTCCCACGGCGTGCGTCCCTCACGTTCAGAGAGCTGCGGCCAGCAACGCCACTGCCAGGAAAGGGTGGGTGGGTGGAGAGCTGTCGTCAAGGAGTGAGCTATGCCGAAAGAGCCGGGATAATCTGCATGCTGGCGGGAATGTCGCTCCTTTTTGCGCTGCAACCTCGCATCCAAAAACGGCTACCAGCTCAGCGCAGAAAGGACTGCCAGCAAACCCCTTGAACCATGCATTGTAGCGCTGTCTGATGATGGACTGCGGCGCCAGCGTCGCGTCCTTCGTTGTATCCGTACTCCGTACGCTGTTCACCTTGACGGCCCCGTGATGTCGCTTTGGTAAAGCATCCTGGTCGTAGGAATCCGGAAGTGAAATCCAGATAAAGGGTTGGTCCTGCAATTGCTTGGATTTCCTCGTATCCCTGCAGCAGATAGTGTCGGTGGTTGGAGTGGCTGGGGGTGCTTTCGCGGTGCACAGTGTGTGTGCGTGTGTGTGTGTGTGTGCGCGCATGTTTGGAGAACCAGCGGTTACTGAGGGGAAAAAGGAAACGATGCCTTTCAGGGGGGATAGTTCCGCGGTATGCGACTGTTGTTGAGTCAGGCGGCGGAATGCTGAGCAAGTCCGGAGGAGGGGGGGGGAGAAGCGCTGTAATCAGTCGTCGCTGCGATACTGCATGCCCAAAGTGTTATGCCCTTTTGACATATGCAGTTCGCCATGAAGGTAGGTAGTTCGTGGCCACGGCTCAAATGGGTCCGGTGAGATCGATCTCAGTGCCCCATTACCCGTCATCTGAGATGGCCCCGTCCCGTTGCAAAAGGAGAAAAGAAATAAAAAAAGGATGCGAAAGCTGCCCCATTGGACGGTGGGCACGGGTAGAGATGGGTCGCGAGGCTCTGTGGTGGCTCTCTCTTTCTTTCTTGGGTCGAGGTGGTTTCGAAAGAAACGTCCAAGTTTGACCACCACTCGCCGAATCAGTCGTAGTAGGTTGGTATGTTGGCAGGTACTCCGTACAGATCACGGATATTGAGCCGATAATGACAGTAGACCTGGTTTCAGATAGCATTTCCCCAGTGACGGCGCCGTCTGTGCAGCTCTAACCATCTTTCTCGACCTCGGTCGTCTCGTCAGGATAGGCAGCAGCAGCCATCATCATAACGCTCGTTCGGAAATAAGCCATTGATTCTGGCAGCGAAGCGGTGACTCGGCCAAAGTCCGATGGGTGTTTCCGCGTGTCGTAGGGGGAAAAAAGGGTGTTTTGGGGCCGTTTCGCTTGACTCGTGGGTCCTGCACAACATCCGTCGTGACCAATGGTGGCCGGTAGGTGTGAGCGGCAATGGCTCTTGGACAGATAAGATACGTACCCCCCTCGGTGGCGGTAAATGCTTTCCCATTCATTGTTTTGGGCGGGTAGGGAGGGAAGCCAATGGAAAAAGACTCTCACACCAAAAGTTCGTACGAGCCCGTACACTACCTACATACATACTGAGTACGTATTGCTTTGTAGGTTGACTGTAGAATTGATAAAGGTGTGGGATAATTACCCAGGTAGGCAGTGCACAGGTATTCGTACGCTTGCCTACCTACATACTATGTACTGACTGTCATGCTCAGTGACATGGGACCGTGGTTTACATTTTAGCCAATGTCTTACCACCGGCGTGCCGAGGGCAATGGACGGCAAGCTTTGACACAATGTCTTTTGATCATTTGCAATGCAGAACGTTACCGCCCATGACCGCTCCAATTGTCGGCAAGCGCACACCACCTTTCCTGCCATTCTTGGGACAGCGCCAAGGAAAACAAGCAAGGGCTACCCAGCCTCCTCTGGTCCGGAACCGTCGAACCACCCGGCTTCTGGATATTCTAGAGAAATTCTGAACTCGTGCACTTGTGTTGGGGAACGAAGGATAGCCTTGTTCGGCACGATGCATGCCTGCTGTTGTTGCCGGACCGTTGTGTAATTTCGAGCAGAATAGCACGATGGTTCGAAACAGGAGTCGGATGAAGCGTGACGATAACTAACTATGTGAAAGTGAGCCGTGTGACCCAACGCAGACGCACGCCAGTAACGTCCATCCTGTGAGATGAAGAAAAAGAATTACAAAAAATAATAATAGCGGTTGACGGCCATTCCGCACCATACCATAGCATCCCACCCATGTCGGTTGCAGAAGTTTGGAAGGTCCCTTGAGCATCGATCCGGGTATATGATTGATCCAACGTTTCTGACCCCAGGCTCCAACGATTACTGATATTTGGTGTAGAATCACCCCAATACGTTGTCAGAATCAGCTAAGAGTGTCGGCGATTGCGCCTGCTTCGAATTGCCGCAGCAAATCAGATTGCATCGTGTGTTGCATTTCCAACGCCATTTTCCTCAGACCGTGCAACGGCGACAGGTGATTCGCTGAGTCTGGTTGCGAGTTCGTCGGCCCTGCTTAGCCCAAGTATTTGGTCTCTCACGAAGCAAAAATAAAAGAGAAACATCATCGGTACTCGGCCCCGAGGTATCCGCTTTCCATTGCTTGTACCTACTGTACCTTTTAGACGTGGTGGTGAGCCAACTGCGTGATGCTGGTAAGATTGGGCGGGCTGGTCGAGATCGCGTCGACCCATTTGTGGAGCAGCCCGTTCTGAGCCTGCCCGCCTGCCGGTGACCGGATATTGACCTTAACTTGACCTTTTCAAAAGGGATGGGGTGCCCTCCTTCTTCCTCATGCAGGCGACTGCGCCAGACAAGTCAACCATGGCCAGCATACGTAGATGTTGCAACTTGCCAGAGGCTCAGAGACGAACTGCACTGTGCCGCGCGCATGCAGCCGTATCCCTGACGGGTGTTTTGTTCTGCAGCAGACAGCAGACGCCAAGACCAGTTCCCGAGCCAGAGGAGAAGGGGACATCTACGAAGCATTACCTAGTGCATCGTAGTATGTATGGGTGTCAGTGTCAGGGTGCCGCCGCCCATTACGCCGTACACACACCATCCCACGCCCAGCGAGCGAGCTGATCCTCGTGAGGTGCAGCTGGCGGGTACCTCGGAAGTGGGCGACATCGTGCCCTACCCTGCCCTACCCTGTCTCGTTCAGGTACACATACATACATACATACATTGGCCATGCCGTGGGCTTAACGTCAAGTAACGATACCACATTGATTTACGTGTCGCGGCCATGACGCTTGCAAGGTTGGCCGTCGTCTCATCATTTTTGACAGAGCCAGGGGGTTGACAACCACCTTGCCCGTTTCGAGAGCATCCTCGGGGTCGAACCGTTACAGGCCGTCCCGTCGCTTGCACTGTATGTAGTATGCGCAGCGCGCCGCGATGAGAGGTCGATCTCAGTACGGATGCTGAGCGCTTGTGTGTGCTTGCTGTCTTCTCGTGCGCGTCTTGTCTTGGATGGACCAGGATGGTAGGCTTGGTAATGATGTGCTAGTTTAGTGCATGCAAAAGGGGCGCTTGCCGAGGACAGGGAAAGCAAGGATTGACGTAATGGTGAGCGTTTTTACCGACGCATCTTGGCTGCGGAAGAGGCCGCAACAAGACGAATCGATGTGATTCAACCGCCTGTATCGTGTGTCGTGGGGTGTGTCAAAGTGTAGCATGTCCGGAAAGGGACATGGCTATCCGTACTGTATTCCGCATAGAGCGGCGCCCAAGGAACGGAGACCACCTACCTAGGTATGGAGTGTGGTCCGGTACCAAGTGACGACACAATGCTGCCATGACTGCGTTGTGTGAAGCTTCTCGATGGTGACAACGACGTGTACGAGAGAATGGCAGAGAGCCCGGCACCATGTATAGTCAGGTAGTGAGTGTATTCGTATGATGCACACGACGCGCCGCTGGTACATATGTATCAAATTGCAAATCAACAGGTATTCAGGGTTCATCACATCTGCTGGCGCGTGCTTGTCTGCAGGCGGGATCCAATCCACCCACGCACGTAGACATCCTCACCCTGAAGAAACGGGAATTGGGGGTTCTTTTGGGGGGATGAGGGGCAGAGGGAGGGGGGGCGGCGAGAGGGTGTATAGCGGATGGATACCTACTGGCCCACGTTGAAAACCTTTTGTTATTGTTAATGTCTACGGAGTAAGGTACGGATATGTACCTGTATATTTTTTTTTGGAGACGCGGGAGGAACAGCACCAGGACCACATGTGCGGGAGCGCACGCCAGCTGCAGGCTGCGGCACGAACTGGAAGCACTGGCAGACACCTCCGAACGTGCCCAGCTTAGGAGCCACAGCGGGCAGACAGGCAGCTTGTGTGGATGCTCTAGCGAACGATGCTCACACCTGGCAGCTAGGGGTCCAGAGAGGGGGGGGGGAGCGGGCTGGATATCGGAGCCACGACCATGAGAGCGCGTCCTGAACACCGGGACGATGGAAGGTGTGGTGGGTGCTTCTGCAGCCTCGGGGCAAAGGCGTACACAGACAGGTACGGGAAGGAGCTTGAGGAAGGACGAGCAGCAGGGGACCGATCAAAGGGAGAGGGGCGGGGGGAAAGGGGGGCCATGGAATAGTTGGAAGAACCGGAAGAAGGGAACAAAACTGGGAAGAGGGATTCGAAAGGACTCGGGCTCGAGCCTCCGACCGGGGACTGCTCGTGAGCTTTCCCAGTCGACAGGGAGTCATCCATCGACTTGAATTACTCGGCATCGATGGTCGGATCTGACGGAGTTGCGGAAGTAATGGTAGTGGTTACCTACCTAGGTAGGTACGAGTACAGCAGATACCTATCATCGTGAGTGTGTATCCGTACCTTCCTACCCAAACTACCTCGGTATCTGACGATACCATACGATACAACGCGAGGCAGAGGTGCAGGCAGGTGCGGCAAGTTTTCTTGCTCGAATGCGGTTTCATTTTCAGGAAGGGGTGCGACTGCGATTGCGGAGTTCTTTCCGTCCCCTACAGGCTACTACTAGGTATGTGTACATGGTACGTGTACAAAAAGGTGGCAGCGAAATACGGAAGGCGCAGACCAGGGCGGGTGCAGGTAAGGCAACGCAGGCAGGCAGACAGGCACAACTTACAAACATGGCAGGGTAGCAACGTGCAAGGCTGGAATGACCACCCCATCTAACACTGTACATTGATAATATACGGATACGCTAGCCAAGCACAAATGCAGGAAGGCGCCGTCGTCACGGCGGCTGTTTGGACCTTGACTTCCTCCGCCTGTCCTGGCCGGATGGCAATTGCAAGAAAGATAAAAGCGCCTTGCTCTTATTTTCCTCGAGTTCCTGGAAACTGTATGTCGAGACAAGAGGGAGGGCAGGGGGCAACAAAAGGAGAGAGGGTTCTCCTGGAGAGCTGGGACAGGTTTTAATGACAACCCGACCACGAGGTATGCGTGGGAAAATGGCACTCTGGTTATTACGGTCAAGGCAGACAGACGGTGAGACAGTGACTCGATTCCATTTATACGATTCGGTGTACAATACGATGCAGAGAGACGGTGAGGTAGACAGAAAACAGCGAGCAAAAGAACTACGACATCCAAGCATAATATCGCATTGCATAGCCCTGCTGGTCTAATGCAGCCTTTGCCAAAGCCATGCCTGTTTCTATTTCTCCCCGTTCCTAGTCCAATTGCTATTACCCCCTTCCTTGTTGTCAAAATCAATATCCTACCTACCTGTCTAGGTAGGTACCTGTTTCGAACCGAACCACCGTAGCCCGTCGCTCAGAAGTTGTTCGCGTCACCGCCCTGTTTGGAGCCAACGGTATGGCAGGAGCCTACCTGTGTGAAAGCTGACAGGTTGACAGAGGTACCTTGTCGATGTGCCTGCCTGTCTACCTAGGTACCTAGGTATCTACCTCATGGGCGAGTGGATGGATTACTAGGAACAGCTAGTTCGAGTCCCCTTCTCTTGACAATGGACGTCGACCGAACCAAGTTCGCATTACCTCATCTCTACCTATTCCCGTGCCTGTTTTCCCAAGCACACACCACCGTCTGTTAAGCCCCGAATCACCGCCGTCGAGGACCCTGTCTGTCTGTATCTTGTCATTTTTTTTTCTTTTCTTTTTCCTTTCCTTCTTTTCTTCTGAACACGTACAGTTGTCGCTCACAGTGCTTGAGCTGTGTACGAGCATCTCCGGGGCAGGCATCGTTGGTATCAACGAGAAGGCGCCTTCCATTGAAATTTGCAAGTGCCCTGGAAATCAGGAGGCAAGGTACATGGATGGTTGTACCTTCGTGTCCTGCTTCACTCTTGCTCTTGCCTGCTGATGTATCCGTATTCTTCCTTTTCCCCCCTTCTTTTCTTCGTGCATGTAGGTGTACAGTACCTATGTAGGTAGGTAGTGTAGCGTACCTCCGTAGGGGCAGGCAGGCGGTATTTTGAATTTTCAATTCTCTTTGGGAGCTTCCTTTCGCTTCTTCCATCGTCTCTTCTTCCCACCCACTCTCCGTCTCTTTTCTCGCGCACACACATCAAGTTCCTGTCTCACTTTGCTCTCCCTCCTATCCGCCTGCCAGCTTACCTGTTGTTGCACGTCCTCCGTTTGCTCATAGCGCTGACTCGACCGAAATTCCATCAAGCCAATACTCGAAACGGATGACCAAGAACCCGGCACAATCCTCTGATATTTATCACCTTGACCCCAAAAGTGGATTGACCGTAAAAGGAACAAGAAAACGGGTCCCTTCTTTCCCCCCTTCCCACATCCACTTCTCACACCTTACCACCACCACCACCATCACCACTCAACTCACTTCTCTCCTATCTATCGGCGCACCCCTCCCCCCCCCCAATTCTTTTTGAACCATTCGCCAATGCTTTGATCTTGGGACCGCGGTGGTATCCAACTTTCTTGTTCTGGTCAGCAGGTCTTATCCTGTCTCTTCGACTCGAATCTACACCACCTACCTACTTGACAATAAGGTACCTGCCTGCTGCGTACTTGCCTTGGCAGCTCGTAGCAGAAGAGCGCGCGAAGAAAGCACTGTACCTCACACCGTCCTTGCACAAAAAGAAATAACCCACCGGATCCCAGTCCACCCCCAATCCTTTACTTCCTCCTCTTCACCTACCGCCGACCCATCATCCGTCAACCAGGATTCCCGACCAACGGCCAACCCTCCCACACTTTCTCCGAAAAAGGCCCTTCATAAAGACCTCGCTGTCTCCACTCCTCCTAGAAGGGGGCGACGTCCAAACCCACTTCTTCCCTTTTTTTCCCTCTCCCCTCCACCTCTTTGGACGGAGTGACCACTGCTCAACGGTTCCTGTTCTGCACACCCTCGGCATCCACCCCGGCAAGACCACTTTTTTTTTTCTCTTCCTTCCCACCCTCTGACACCTCTCGGCACCAGGTACCTGACAGGCTTTTTTCTGCCGAAGACAACAACGCGCCCGAGAAAAAAAATAAAAAGGATCGAGCCCCATCTGCTCCACTCCCGACCCTCCCCAAAACTACCTCCAAACGGGATCAACTGGAGCCTCAATCCCACCACCAAAAAGTCCACCTTACAAACAACACTCTCTTCGCGTGTTGTCTTTGGGTTCGCGACTTTCCATCATCCTTCGACGGAAAGCTTATTCTGAAGAATCTCTTTTCCACCTGCACATTTTTAGCTGTCACTCGAGTATTCCTTTTCTCGGCGTGCAGCATCATCTTCCATTGGGTCCAGCGGCTTCATTGTCTCGTTGTCCCACAAAAGTTTTCCCACGAGGCCTTGGGACGAGTCCCCGTACAGACGTAGGAACGCGTCTCGACCTCGTAACAAGCAAGCTTGCTCTGTGCGCCTTTGTCTCGACAAAAGGCCGACAGACAAATCAGTGGATAGCATGGACGCTTCCCAGTACCCTACCAACGGTATAAACACTACATCGGCCTCCTACCCGTCGCCCCCGCCATCACGCCTCACCAACTCCAGCACACCAACTCCCCGCTGCCTCACCAGACTCTGCCGCCTCTGCAGCCGCAGACCTCCGCAGCCATGAACCAGATGTACGGCAGCAACCCTCACACGCCTCGCACTCCTGCTACGCCCAACACTCCCGGTTCGCAGAACAACATGCCTACCTACCAGCAGCAGCAGCAGCAGCAACAGCAGCAGCAGCAGCCGGGTCGTGGCGGTCCTTACCAGCAGATGGGCCAGTACCCTCCCCCGCCCCAGGCCTACGGCACTCAGTCCATGCTGCCTCAGACCACGATGGCTTCTTCTCACCCTCAGCCTATCGCGCCTGCGCCTGCCTCTGGTCGCGTCCCTCCCGTCCTTCGCCCCATGCCCGCCGGCGGCGTCATGCCCCAGCCCGGTATGAACTCCCCCTACGGGCCCGGCGGTGTCATGTCCGGCGGTCTGGGTGACAGCGACCAGCCCACCCACGTCGTCGGCTCTCAGGGTCGCCGTGGCATCTTGCCCAGTGCTCCTGGACGTCCTGCCGCCACGCCTGCCGGCGCCGGCAACGCGAAGAGCACCGTCATTCCGGTCAAGGATGCTGACGGCAAGTTCCCGTGCCCTCACTGCACCAAGACTTACCTCCATGCGAAGCACTTGAAGCGCCACCTTCTGCGCCGTAAGTAACTCCCTTCAATTCGCGATTGGCGGCGTCTCTTTTCGCTGACAGTTGTGACGAATAGACACGGGCGACCGCCCCTACATGTGCGTGCTGTGCCGCGACACTTTCTCGCGTAGTGACATTCTCAAGCGTCACTTCCAGAAGTGCTCCATCCGCCGAGGCAACCCAACCGGTGCTAGCCACTTGTCCCACCCTCAGGCTCATGTCAAGAAGAATGCTGCTGCCCAGAAGGCGCTTGGTCAGGATGGCGGCCTTAACCACCTCAATGGTCTTGGTAACATGCCTGCGGATGGCATGGTTCAGCCTTTTGGTATGATGCCTGTGCAGGACGGGATGAGCAACCTTGCAAACGATCAGAGTCAGTTGTCGCGCTCCAGCAGCCTGACTAGGCTTGATAATGGCAGTAACCAAGACAGAAGGGATTTGACAGGATCTGTCATGGATGCTTCTGGACGAGGTGGCAACTTCGAGCAGGCATACAACGGCAATGTCCCTAGCTCCATGACGCCCAATATGAATCAACAGATGCAAAACTACAATATGCCCCCGGGTCAAAATGGAATGTCCATGTATGGCGGGTCGAACTCGAACCAACAATCGGGCCTTGATTGGTCTCAAATGTTCCAGGCTGGTGCGCAACAAACCTACGCAAATCATCAATTCCCCCCTAATCTTGGACAGACGCAGATCGCAACCAAACCCGAGCCTAATACCGGCGCCGAAAGAACAATAGGTCATCCTGGCCCCCCAAACCACCCCGATTCTCTCTTCTACTCGACCTGGGGCGTGCCGCCATCGATCCAGGACCCCTTCACCCAGCTCTCCAACCAGATCCTCAACTTCTTCTACCCTCCAGGTTCCCCGATAACCAACGAAAGCGCCGGCTTCAACCTATACTTTTCCGCCGATAACATACGCGACTTCTTGGAAAAGTACACCCACTTCCATGTCCATTTTCCTATTCTCCATACCCAAACGTTCCGCATCATGGATGCGTACACTGGCTTGCTGGCCGGCATGTGCTGCATAGGCGCCTGCTACTCGGATCGTCTCTCTCCAGATCACGTGCGCGATATGATGAATTTCCTCAAGACGGCTCTTATTCGAGACGTGCAATTTCTCGCGGCGATGACGGGCAAGCAGCAACATGATGGTATCGTTAACGCTGATGACTCGGGCCATAGTCAACGCGACCTCGAGGAGCTTCAGGCTGTTATGCTACTCCAAATTCTATTGATCTGGAACAGCACTCCCCAACACCGGGAGAGTGCTCGCGAGATTCTCCCAGCAGTGGCGGAGCAGGCTCGCAAGCTCCGTCTGTTGGAGGTCTCCACCAGAATGCCCCTCTTCAGTCCGCTGCACCAGAGCAACTTTACCCCTCAGAACTTCGACGTCTCCACATTCGATTGGGGTGTGTGGGTTGAACAGGAAAAGCGGATACGTCTCATGCACATCATCTTCCTCCATAACTCCGCCATGGAACTCTATTTCAACGCCCGCTCTCACATCGATAGTCTGGAAATGCATATACCGCTGCCATCCGATGACGCCGCATGGGATGCACGGACGAAGAAGGATTGCGAGGACGCTCTTGGTCTCCACGGAGAGGAACCGGCACGACAAAAGAATCCCAACGGGACGCGACGCAGCAAGCAGCCCGAGATGAGCTATGCCCTCCAGACACTGCTGCATGGGTCGTATCAGATCCAGCCAGGCAGGACGAACCTCTATGGCAAGTTCATCCTGATACACGCCATTCTATCTTTGATCCGACGCGCTCAGTTGGACGGCAGCGCCGTGATGAAAGGGTATGCGACGCCTCCCATGAGCGACTGGATGGTGAACGGGGGATCGGATGCCAACGGCGCCAACAGCGGCAGAGGCACACCGGTCGATCCCGCTCTCCAAGGCATCCCTGCCCACGTTCATGACTCTTTCCGAATGGCGCTGCAAAAGTTCAAGACCAACTGGGACGCTGACATGGTCAATCAATTTCCGCCGGGATCGGTAAAGAATGTGCGTAGGTACGGGTTCTCTAGGGATGGCATTCATTTCTACTGGCTTGCCAAGTACCTTCTCAAGCACACACGGACATCGGAGTTACAAATGGAACCGGACGCGCGGTTCATTCAGGTGATGCATCTGCTCAAGTCGGTCAAGGCTTGGGTGATGTCGGACGGGGCAACACGGGGTGAGGAACTGGGATCGGTTGGAGAAATCGATAAGGATTTTGGGGTGACAAACCTGACACTCGACATGGCACGACTTTTTAAACCTCTTCCGGCGGTGGTGGAGGATCCAGGAATACCTTCTGTTCAAACGGATATCGGCACGGCAGGCAACTGACATGCTCTGACATTTCACAACAACAACAACAACAACAACAACAACAACAACGAGAAAAAAAACCAACTGCATTTGGTGGGGCGTCTGTTTTACATTTATTTTCTGTCTCGTTTACCTTGTTTTTCTGTTTCCTCATGGGGTCCGTTCTCATCGACTCATAAGCTTTGTTGCGGAAAAGCATTCTCGATTCCCTACTGCATCAAGGCCGGATCGACGGTGGTTAGTTCTGATATGCATCTTGTGGCGGGCGGGTGGTTTCACGCAATAGACGGGGGAGGCGGAGTTGGCACTGCATTAGACTGCGATCAGATAGAACCTGGGAGGCTCTCGGGTGGCACCAGCGGTGGCCCGATGAGGTTGTCACGATATCCATGGCTTTTCGCTCATAATGACTTGTTTTGGCGGTCCGTGTGGCTAGACTGGTCTGGTCTAATGGTAGATGTCTCAAAATGGGTGGTACTCGTCTTTTTTTTTTCATTCCTTTTTTTTTTTCATCGCATCATTGAAGAAAATGAGGTCTGCAGAGAGTTATCGATGTAGACCCGGTTTTCGGTTCTCTTTGCAAGTTACGGCGTGAAGTTAGATATTAGACGTTGCAAAATTGACTCGATTGTGAAAAAAGTAACTTCTCGAGGCCTGATGCCTTATTCTTTGACGCCCGTGACGAACCCATTATAGGTATGAGATGCCTTGTGGCGTCGAGCCCGTCGCTGAAAGGGCATATACGGACCCGGACTATGTCCTTCTCTCAGGAGGACAGCGTGGTGACTAGGAGCCATACGTGTGTGTGCATGCTGGCTATTTACTATTCTTTGGACCTGTCGACAACGGTAACCTTGGGCACATACTTGTCGACGACAGCTTTCTCCTCTGGGGTCGGCTGGTACTTCTCCTCTGCCTGGTCGGAGAGGTAAAGGCCGGCAGCGCCCCAGGCCAGGACCGCTACGCCGACGCCCAGGCGGGTCTTTGGGGAAAGGTTCTTGTAGGCTCTGCCGAGGGTAGGTTTATGTGAGCGGTGTTGACTTTGAAGGGAAGAAGTTATTGCCAGGTTTTGTGTGTGTGTGTGTGTGTGTGTGAGTGTGAGAGAGAGAGAAGGTGAGCTGGCAGGCTTTAAACTTACCTGAACATCTGGTCTCCAGGATATGACTAGGTGAATATGGTGTGGATGAAGGGATATTTCAGGACGGGATGGATGGCATCACTGGCATCACGGACATGTGAGCGGATAGCTGACCGATGATCCAGGGCAGCGAGACTTGGGACTTACCTTTTTGGCGAGCCTTTGATTGAGGTCGAGTCAAGGCCGTCGAGCGAGCTTGATGAAGTTTTACGAGGACGAGGTTCCTAGAAGTCCTAGTCGGTCGGTCGTTGGAGTTGGAAAAGCGAACGATTGGACGAGGGTGGGGCGGCATAGAGGGAGAGGAGGGGCGTGACTTTAGTGAACAAGGAGTGAGTACCTATCTCCACCCTTCGCCGATTCCAACGTCGAGGGGCAACCCGTCTTCCTTCCACATGACACCAGGTCTTTGGTATTATCTAATCCAAGTTTCTATGTGCACTGCATGTATCGTCTCGCGAACTCGTCCAGTTGCTTAGAGTGTCTCCCTGTGGGAGCATACCGTCGGTTGGGGAAACGTGGGCGAAGATGAGCTCCATCAGTTCCACGGGCAGGGCGGTTGCCGCCATGAAGAACCTCAGGCTTTCGTGCCGGGTCGTCGCGGACGTCGGGTTCCCTTGACTCTTCACCACATCCTTCACGCACCTGATCTGGTGCGACGATGTGACGAGGCTCGAGAATTGGTCTCGGCACGACAGGAGGAGGTAAAGCTCGGCCTGGGCTAATCGGGGCTGGTTGAGGAGGAGACGGCTGGAAAGATAACTGGGACATCTCTGGTGGCTGGACTAAGCTTGTGAAAGTGCTGTTGGCGAGCTGCCGACGTGTCATATCATTAGAGGTGAAGCAAGGTAGGTTAAACAAAGTGCTGTTGAGGGACGCTACGTGGAGGCTGACGGACCCAAAGCTAGAGGGTTTCGCTACCGCGCAAGAGGAATTGTCCGGGTTTCTGAGGCGCCGGCTCGCGACGTTGAAGCTAGGCGGACGGGAGTCGCCAGGAGGGGAGACAAGTCCACGGGCGGGATATGGCTCGAGACGGGGACGTGGTTTGGGTTCTTTACGGGGCTAAGGGGTAGGCTGAGGGCGGACGAGGCTGGCCGTTCGCTGGAGAAGATCCATCTCGAGGGGGGTTTTCGGCAGTTTGACAGAGAGTCGAGGTCGATGGCGAGGATAGAGGGCTAGTTGAGGAGTATGATTTTCGTCCAATGACTGACGACAACTGGGCGCCTTTGAAGATGCCGGCATGGGTGAGTTGGGGGTCTACGGATTATCTCGACGGCAGTGCATTCACAATCCACGTTCTCGGGGACGAGGATGTGGGCTATCCTGGGTTCACAGCGGGGTCACTCAATGAGGTTTGAGCGCGCTGTCGATATACATTGTCCAGAACATTGATGTCCATTCCCAACCGTCGTTGGGACCCCTGCGACTGCGCAGTCATGGTTATAGGTTTGTGAATGGTCCTTGGAGAGGGTGGAAGTTGAGCCTTCCGGTATGGTTATCGTGCTGATGCCCTTCAAGTCGCATCTCTCCATCTATGGTGTGTGGTATGGTCTATCCCATCCGCTGGAACTCCTGGATCGGATATTCGGAATGTGCTGAAACCCTTTTTTTGCCAGGCTGACGCTCACTGGACGGTAGATTTCAGCGAATTTCTATTTTGGAAGAACGTTACAGGTGCTTTTAGCATTCGTGAGCTGGGTCCCCTGACAGTAGGCAGCGCGGGTGAAAGCAGGATAGACCGCTTCACTTGGTGGAGGTATGTATCGAAGACGAGAAAGCATGCATCGTGTGCCGCGTGGCTGGAGCTCTACCCGTCCGAATTCAGCCCCACTCAGCCGGTGGCTTGTTCTCCCGCAGCCGTCACAAACGGACGTTTGATTGGCCGGATGCTCGCCCAATTTTCTTAGTTCGAGCTCTCAGGAAGGAATTCATGATCCTTACCAGCAGTCTCATTGACCCCAATTGCCAGAGATGGCGAACCCCAATGCGATGCGGCCATCGATAGGCCGCGTACTGCGGCTCCAAGAGACCCGGAATTGGCTGCCCACGACATCAGCAACGACGGCGCAGCCCCGAACCGCAGCGGCATGCTTCTCGACCTCGGCCGCGCACCCGGTGCGCAAGACTCGCGACAACAACCGCCTGCGAGGCGTCAGTACCATGAAGAGGACCGGTCCCCGCGAGCCGCTCTCCGTCTCCTGGGAGACGCTCCCCAAGCCGGCGAACTACAAGCCGGAGGTCGCGGTGGACCCGAACCACGGGCTCTGGGGCTTTTTCTACGGCAAGAATAAGCTACTGCAGACGCCCAAGGAGGACGAGTCCCACGGCCGCGCGTGGACGGTGGAGGAGCTGCGAAAGAAGAGCTGGGAGGATCTCCACACGCTGTGGTATGTCTGTCTGAAGGAGAGAAACCGCATCGCGACGACGAGCCGCGAGCGGGAGAGACGCAGGCTTGGATTCGGCGCCTACGAGGCCAATGAGAGGGACGAGACGGTTTGTGATTGCCTAGCGCCATGCCGGCAGAGAAAGAGAGAAAGAGAGAGAGAGAGAGATGAACGCTGACAGGTACGGTTGCAGGTTGTTACGACGATGAAGGCGATCAAGCACGTCTTGACGGAGCGCTTCTACGTGTGGGAGGATGCGCGCAGGCTGGCGGAGCAAGACCCCGAGGTCGACCTCTCAAGCGAGGTAGAGCCGTACAAGCCCCGGTTGGGGTATGAGGAGGACGTGCCGAGCAACAAGTATCTGGCCGAGGACGCTGAGGCCGCTGCTGTTGCTTCACCAGTCGTCGAGGCTCCTCCGGCTGAGCCCGAGACTGAGAAGGAGGAGGCCGCGCCGCAGGCTAAGCCCGTCGAGCTGCCGAAACCGAAGTTTTGAGCAGCCCGGTAGCCGTAGTCTCTCCGTCCGATATGAGGGCCGGCGACGGGAGAGCCATGTACCATTGTATCCAGACATGTATAGACCCTTGTACGATACGAACATTTTGTGTCAGGCATATCGCCCAAAAGCCGACTTAAAAAAAAAAGAGAGACTTCCTTCCTTCCCACCCTGCAGACCACATACCGGCTGTTGATGTGCAAATCCTGTGGCCGAAGTGGGCGAGGCACACGACATAACCGTTGACCGTTTTCATAGCGGGCGAGGTCGGTCGGTTACAGTCTTACAGAGGTCTGTCTTCCAGTCCTCGCACACAGCAGCGAACAAGCATTTGCATAATTGCGAGAAGGGGCCATCCGTAACCGAGTAATGGATGAATCGGGACTTGTGTTTGCATTACTGTTACAGAACCGGGACGGGGACGGGGAAGGGCGGGAGCTGGGTCCTGGTAGCGGGGACAGGCCCAATCACACCGCCCGAGTACGGATACACCAGCAAGCCAGGAACACCCAAAGAACGAGGTCGACTGAAGGTCGAGGTACCTAACCCAACCTGTCTGGCCTTTACCCCAAGCGGTCTCAGTCAGTCCACATCATCTCTGCTAGCGGTGAGCAGGCGGGGAGCGGACCTCTTGCATGGGCCTCTGGCAATGCACTGGAGCCAGACAGGCCCAGGCGAGCGCAGGCACTGGTCCCCAATGACACGCTCGACGCTGAACCCCTCCAAACCCTCTGGGCGACCCAGGTAGGTAATTGTAGTAATCTACGGAATAATAGCAGGTGGCCCTCGCCCCCCCCCCACTCGATCCTCCTTTTGCTGCATTTTCGGTCCCATGTCTTCCCTTACGCCGCCTGCTGCAACACCGCAACTGAACATAACATACTTTTCTCCCCGTTCCCATTTCCACCTTCCCCCTTCCTCTGCCATACCAACCCCCGATCCGCCTGTTTAAATACAACAACCACCACTCCTGTATTGCCGCAACCATGGATGAGATTGCAAAGGAATACGATGTTATCGTGCTGGGCACTGGTACGTGACGTTACGCCCGTCATCCTTTGATTGCCCCGCATCGTCGCTCGTCGGCTTGTGGGGTCCCCTCCCCCCCTCTCCCGAGGAGCTTCCTGGCTAACTGACCGTCTCACCGTTTGCTGCATCCAGGTCTGACTGAGTGTATTCTTTCTGGGTGAGCAAGCTCCTGGTATCGTTGTTGAGTTGTTTCTGGCATGCTAACAGTCATCCCCCGTGTGCAGTGTCCTGAGTGTGAAGGGCAAGAAGGTCCTCCACATTGACCGCAATGACCACTACGGCGGGTAAGTCCCTGATCCCCATGGCCGCTGCTTGCCTTTCTCCTCCTCCGAGCGAGCCCCAAGCTAACATCCGGCAGTGAGGCAGCTTCCGTGAACCTCGAGACGGTAAACACACCTGAGATCTTTGTCTGTCCCTCGGCCCAAGTTCTGACCACGTACATTCACAGCTCTATAAGAAGTATCACAGCGGTGCAAAGAGCGAGGAGCCCTGGACAAAGTACGGCCGTCTGAATGACTGGAACATCGACCTTGTTCCCAAGTTCCTCATGTCCGCTGGCGAGCTGACCAACATCCTCGTCTCAACCGACGTCACACGATACCTTGAGTTCAAACAGGTCGCTGGCAGTTACGTCCAACAGGGCCAGGGTTCCAAGGCCACCGTTGCCAAGGTTCCCTCGGATGCCGGCGAGGCCCTGCGCTCGCCCTTGATGGGCATTTTCGAGAAGCGCCGCATGAAGAGCTTCATCGAGTGGATCGGCACCTTCGACATCAAGGACCCCGCCACACACAAGGGTGAGTACAGCCAACCTCTTCGGAGCTTCCAGGCACCTCAAAAAAACCCAGTGACTGACATCTGCAAGGCCTCGACATCAGCAAGGTCACAATGAAGGAGGTCTATGACAAGTTCGGCCTCGAGACTGGCACTCGTGACTTCATCGGTCACGCCATGGCCCTATTCACCACCGATGAGTACCTCAACACTCCCGGTGGCGCCCCGGAGGCCATCGAGCGCATCCGCCTGTACGGTACTTCGGTTGCTCGTTACGGCAAGTCTCCATACATCTACCCTCTGTACGGTCTCGGCGAGCTTCCCCAGGGTTTCGCCCGTCTGTCGGCCATCTACGGAGGTACCTACATGCTCAACACCAACGTCGACGAGGTGCTGTACGAAGGCGGCAAGGCTGTCGGTATCAAGGCCACTATGACTGGCGTCGAGGAGATGAAGTTTGAGACCAAGGCCAAGATGATCCTCGGCGACCCCAGCTACTTCCCTGGCAAGGTTAAGATTGTTGGGCAGGTCCTACGTGCCATTTGCATTCTGAAGCACCCCCTGGCCGGCACCAACGATGCAGACTCTGCCCAGCTCATTATCCCCCAATCCCAGATTGGCCGCAAGAACGGTACGTTTAAGTGGATAAGGCAAAGATGTTTGGACAAAATAACTAACCAAGAGCAGACATCTACATCGCCTGCGTCTCATCGGCACACAACGTCTGCCCCAAGGGCTACTGGATCGCTATCGTCTCGACCATCGCCGAGACCAACGCCAACCCCCACGTCGAGCTTGAGGCCGGTCTAGACCGTCTCGGCCAGATCGAGGAGAGGTTCATGGTAAGCAAGATTACGCAGGAGACTGTCTGTGTATGCACGGCACTAACGGTTAACGTAGGGCGCTCCTATCCCCATTTTCGAACCCACGGACGACGGCACGACCGACAACGTCTACGTCTCCAAGAGCTACGATGCCAGCAGTCACTTTGAGAGCACGACCGATGACGTCAAGGACATCTACCGCCGAGCCACCGGCGAGGAGCTCAAGGTTGAGGGTCTCAGAGAGGGTCTCCAGGTTGCAGCTGAGCAGTAGATGCGAGGCTCTTATGGAACCATGGAATGAGGGCTATAAGCGGGAGAGAGGAAGTCAAGTCTTGAGAGGCATCACGCCCTCGTACGTCACAACAGACGGCAATCTGGAGTATCTATATACATATGTAAGCCTCGGACGTAAAACATCTTAGGGTGGGACTATTTCAAGTTTATTTCAAACAAAATTGCTGCACTTTTTTAATCAATCTATGATGTCCACAACGCAAATGCACCATGTGAACGGACACAATGCAAGCTCGGGGCCAGGACTCAGTCTCAAGTTTCTCATTTGGGGTATTCAGCAGTCCTTTCTTGGCCGTGTGACCTCTGTGGCCGACAACCTTGAACGACACGCACACGTCAGAGAAACCACGCGACGCTTTTGATGTACGTTTCTCAAAAGGCACGTCCCTCTCCTCCGTCTCAGTACTTTTCTTTTTCTCTTTTTTTCTTCTGGTGACCGCCAAGCGAATGGGGTCAAGGAAAGCAAACAAGACCAAACGCCACTATGCCGAAGGAGGGGAAAAAAAAAGAGAAAATAAAGACGTTTGAGGAAACAAAACCAAAAAAAAAAACCCACTGAGCCATATATCTACTTTTGTTCTCTTTTCCGTCATCATCCATTACCGCCCTTAACGTCTCTGGTTCTTGCCCAAGCCACGCTTTCCAGCAACCTGTAGGAAGATGGTAGTTAGCACAATGTCGCAGTCTGGTCCGAATATCCCCGGGGAGAGGCTAAAAAGAAGAACATATAAAAAAAGAAAACCCGTACCAAATGTCTTTGCAGAGAAACGGTAGTGTGACGATCACCCTCACCCTGTCTGGCCATGCGGTTCCTCTTCTTCTGGGACAGCTTGGCGAGGCGGTCGGCCTTGGTGCGGTCCTCGACGTCCTGGACACCGTCCTCGCGGCGGTTGACGATGGGGGCGCGGCTCTGGCTGCGGGCGCGGCTGTGGGAGCGGAGGCGCTCCTTGGGGGTGGCGTCCATGTCCATCATGTCGACGTCCTCGGTGCCGGTGCGGGAGCGGCCGAGAGAGCGGCCGCGGGGGCGGGACTGGGAGCGAGCGCGGTTGACAATGTCGGTGGTGTCGACACCGAGCTGGTCAAGGGCGTCGTCCATCTGGGACAGCGGCACCTTTTGCAATTTGCGCGGGATGATGGCCTGGTTCTTGAGGCGCTTCTTCATCTTGGCCTCGTTGCGAATGAGGGCCTGCTTCTCGCGGATCAGCTCGGCCTTGGAGAGCACGTCGGCCTCCTCCTCGTCGTCGAGGTCCTCGTCCGATTCGTAAAAGCCCTCCTTCTCGAGGCGTTCCTCCTCCTCCTCAAGCGCCTGCAGCTTGGCATCGATGTCCGGGTCGATGAAATCGTAGACGTTCTGGCCGTTCCACACCTCGGGGATCTTGTCGTGCTTCCACTCGGGGTTCTTGAGGAGCCAGTCCTGGCGCATGTCCACGCTGTAGACGCCGGCGCCGCCGTTTTCGGCCTCGACGTCCTTGGCGAGGCGGTGGCGCTCCGGGTCCTCGCGGTCGTATTTCTTGAGGTTCTTGACGCCCTCGGGAATGAAGGTCTGCAGGGGCGCGGTGCCGGGCTGAGCGACGTGGATGCGGGCCATGACGTCGGCGAGGCGGCCGCCGATGTTGCCGCTGCTATTGGTGCCGGCGCTGAGCTTCTGAGAGACGCGCTCGGCGATGAGACGCTCGCAGACGGTGTTCTTGACGTGCTGGACACCCTCCTGGGTGTTGCACGACAGCTGGAGCATCTCTACGTCGCCCGCCTTGAGCAGGCCCTGGAGTTGCGCCTGGGTCGCGGCGTCGAGGTCCTCTGGCTTGACAACGTCGATCTTGTTGATGACGATGAAGACGATCTTGTTCTGGAACAGGGGCTTGATGCTCTGGAAGAGGTTGATCTGGGCCTGGATCGAGTAGCCGCACTGCTCGCTCAGGTCCATGAAGTACATGATGGCGGAGCGCAGATGGGCGATGGCGGTAACGGACTGCATTTCAATGGTGTTCCTAGATTGGACAGTCAGCATATCGTGCCACGGGCTTTTGGGTAGTCTGGTTCGCGTGCTTACATCTCCTCGAGGGGGTGGTCGAGAATACCCGGAGTATCAATGCACTGGAAACGAAGGTAATTGTAGTCAAAGTGACCGACAAAGAGCGACTTTGTCGTGAAGGCATACGGCTGAACATCGACGTCGGCTCTGGAGACGGACTTGAGGAAAGAAGACTTTCCGACGTTGGGGAAACCCGTGACGAGGAGGGTCCTAGTGTTGGGGTCGATGGAGGGAAGACGGCCAAGATCTGGTTCGATTGTCAGCGAGTTCAAGCGCGCCCGAGAAGGGGATTGCCTCCTGTCATGACTTACGCTGTCTAACCTGGTCGAGGTACACCAGGGGGTCCTTGAGGCGCTTGATGAGGGTCGCCATGCGACCGAGCGCGGCGCGCTTCAGCTGCTTGCACTGGAACAGAGACTGGCCATACTTGAGGAGGCGAACGTAGTCTCTGGAGATGGTCTCAATGAGATGCTTGGCGGTGGACAGTTGACCGAGAGCGATCTTGAAGTGGTCGGCGTCGTAGAGGGTGTTGATCAGATCCTTGTGGAAGGGATGGATGTCGTTGAGGCGCGGGAATGACTCGATGATCTGGCCGAGCTTCTCGGTGATGGTCTCCTGGGTGAACTTGACCTTACGTGTGTAGAAGCCACGGATTCTCGAGATTTTGAAGCCGGACCGGATCTGGGTGGGCAGACGGCGCTGCGTCCTCGAGAGGACGATGTCGAGGAACTCTTGCGAGTTGGGGACCGGGGGAAGGTCCTTCCACCTGTGGTTCACGAGTCTTAGCAAAGCCGTCTCCGGGACTTTGGGGGAAAGGGTCATTCCAAAACATACTGAGTCTTCATTTTGGGCGGCTGGAGGTTCTGCGTTGAAGTGAGGAGACAAAAACACGAAGCAGAGTCCTCAGATGTTGCTGTCGGTCAAGGTGCACCGCCAGTGGACTGAACGAAGCGCTCAGGAATTGGGGGGAGGGGCGAAACTCCTGCACACAAAACTTTTCGGTTTGCTTATCTTATCGGGCGCACGGACGAAAAAGTGGCAGGGTGGGGTCTGGCATTTTATCGTACATACCCTTGTACTTGGGGGTTTTTTTTTTGTACTAGGTACTTCTGCCGTCCACTTTCACATCTTGGGAGCTATAACACGAATGACACGCCCTGTTGAACAGCCAATAAACATCACCGAACCTCGTACGGCCGACGAATTTGGTCTATACTCGCTGGGGAGCCATATGACCTTTTCCCTCCCTTTCATAATCCAGGTTTTGTCAGGACTAAGACCGAGACTACAAGCAGCTAAAGGCAAGACCACGTCCTCAGGCGATGGTGATCCGCCTACTCGAGAGTTTGTAAGCAGGTCTACAGCTCCAAAATCAGTAAGCAGTAGCGTGCTGGATGATGGGTCGAAAGCGAGACTTTGAGTAAACCCTAACGAGAGCGTCTGCCGATGCGTGCCGGTGGCTACGTCCCAGATTCGCAACATCTTATCGTGTGACACTGACGCCACCACCTGGCTGTATGGCGAGAAAGCCACTGCGTTAACCCAACCATTGTGACCCTCAAGTATCTGGAGGCATTTGCCTGTTTCTGCGTCCCAAAGCCATACTGTCTTATCAGATGATGCTGATGCTACGACCCGGCTGTCTGGTGAGAAGGCCACTGCGTTAAGCTGACCATTATGGCCCTCAAGTGTCTGGCGGTGTGCGCCTGTTGCTGCGTCCCAAAGCCGTACTGTCTCATCAGATGATGCTGATGCTACCACCCGGCTGTCTGGTGAGAAGGCTACTGCGTTGATTGAGCCATTATGGCCCTTGAGTGTCTGGCGGCATTTGCCTGTTGCTGCGTCCCAAAGCCTCACTGTCCAATCGGATGATGCTGATACCACCACCTGGCTGTCTGGTGAGAAGGCTACTGTGTTGACTGAGCCGTTGTGGCCCTCGAGTGTCTGGCGACATATGCCTGTTGCTGCATGCCAGAGCTGCACTGTCTTATCCCATGACGCTGTCGCTACCAGCTGGTTGTCTGGCGAGAAGGCCACTGTGGTGATCAAGCGATAGTGGCCCTCGTATGTTTGGTCGGGCGCGTCCCAGTCGGACTTTATGCCCTGGATGCAAATATCCCGCGGGCGTTGGTCCCAGAACCTTTGCCGCACTTTGCTCGAAACCGGAGAGAACAATATCAACGCTCCGTAGATCTGAAGAGGTGTCTGCTCAATCATAGATCCAAAAGTTGTAATAACCTTGTTGGCGTCTTTGATGAACTCGCCTAGTTCCCCAGGTGCCATCTGCTACGAGAAGGGTTAGCTCAAGCGTAGCACAAGGACGGCGTCACTTACCTTGCACATGTTGAGAAGCTGCTTGATCGCGGCGGCACCATCCGAGACTTTGCCCAGAAGTGCCAAGACCTCTAGCCAATGAAGAAGGTGCGTGTAAAGGAATCGGTCAACTTCGCCCCCAGAGACCCTTGACCTTGTTGCAAATGGTGAACCCAGTGGAGGCATGCATACTGGAGATCGGCGGGGATATGTGTATCTATGACTTGCTTGTCGATCTTGTCTCTGAGCATGCCCGGCTTTCGAATACCGCAAATATCTCGCCGGAGTCCCTCTTTCATCCGCCGAATGCATTTAGCCGCTAGCATGGCGTGTGTTTGTGCGGCTTCTACCGCATATTCGCAACGTCTAGGGCCCTTGGAATTGAGCAGGAAGTCGCTAAATGACTTGTGCAGAAGCCGTACGGGAGTTTTAGGGTCGCGCGGGACGCTAAGGACGGCCTGTAGATGACGCAGCGGCGAAGTGACTTTATGTGCAGATATGCCAAGCAAGCCCGCAATCGCGTTGTAGGACAAGGGAGTGACGGCAAGTACGACAGCTCCCAAGACGTCAAACAATTCCGCCCGGGTATTTTCCTGTAGCGGCCTTGGTCTCTCGTTGGTGTTGTAGCTGCCGAATAAGACGTGGTGTAGAATCGGCAGATAGATCTGGTCTAGCTGGGGGATGTTGCTGTCGCATTGATGAAGCCAGAGATCCAGCTGGTCGACTGGGTCATCCCGTTCGTCTGGGTCATCGATGAAGCGACAGAGAGTCGCTGCATAAATGAAGAGTGGTGAGGGTGTCGTTGACAGATGGATCAGACGGTCGAGTTGTGCTTGAGTCGGCCAAGTCTCCAGGATCTCCCGCCTATTCTTAATACTGGCGAATCTCTGTTTGAGAAAGGTGGCGACGTCGGTTTGTGTGTCGCTTCGGTGCTCTGACTCTAGGTCCAGATTTCGATGGCGAACACCATTGAGGGCAGCCACCACAGCAGAGGTAGGCCTACTCGTGACCAACACACGCAGGCGCACTGTGTTGACAGCAGCTAGCTCGGAAAGCAGGGCTAGGACCTGCTTTAGATGACCAGGGCGCTCGCACTCGTCCAAGGCGTCGATGATTACTATAGACGCCCGGCTCGCGTGGGTATGGGGAAGACGCTTCAAGGGGCTCAAGAGAACCTTTCCGAATTGAGCGTGAAGGCTACTCTTTTGCACCGCTTCCCTATCAAGACCGTCGAGGGATTCCCGAAGACAACTTTTGAAGGCGGGGATCGCCTCAGCCAGCTGCATGGCAAGAGTGGGAAACAGTCGCTCCGTGTCATTGCGGCCCTGTTCTCCTCTCTTGAAGAAGTACCCAGCAGCGAGCCGGTTCTGGCAAGCAAAGGTGTCGGCGACAGTGCGTGAGATGGTAGACTTGCCGGTCCCCGCAGGGCCAACAAGCCAAAAAAAGGGTTCGGCGCAACCCTCGTCTGCCCACTGAGCGATCCTTTCCCGGATGCGGATTCGAGTGCCGCTCTCGCATTTTGGGCTATCTTGGACGTCGGCACTGTCGTAGCGCGCCTCGAAAACGGTGGCAAGATCCAAAGGGCGGCTGGTTGCCAGTCAGTGACATGACAGTCCATGGGCGGATCAGCGTGACATACTTTGTGCGCTTGAGCTCGGCGAGCTGCTCGGACCCTATCTCGCGATGCTGCACAGCTACCTGTAGCTGTTCTTGCGCAACCGACAGCAGCGACTTCATGTTTTGGTAACTTAGCTGTGCCTCCCACGCATGGCTTCTAGGGTTTTCTCCGAAGCGGTCAGATTCAGCATTTGCGACTCCTTTAGCAGGATCTCCTCGGACGCCTCGACTTTTTGGCGCATGCCTTCCCAGTCGTCGTAGCGGATGACGTTGCGGCCCAGGTTGCCAAGCCAACTCCGGTGGAATTGGAGAACGGTATTGATTTGAAACTCGAGCATGTGTTGGTAGAGGTCGACGATGTGGCTTTCAAACTGCGCCTTGAGCCTAGGCTCTACCAGTCTGTCCGGCCACAAGATGCGCTCAAACTCGATATAGTATCGCAGGCGAGAGGTGATGTATGACAAGGCGTCGCGGTTGGCCGCCTCCGCCGCACTTGGGTTTGTCAACAGCGGGAGCAGAACGCAAACGCCCGCCCAGGCAAGGGAGGCTTCTGGGGACACTTTGACGGCCTCGTCGACAAGACCCTTGACAGCCTGAACGAATTTGACAGCTCCTGCGGCCTGTTCCTGCACAACAAAATCGTGACCGAGTATGGTGTATTTTGTCTGCTGTTCGTCCGCTCGCTGGAGGCCCTTTTCGATTATCGCCTCAAGTTGAGTTAAGCGCTCGTCGGGCTTGGCGCTCATTCGATTCTCAGACTGATCCAGCTCCTGTGGCCGTGTTGCAGTGGTAGCTAGTACGAATGTCAGCCGACGGGGAATCTCAGTGATGGATCAACACCAACAATTCTCTTGCAGTTCTTTGGAAAGGATTTTCTCGTAGCGGACCACCAGCTGCGGATCTTTATCGCGCAGGGCTTTATATGCACGACTCCACGACGAAGGCGTATTTTTCGATAGTGGCGCTGCCGGCCGCGGGAGTGGAGCAACGGGAGGCGCCTTTAAGCTCAGAATCCGGCTGGACACGCGAGCTACCGAGGAGCTGGTATCTTTGAGTGGCGCGGGTGCCTGGATGGGTTGATTCACACCGGTACGGCGCTTTCCCTTCAAGCCCCGAGAAATTTTGAGAAGCCCATGACGTCTACAAATGCATGAATGCCGGCGAAAGCAGAAGACAATGAGCATGAATGCTGCCATTGTTCTCGATTATATGGACATTCCCTCAATATGAGGGGCTGACGAGGCCGTGGTCAGGCTGGCAACTGTTGGTCCAATTGCACACCCCAACACCGTGGCTGCGACTCTACGCGCCCTCTGCCGCGCTCTATTCTGATATACAGATGTCATATCTCATGTTGGGGTTGTTGATTGCCAGGGGGGCTCCGCCTCCCGGGGCACTCCGGGGCCGTCCGGGGCCGCTGGGCGGGGCTCTTGCCCGGCGCTTAGCTTTTTAGCCCTTCGGTACCAACTTGTCTCTTATTTTTGGATCGATGCGACCAATCAAAAGAACGCCGCATGCTCGATCGACCAACAGCATCATGTAGCCGCCGGGAACATGACCAACACCTTTAGGGACGCAAATGTGCTCGTTGGAAGACTTCTCAATAATTCGGAGCGAAGCTGCGAACCAAAGGCCGTAGACACGGTGATTCCCGCGGCTCGAACGATTTGAGGTGGAGGCATTCACAGACACAGCAAGGTACCTAGCACCTGGTAGGTAATGCTATGCTTGATGCAGAATTAGTATATTCATTCCTACCCACCTAGTTGGCCGCGCCAAGGTTGATTCCTGAGCCGTCCCGTAATGTCATCCGCTCCTCCGATCCAACCTACGATTATTGCTATTGAGGTACGTATCCAAGGGTCTTCACAGCTAGAACAACGCTTGTTGCTACTTAGGTGGGTAGTAGTAGTGGTGGTAGTAGTAATAGTAGGTACCTAGTAGTCGAAACCTGTCAGGGGCGACGACGGAAACACCAACAGGGGGGTGCAAGATGGCAGTTTATATTAGTGCTTGCACAACCTCCGACACTAGATGAGTACACTCTAGATACATCCTGATCCTCGTCCGGTCGTCTACCTCAGTATGCGCCTTTGGTACATACACCCTTTGGAGATTCCCGTTCTGCCGGTAATATTACGTAGTAGGTGCGAAGGAGGTGCTTAGTTCCTAATTCCCTTGTTAGTGACCCGGGACTCTTGCCAAGATCGCTTGTTCATCTACACTTACCCGCGGGTGTAAGGGGGCACGTTGCCAGGGCACTGAGGGTCTCCAAGCATATCGCAGTTGTCCGTCGAGATCTTTTCCAGGGTCAGCAAACATTACTCCAATTGTTGTTGGTTGTTTTAAGTCTAAGGGGAGGGGGGTTTGCAAGGCGCTGTTTTTGCTACTTACCCTGCAGACTCCTCCGTCACCAGTGCCAATACCAGAGCAGATAAGGGCTGCGCCAACCTGTACTAGGCAGGCAGTGGTAATGAAGTGCTTGAGGGAAACCATCTTGATCATCAGGATGTTTGTGAAGTGTGCTGTACGGGAAGGATTATCGAGTTGTGGATGGATGGGATTGGATTGACTGTGGCGGGCGATTAGGATTTCTACATACAAATATATGTATGAATATAGACTGAGAAGAGATAGCAGTAACCCTTTTAACACAGCCTTAATGACTCAACAGTGAAGCGGTCAATATATTATACTCCACCATCAAGACGTATACCTCACTGCCAGGAAGTCGTAGGTGTTTATAAACGTATCAGTCAAGTTCGTTATTATAAGTAGTACTCGCCCGTCAGAGTGGCACGGGCCAACACAACAGACTCGTCGTTACCTCGAGAACTACCCTACCGCTAGGGTAATTGAGTTTTCCTCCCTCGGCAATGTCTTCAGTGCATTAGTACTACCCGCTGATCCCCTTAATACGCGAGAGGCCTGAGGTCCAGTCCATTCCCTGGCCAACCTCGCTCGATGAGACAGAGCGCTGATACAGAACAGATGATCAAAGCTCTCGACGATTGCCTCTGAGACGGAGGGCGCGGTCCTACTCGTCTTGCGTCAAGAGGGCTTCGGCGGACTTTTTGGCGGGGCCAGAAAGGTCGATGACCTTTGAAAAGGGGACAGATGTTAGTCGCCTACTGCCCAGGCCATTTCAACGACGGCTTTTCTTACCATATCATGCCAGCCGCCACCGCCAAAGGAGGAGGTCTTGCTGAGGCCGAGAGACTCGAAGCCAAAGCGCTCGTAGTAACTCACCATCCACTGTACCATGTCAGTCTCGGCCGACAACCAAGTATTCCAGATGCAATGGTCCACTCACGTCCTGGCAAATCAGGGCGATGCGATCAGCAACGCCAGATTCGTTGATCTGCTGTAGATACGCTTTCATGAGCAGCCTGCCCAGGCCGCAGTTTTGAAGCTTGGGAATGACGGCGAAGGAATGAATGCAGACGGTGCGACCAGTGACCTTGTGGCCAAGGCTCGAGCTTTTGGATGCTTTCTGGTCGCGCCAGTTGTCGGGGCAGGCCAAGTCCTCGTCGGTGACGACAGGGCCGTTTCCAAGGGTCGCGACGATGTGACCGATCAGAACCATCTTGGCCTCGTGCGCACGACCGGTCTCGACGACGTTGGCAACTGTGAGGGTCGGGATAGGAAAGCTCTCAGCCTCGCTCGGGACGATGCTGCAGAACAGACCAGTGCTGATGTTTGAACAGTTTGAGAGGCGGTACGCGAACTGCGACGATGTGTAAGTACAAATGAGCATGTAGGGCAGAGAACAAGGCTGGAAAGGCATCCTCTGTGACGGCGGCCACAACCGACCACGGGACGGTCTCGCTTCGTGTAAATTGAACAAGTCTCGAGGTTGATCGAGGGGGCTAGAAGGAAAGTCGCCGAGGTGCCGCGGTGGGCAATTCAGGCGGGGATGAAGGGGTAGATGGGAAAAGCAGTGTGCGCGTCAACTCACCTTCTCGCTCGTAGCGCAGTGGTCAGGAAAAGCAACTCTGTCAAGCACGACACAAGACTCGACGTTGGACTCGGTGAGCGGCAGAATAAAGGGGCTCCAGCGGAAGGGCAAGTCGCTCAATTTGAGATGACCCGAGGCACGTCGCTTCTTGAGATCGGAGATGGACTTCTGGGCTTCGACGTAGGACTCATCGCCATCGTCGGAGTCGTCGATGGCGCAGTCGGACACGTTGGCGTCCGCCTTCGCCATGGGGAGATCCTTGTCATCGGGCATGGCGAAGAACTGGTGGGAGGTGATGTGGTTTCGATTTGTATGCGGTGCTTGGGGGAGGCGTGTGTGTATGTGGAAGAAGAGCAGAGGATTGAAGCCCGAGAGGGGTAAGAGAGGAAAGATCAGCAAGAGAGAGAAGGGGTACTGCTCCCTTTGATAAGGTACCCGTTTTGTAGAAAGAAGAAGGAAGGAGTTCCACAACAAGACGAGGGCAGGCTCAGGGTAGAAGTCAGAAGGATCAAGAAGAGAAGGCACTGTTGCTGGTGAGGAAGGTGAGTGATTGATTAGGCGGGTGCAGACCCGGAGGGCACCGGCTGTCTAACTCAGGACTGACGTTGCAGGGCGGGGCCGGACGGGGCTGTGAACCAGGTAATGACCGGCCGGGTGACCGGTTTACTAGGCCGTTTGAACGCCCTACCCAAGTAGGTAAGTTTCGGGGGCCTGAGCGGGTATCCGACAGTAGACCACGGAGGGTGAAAGCCCAAAGTGGTGGTTCCAGGCCGAGAAGGGGCAAGTGAGAAAGAAGAAGAGTAATGGCGCGGGTGCAAGTGATGATAGCCAGAGCCTAAAGAAAAGCAGGAAGAAGACTAGGCCAGTGCAAAGGTTTTGCGGTTGGTAGAAAACCAAAGGCATCTATTTGCGCTGGTCTAGTCTGGGAGAAGAGAATGACGAGAGAATCCGACTTCATGACTTGCCATTACGTAGGAAACAGTCCATTGGATGTGCGCAAGCTGGTATGAGGCGTTTGTCGCGTGACTGACTGACTTACCCGCAGTGGCACAGCTGTGTGGCCTGGCCTGGTCGGGCCCCATGGGCGACTTTGTGTCAATTGCCCACCTTTCCTTGAGGTTCCCCCAGTTGCGACGTCGGGCTAGATGACGCTGTTCACATCTTGTCTTGTCTATGAGACGGTGGTGGTGCGAATAAAGATCCATCGTACAGGGCAGTGCGGATAACAATGGATAGGTAGGTACCGTTGCCTTCTCTCAGCTCTGTTCAGCCCCCCCCCCCCCCCCCCCCCCCCCCCCAATGGCAGGACGAAGCTGGTAGAAGTCTCGAGAGGCTTTATTTACAGATGGTGACCTGGAGGAACGTTGGCTAGCATGTATGTACCTTCCCCCCTCCCCTCCCCCACAATTGGCCAACCTTCGACACTCTTCCCAGTGGCTTGGCGAGGGGTTTGCGACTCTGAGTTTGTTTGCTTGACACTTTTTTGCTGCTGCTGGAACGCGGGGTTACAGCGATGCTAGAAGCGGGCAAGTAATGAGTTAGTTGTCAGGTCAGGTCTTGGCCCAAAAGGTTTATCTCTTTCCGGATACATATACGAAGTACTCTGATGCCGCAAAACTCCATATTGTATCGCACTCCACCATTGCTCAGAGACGCACCGCCCGTCCAGCCCGCCTTGTTCTCTTTGCAACAGCACGCACTCAGAGGCCTGACCAAATTTTGTATCGTTAGCAAATACGGGTCTACCTAGAAAGTCCCCGGTCTAGATGCGGCGGGTGTCTCGTACGGGATCGAGGGGCCGAGGGTGAAGACTTTGTTTGTGGGATGCTGGCAGATGCAGGAGTTGACCAAAGCGGACGGGAGTGCAGCATCGATTTTCGAAAATCGTTCCCGGCAACGATCCAGAGTTGCATTGCCCCGCCCCGCTGCAGCATATGTGCAGCAGGCTCAATAAGGCCAAGGACCGGAAGCAAGTGCGAGCCACTCATGGACTTGACAGGTAGCGTCAGATGAGATGGAGTGGTCCGAACGAGGTGCAAATCAACCCTTCCGGATCGAACTGATTGAGTTGCTTGCATTGGACTCGGTCGCCGAAAGGCCATGAGTTGCTGCATAGTGTAGGGCCGAGAAGATGACTCGTGGTTCCCGAGAACACTCGAGAAGACAGGACACATGGACGGGGACAAAAACACAAGGGAGCACCGCACAGCTGAGAGAAGACTCTTGGCGGATCCCGGCCTCAGTCAACTCACTGGGAAGCCCGGAACTCGAGCCAACCACGGTCCCGGCACTCCAGCCGAGTTAACAGAGTCGGTTGCCCGACCTTGAGACATCATTGGTGAGACAACGTTGGAACATCCCCGGCCTGGAGCGGTTGGTCTTCATGTCATTGCCCTCCCCGCTCCACGTTCTGTCCGAGACATTCATCTTCGGGACTTGCAGTCGTGTTTACTAGCAAGGCCGGCTCGTGTGCTGTTGGGCGTGGCGGACGGAAGAAGCATGTGTTGGTGAGAGACGGTTGCTGTGGAGGCCAATGCTGACTGGCTGGCGTGCAGCCTCCACATGCCGCAGATGTGATGTGAGAAAAAGAAAGAAAAAAAAAAGACATGCGTGCTTATGCCGCGCGTGTCGCCCGAATGATGGTGCAGCACTCAGACGGGATAGAACCAAAGCCATACATGGTATTGTTGTACACTATACCAGGCACGTCGGTCGTTTCTATCCGGCTCCTGCTTCAAGTACGGTGCTCATATGCTGATCATCATCGCACAGAAACCTGCAGAAGGTGTTGGCAAGATATGTCGCTCGGGGCTTTCGATTGGTGGCATTTTCCGAAAATGTGACCTCTCCATTCTCGTGCGGCTTACTGCCCAACAGAAGGCGATCGAGGCGCGAGAGGCCGGGGGGTATAGATCGATCCCACGTATTATACCCTGATCCAAGACGGGAGCAGGCCGTTCACTTGCAAGGGTGCTGCTCTCAAGCCATTGGGACGTCTGCCGGGTCCTTGAAGGATAATATCTACATCGTAATCGCACTTTGGAACCTACCTAGCCAACAATTAGCTCGTGGGGCCAATATAATCATCGTATCATTGAGGGGACTTGGCCGCGATGCGGTCACCTCAACACCTCGGAATTGGGGAGCTGGGGCGGCCAAGCTCATTTATGTGGGCTTCTATCCGTACACTATCACCTAGGTACGTAGTAGGTACTCCGTATAGTGCCTACATCCGCTCAGCCGGCCACTCCTAGTTGTGGCCACTAATTACCTAAGCCGGTGCCTCTCATGCCAGGCCACCCGCGCCCCCAGCGCCCCGTCGTGGTTCCGTGCTGGGCTGACTACGTAGCTGCTAAGGGGGAGGGGATGGAGGGGTCTCATCATTGCACCCACCTTCTTGACGAAACACACTCAGCAAGGTGCGTGCTCGTGTGGCACGAGCTCTCCCCTGCTGTACCTAGGTAGGTTGGGTGGTTAGGTACTGTCCATCTCCATTCCCTACAGGTAAACTACCTTCTACCTACATCGTACTTATCAACTTCACTCAAGACCTCGTCAACGCATCTCGTCCCTGCTGTCCAATCATCCAACACCGCCGAACAACTCCGGCATCCAATCGAACATTTTCCCTGCCTCTCTCGCTCTCTCTTTCTCTTTCGTTTTCCTCCCTCGGAGCTCCTGGCCAGTCAAGACCGTTATACCCGTCCGTCCTCCAACTGTTTACTTTTGGATGAGGAGACGTCATCTGTCGTGTTGCCTAAATTTTGGCCCCTCCGCAAACCGCCCCTCCTTCCACTGCAGCTCCGTGCTGAGCCTAACTTTCACTTTGCTTTTGTAATCGTGAAACTCGGCGACCCGTCAGCTGGTTTGCGTTCCTGTCTTGCTCTCACCGCCCGAGAGCCGTCCTGCCGTTAACATACCCAGACAAGAACACCCAACTAGAGCCTTTCTCTCCCCAAGACGCACGCCCACCATGTAAGCTTGCTGCCCAAAGTGAAGCCAGACAGGCCCCCCTCCCTCCCCGACTGACAACCATCCCTCCTCCAGGCGTATCACCTTGAGCATAACGAACCCCGAGATCGAGGACCAGGACCTTCTTACCCTCGAGATCTTCCCCGACATGCCTGTGTCGACCCTCCGCGAAGCTATCCAAGCCGAGACCACGATCGCTCCCACTTCCCAACACCTCTACCACAACGGCCGCTTGATCCAAGATGATACCAAAACGATGGAGCAGCTACAGATTGCCGACGGCGAGATGCTGGCCTTGCACGTGAGGGACATGCAAGGAAGCACTGGTGTTCCCGACCAAGGAAGAAGAGGTCCGCCGCGCCGACGGCCGGGGGCCAAGATCCGGAGCTCATCCGCCTCCAGATACTCGGCGACCCGAACTTGCGTGCAGAAGCAACCCGCCAGCAGCCCCAGCTTGCCGCCGCCCTGGACGACCCCCAACGATTCGCCCAGCTTTTCAACGATAGCTATGACCGAGAGCAGCGAGAGCGCGAGGAGCGCCAGAGACAGATTGCACGCCTGAACGAGGACCCCTTCGACGTCGAGGCCCAAGCCAAGATCGAGGAAATGATCCGCCAAGAGAGAGTCATGGAGAACCTCCAGAACGCCATGGAGCATAACCCCGAAGGTATGGATGCTATGCATGGGCCCCGAGACGTCCGAGGGCCGACCCGGAAGCTAACTCTACCCAGTGTTTGGCCGTGTCCACATGCTCTATGTCGACGTCGAGGTCAACGGTCATAGGGTGAAGGCGCTTGTCGATTCCGGAGCCCAGGCCACAATCATGTCCCCGTCCTGCGCCGAGGCTTGCGGTATCATGCGGCTCGTCGACAAGCGCTTCGCGGGAGTGGCCCGCGGAGTGGGCACCGCCAACATCATTGGCCGCGTGCACTCGGCCCAGATCAAGGTCGGCTCAATGTTTCTGCCTTGCAGTTTTACCGTCATGGAGGGCAAGCAGGTGGAGCTTCTCCTCGGCCTCGACATGCTCAAGCGCTACCAAGCCAGCATCGACCTGGCAAAGGACAAGCTGATCATTCAGGGCGAGGAGGTGCCTTTCTTGGGCGAGGCTGAAATCCCCAAGGAGAGCGAGGAGGCTTTGGAAGAGGAGCCCAGGCTGCCGGGACCAGCCGGCACCACCATTGGCCAACGGTCTGGCGTCGTCAGCGGCCCTCAGGGAGCTGCCGCTGCCACCCCACAGCAGAACCCTCCCCAGCAGGCGCCCCAGCAGCAGCCTGCTGCTCAGAGCTTCCCCGAGGAGCACATCAATCAGCTCATGGCACTGGGTTTCCCTCGAGAAGCCGCCGTCAACGCGTTGCAGGCAACAGGTGGCAACGTCGAGTTCGCCGCCGGCCTCTTGTTCGGGGCATAGGCCGCCTCCTCGGGGTGCGATGCACTGGATCTTGTTTTGGCTGGGCAGGTCGGGCCTGCATGGGACAAGGACATGGTCGGTTCGTACGGCTGGTATGAACGGTTATGGAACACTCGAGATGGGAGGGGGGTAACCTAGACTTGTCGGAATGCATGCATGGCTTGACGCGGGTTGCATTGAAGCGATCAATAGAGCATTTCCACACGCCGAGACTGTGACACAGAATATCGGGTTGGCGTGCGGAGGCTTTGCCATGTTCGGCCTTCCTCTCACTGTCACTTGTTGCCGTTTGCCTTGAGAACGTAGGCAGCGAAGACTCCCGTGTTGGGCAACGGTATGGCAATGGCTTACTGTTGTCCAATATTGGAAACTTGGATGCATGTGGTTTTTTCGAGTATACGAAAAACCCCCTAGTCCCAGCCAAAATCTAAGCATAAGTAACTTTTTATATGTACCAGATGCATGCACACACAAACACACAGCCACGCACACCCGAAAACGCCCAGTCGGACAGATCACCGAATCTTGTACAAGCACGGCTTCAGGATGGCCGATTCGTCCACCTTGTCCTCCTCCGTCTCCCACACGAAGCGCTTCTGCTTCTTGCCCTTGTCGAGGAAGCCGGCCGCCTTGGCGGCGGCGACGCCCTTGCCCTTGGTGGGCGCGGCGCCCTTGACGAAGCGCATCTTGACAAACATCTTATTGGACAGGTCCACGGCGCCCTTGTTGCCCTCGCCCTCGCCCGCGAGCACGAAACCGCGCTTCCTCAGGGCCTCGACAAAGGCCGACACGTCCGTCTCGCCGCGCTTGTCCTCGTTGCCGTCGACCTCGACGGCGAGGGCGGCGCGGTCCGCCTCAGTCTCCTCGGGCTCGCCCGCCTTTCCCTTCTTGACTGCGGCGGCGGCGGCGACCTTCTTTCGGTTGCCGACGCTGTGGGAGACGACGGCGTTCTTCTGGCGCACGGGGCCGAAGCGGGACTTGATCTCGGCGACCCAGAGCTCGCCCTTCCAGTGGAGGACGCGGTAGGCCTCCTCGATGAAGTCGAGCCAGTTGGTGCCCATGAGGGCGAGGCAGAAGATGGCGACGTCGACCGAGTCGTCGGCCAGCGGGAGGTTGGCGATGTCGGCCTTGACGACGTGCTCGGCGGGGGAGTGCAGGTCGTAGCTGAGGACCTCGAGCCTGAGCCTCCCGGCCTCGGGCAGCAGCGTCGACGCGAGGCGGGCGTCGCCGCAGCCCAGATCGGCGACGCGGCACACGCCGTCGGCGCGCGGCAGCGGCGCGGGCCCGGCGGCCGCGGGCTGCGCCCCGGGACGGCCGCGGGCGTTGGGGTACCGGGCCCGGGCGCGGAGCTTGATGTCGCGGATGTACCCGTCGACGGGGTTCTCGGGCCAGACCTCGACCTGGCGGCGGAACCCCTCGTGGTACTCGGAGAACATCTCGGGGGACTCCTCGAAGAGCTGGTAGGCCTGGGCCGAGGGGCGGGTGTAGAGCGTCTCGTTGAGGTGGCGGAAGCGCGCCGAGATGAGCTTCTGGCGCATGGAGCGCTGGAGCGGCGTGAGCTTGGCCGCCGGCGGGACGGGGGGCACCGAGGCGGCGATGGCCGCCGCCGCTGCCTCCTTGGTCGCCTTCTTCTCGCCCTCTGCCGAGGCCTCCTTGCTGGGCGTCGGCTTCTCCTTCCTCTGCTTCTTGTCCTTCCTGTCGGACTTGGGCGTCTCCTGCGCCCCGGCCTCCTCGCTCTTCCTGTCCTTCTTTTGCTTCTTGCTCGGCTTGGGGGTGGCCGCCGCCGCCGCCTCGCCGCCGCCGTTGTCCTCGGCCTCGTCGTCGTCCACCGGCGCGGCCCTCTTGCCGCTGCCCTTCTTGGGCTGCTCGTCGTCCTTGGCCTCGCCAAACACTCGCGGGTTCACAATGACCTTGTTCGCACCCGTTCCGCGGGCCTTCTCCTCCTTATCGGCCTTCTTGCGCTTCTTCGCACTGTTGTTCTTGGACGTGTTGCTGTTGTTGTTGTTCTTCTTCTTCTTGCCCGTCTCGGTCTCGGGTTTCAGGGCGTCCGCCGAGACGGACCATCCTGGGACGGCAAACATTTTTGACAAGTTTGTCCCAAAGAAAATGATTTACGCAATGGTTATTTGATATTCTTTTCTTGCGACAGCGCCAAATGGTTTAATGAAATCGGAGTGGTGATGGATGAATCGTAGCTCACGTTCATGCTCATGCTCATGCTCAGTCTCAGTCTCAGTCTCATGGCTTATCCGCTTTGAATTTTTTTTTCCTTTGCCTTCGTATCCTTCCCCAGAGAATCGCTTATCGCACCCCTGCCTTCTGATCGACGCTAGGATACCTAGGGACGAGTGTGTGTGGACCGTGCACGCATACCTTTCAATCCTCCCGTTCCTGCCTTCTCTTCCAAGCGTCGACGTCTGCTTTGGTAAACATTTCGATTTCTCCCCCATTTCTCCAACACCGACCGTAACGTCTTGGCGCGACCAGGCTGTTAATCAACTTTTCCTCCCCCTAAAAGCTTTGCCGACCAAACCAAACGAAACGAGGGTCCTCTCACCAATCTTGTTCGAACACAAGCAACGATTAGGGTTTCAATCTAGTCCAGGCGTCCATTCCACGTCCGCTTGTCTGCCTGCTTAAATCCCTCGCCCTGTCTGGTTTTCTTCTGGAAACGGTCCTGCCATGTCACCATGTGCACCATTCTCTGGGAGACGCCATGATCGGCGGGTCTTGTATGAGGCGCCGGGATCTCAAAAGTTGTCCTATTTATGACGAAACAGGATTACATGGCACTTGCTTTTTCCGACAATGGGTCGATCGCTATTGATTACCGGCATACCTGGCAAGGCCTAACAACTGCAGTCGAATTCCGGATGGAATGGAATGGAATGTGACTTGCAGTTCAGCCTTCGAAATCTCGTCGCTCTCTACGCCACTTACCCTCGGGCCCGTCATTTCGGGCTTTAACGACGTTAATAAGCAGGCGCCCGATCGACATGCATCGATACCTCCTGCTTCTTCCGAACCCTTGCCGCTTGCGACTGAATGAACGGGGGACATACAACAAGAACCTTGGAACACCGCAGAAGAGTTTCCAGGTTGCATGTTGGCCCCATCACGTCTCACAGTACCAGTGTGCGGAAGTCTGTCTGAAGAGCCGCTCCTCGCGAGATGCTTAGAGTGAAACGGGGTGTCCGACAATCAACCCAAAAATCGGGAGCACCTTACTGGGCAGACTCAGCGAGTACCACCACGATCATCGAGTTTGTTATTTCAAAGGCGGCAGTTTTCCTTGGCAAATAGGTCGGAATCCCAATCTGGTCAAACCTGATCAAAAGCGACCCAGACCGTTGGCTATTCTTCCGGCGATGGCGCTTGGATCGCCAGCTTGGTTAAGTCGACGTGGTCTGTGGGCACAGGACAACATGCCTTTGAGAGAGTCAAGAACGATCAATTACATGGTCGTCACTGCCATGCAAATGGAACGGCTATTCGGCGGACGGTCGGTTTAACACGCAGAAGCCCGAACTTTGTTCCGAGAATACGGCCGCGGCGCATTATCCGGCGTCACGGGAAGCCGTTACTGGATCTGTTCGACGTTGTCAACGCGCAAATAAGAGCGGGGAGCTAGAGTATAGAGGCACGACAAGACGGATGACAACGTCCGGGGCAGCAGCCCGTCTTCGGGATCAATTCCTCGTTGTGAGCTCGAAGACAATGCCGTGCCGGACGGAGGGACCAAGGGTTTTTGTTGTCTGCAAACATATGGAAGGACGTAAAGCGGCTGTGTTCTGGTACACGCGACGCAATGAGGCGTATCGCCCGGAGCGTCTCTGTCCAACTGGTGAGCTGACGCCAAACCGGGGCGTCCGAAGGAGCACCGGCTAGAACCCACCACTGGCCCACACCCGCCGAGAATCCCAGGCATGCATGGTACCTATTCATAAGGCCAGGAGCCTGTTGTCCTTGGCCGGGTGGTGTGCCAGTCTTGAGCCGGGCCCGTGTGGCTGCGAGAAGGCTACCTGCATGCTGGCCTGCAGCGGCCATTGTTGTGGGCTTCCGTCCAGATCAGATACAGTAAAGATCCGGTGCCAGATGCCAAGGGATGTTCCTGCGCATATCGAGGGACGCCGAGAAAGCGCAGGGCAGCCAGTCGATCGATACTGGATGTAGCCAGTGTCGTCCAGCAGCGTACGGGCATCGGTGGCCCGTACCGATCAGCGCAACTTGTCTGGTTCGATACCGCGTGACGTTTGTGTTGCATCCCAAGCCAGTTATTTTAACTGTGATGCACCCAGTCATCGGTCACACCATCCACGAGGTCGGGAACGCAACGATTGGTTCAGCTGGGTGTCGGGTGAGAGGGTGCCTCGAGACTGAGAGGGTTGTTACCGGTGTCTCAGCGGCATGTCGATGCCTGTCACTCTCCGTCAAGTGTGTTCCCGGCGAAAGAGTCGCACTTGGCAGCAGCTTGTGGTCTTGTCTTGCGTCTGGATAACGAGTCAGATATACGCCATTTCGGAGGGAGGGGGTGCCTCGCCCAGCTTACCGGACTGACTGTCTGGCTCAAGTCGCCATCCGCCATAGTCACGCGGCGCGAGCATTGCTTACGGACTATCAGGCCATGCCCCTTCGGCGACGGCTTCCTCGAAAACCCCTAGCGCCAGGAAACCTTGGTGTCCACTCGGCACATGGCAAGTCGGCCCAGAGCTAGTACGGACGGATGGCATGGGGCGGCATGGGATGGCATCCATCCTTGGAACGCCACAGGCTTTGGTGGCTGCTGACAATCTGGATGCCAATTCCATGATGAGTGTGACAGGCATCACTACAAGCAGACCTGGTTGGCTGGAGAGAAGACTCTTTCGCGGTGAATGGGGGGGGGGGAGCCCAAATGACGCTCTGCGATCCAAGGAGGGGGGTTGACGCTCGAACATAAAGACAAATCGGACAGTGGGCGGCGAAAGACGTTTTCCCATACGAATACCGTGTTCGACCGATCAAACTCCACCGGAGCGTGTCTTGGTCATTGCTTAGGGCAGACTTGGGACGAGGGGGTCACCGAGCTTGGAACCCTGTCCGGCTGGGAGTCTAGACCACTCAAAGCTTCGGACGAAGATCACAATCGGCATCCCTCACCACTTGCGCCCGCTCTCATGTCGTCTGCGACTCAGGCGGCGGTATGGTCCTCAACAGCCGATAGCAGGCAGGGAATTCAACGGCGTGATGCTACGCAAGTACGGATCAAATGAACTTCGGCTCTGCTCAGATAAGCTTGGCCAGTCTCTCGGGTATGCGAGGACAAAGTTTGTTGCGCGGTGCCCGTTGGATTGAGCAGCTTGGCGACTCTCCCAATCCAACCTCGTCTTACAGTCTCCGCGCGGGCAATCTAATGTTGCGAAAATGCAACATTGGGTGATGAATTGGATGGCGCTCAG
Source organism: Colletotrichum falcatum (assembly GCA_019425465.1). Lineage (NCBI taxonomy): Eukaryota > Fungi > Ascomycota > Sordariomycetes > Glomerellales > Glomerellaceae > Colletotrichum > Colletotrichum falcatum. Next base: position 960,392 of record SWKJ01000209.1, on the reverse strand, counting down.
TCAAGGCGATGTCTTTTTTTCTTCTTCTTTTTTTTTCTTTTTTCTTTTTTCTTTCATTTTTTCTCTCTTCCCTTCCATCCACGGACGGGACGGGGACAAAGTCCAGGTCGAGGCATACCCCTCAATATGTCCCGAGTTCCACGCGCTACGTCCGCAGGTGGGTTGCCTGCCACCCGGGACATGAGAGACCCCTGACGGGGAGGCTTATTCCCCCCCCCCTCCCCCCAGTCTCTGCTCTGCTCCGTACCCACCTGCTACCTACGTGCCGGTAGGTAGAGGGGCGGGTACCCAGGAACGAGTGTACACTGGCACCGATGTGGCTTCGATTCCGGGTGCCGAAGGAGGCCTGAGCCAGCCGATCCACGAACCTCTTTATTGGACATTGGACGCTAGGTGGGAGGAGGGCGACCCGGTGGGCGGCGTGCCGTGCAACATTTCTGGTGCCGTGCATGCTTTTGCAAGCCACTGTGTTGTTTCCCTCCCGCCGTCGTCTTGCCGCACCTCAATTTGGTGAACGAACGGCACTCGCCAGGATACCCTATCCTCCCCCCCCCCCACCGTGGCCTGCGTCCCACCTCACCTTTCTCCTGGCTTCTCGGACCATAACACTCCCCTCCGACGTTCTACGCCGTAAATCGTCTTCTATGCTGTGGACCGTTGGCTCGCCGTCCATCACCTCCACACACGAGCATTGGAGAAGCCAGAGCCAGAGCAGCATCTGCAGCGGTTGAGAGACAACGACAGTGCCTGTAGCACGCAACGGCATCTCGCGCGCTTACGAGGGAGAAGATTGGGTACCTCGTCCGTGGCGTGCAGGGTAAAGATGGACACAGAGAGACATTCTTGTCTCATTCTTTATTCGTCCTAGCGGACCGGTCTGGCGCCTCATTAGGTCACATATCGGGGCGAACCTCCGCCGTCCGCTTCGTCTTCTTCCCTCCACAACGATCTCGACCCTCCTCCCCTCCTCTCCCTATCAGTTGTTTCCTCGCGGCCGCTACTTGGCGGCCGTAGCATCCATCCCCGTTGTTTGTGCTGCACCCTCCTCCCAACACACACCATCCTTTTCTAGCCTTGACTGGGTACCCTAATCAGAAGGCACAATACGGATATAGGAGACATTAGGTTGAACGTTTCCCAACCCGCCTAGCTGAACCTTGGGCGCGGGAACATCTCTCTGCTCCTCGTGCGTGTCTTGGGAACAAGGGACGCACTTCCCTCCAAAATTTTGCTGCAGACATCCATACATACCCATCACAGCCTCCCCCCCCCCCCCCCCCCCGTCCTACCCCACGAGTCCATGCATCTTGTCTAACCCATGACAACCCATTCGGCGAAGACAAAGTAGTACCGGCTTGTTTCACTTCCTTCCACCATCCATGGCTGTTTAAAAGCATCTATTCCGTGAGCGCCCTTCCAAAGTCCCTTTGCCTTCCTCTCTCAATTTTCTTTGCCGCGCACAAGAACGGATAAGCCCCGCATACCCCTTCGTTGCGCTACCGCGATACCATATCACCCCCCGCGCCCCCTTGGCGCTTGTGGCCCAGGGACGACGACGCCTCGCCTCCCATCATCAACCGTCTCCTGAGCAGCCGTGCTTTTCAAATTGTTATTATTAGTAGTATTATTATTATTTTAATCTTTAACCTTACAATACTCGACTGGGACTCGGGCTTGATATCCCCCAACTGTGGAGACGCGAGTACCGGCTCTCGTCTGTGCTGCATAGTCACCACCCCGGACAATGCAGCACGCTGGCCACCAGATACTGACGGTCTAAACAGCCTCGTCGCATCGCCGATTCCACTCGCAGCACACAATATCATCTTCTAGTATGGACTCCCCCACAGCACTCGAAGACGACAAGTCCCCGGCCAAGACCTCGGACAACAACGAGGAAAACGGCAACGAGGACTCAAACCGCAAGAAGGCGAACGCGAGAAAAAGGACCAAGACGGGCTGTCTCAGTACGTACGATGCTACTCTAACATGCACTCCTTAGAATGGACCTCTGGGCCTTCGACCTTCGCGGTAAGATGGCTGACTTTGATCGGAAGCCTGCCGGAAACGCCGCATCAAATGCGACGAAGGACGGCCAATTTGCAACAACTGCATCAAGTCCAAAAGGCACTGTGAGGGTTACAACCAGCGTGTAATCTTTAAAGACCCCATCGCGTCCTTCAACCTCAATGGCGTCTACGGCCCTGTGGTCTACCCTCCCGAGTCGTCAAACTCGTCTTTCCAGCGTCTTCCCAATCCGCCGCCAAAGTCCTCCAACGGCCTTCCTTTGGCCCCGATAGCTCCCAAGCCACCGCAGCGTCTGGACTTTCAGGGCCAGCCGATGCTTCATTATGGCCAAGGCTTCCCTGGTCAGCAGCACCCGAGCCGGCTTCAGGGTCAGCCCCCGCAGGCGCCCTTCGACTTCAACCAGTTCCCGTATGGAGAGCAGCACATGCACTCGAGCCCGCCCATTGTGTCGCCAGCCAACCAGTTCCAGGCGCAATTTGGTGGGCATCGGAGCAGCCTGGTCAGTCCCAGCACAGATAGTGGCGCATTCGTTCACAGCCCGACAGAGGCATGGAATGAACATGTAACAACAGCACCGGCAGGACATGCGCGCGTGGAGGAGACGGGCCTGTTCTCCGGCCACAACGCGGCTGCCCACAGAAATCAACCGGTAGACGATGAGGAGATAGAGCATCTGTACTCGGAAAACGACGAATCTATGCCCGATTCGGATGACGATTTCGAGGGCGCGATGGGCGAGGAGAGCGCCTACGGCCAGCTGGTGCAGAGCCGCAACGATGGCCCCTGGGATGGCTTTGGAACCAAGATGAGGTCCTTCTCCTCCTTTGCCGATGAAGCCATCCTCACGTCGTATATACCCACGCCGAACAACTCGCCACTGAACGACGAGCGAACGGCCGCTTTGTTCTGGCATTTCATCAACGTCACAGGGCCAAGCATGTCTTTGTACGAGAGGCATCCTTTCGATCACTCGAAGCTGACGAGTAACCACTCGGTGCCCAAGGCCGGCCACAACATCTGGACATGTGAGATCATCGCCCGCGCGGAGGTCCTGGTACTTTGGCTGATTTTGACAGACACTTTTCCCATCATATCCTTCACCCACCCGGCGCTCCTCCAGGCCATGCTAGCCCTAGGGGCGTTGCAGATAGCCAAACTGCAGAAAGTACCACCAATGGCGGCACTAAAGCATTATCACCTCGCCATCCGCAGAATCGCAAAGAACTTGCGGAGTCCCAAAAGGAGAACGCAACCCGCCACGCTGGCGGCCTCTCTCCTGCTCGGGTACTTTGAAGTGTGGAACTCGGATCACACAAAGTGGTGCAACCACCTGTACGGGTCTAGGCTCTTGATCAGGGAGGTGCCCTTCAGGCAGATGACCAAACACATCCTGCCGCTGAAGAGGGCCAGGAGGGCGCTGTTCCAGGAAAGCCAGAGCCAGCCGTTGGACCCCTTTTTCATGGGCCATGACAACACACACATGATGAGCCACGATCTGGACGATCTCGACCTCGGCCTCCTCAGCAGGATCACAAACCAGCACGTTTCATACGAGGACGATGAGCCGCCGATAGGCAACTACTACACGGACCGGGACATTGAGCATTATGAACACCTCCGAGACTTGTACTGGTGGTACTGTAAGATGGATGTCTATCAGAGCGTGCTCGGCGGAGGGAAACCATTGTGAGTGTCGTCGTCGTCGTCGAAGAAAAAGAACGAGAACGGGCTTACGGAAACCTAGTTTGGATTACCAGCACTGGACCCAGTGTCCGCCACGAGCGCCGATTGGCCGGCTCGAGGCCATGTGAGTCAACCGACCCTTCGCGAAGTCTTGATTGACCTCGCTGACACGGACAGATACGGGACGTACGACCACCTGATGCTGCTACTCGGACGCCTGTGCAGCTTCGCCGCGAAGGACCTCCCGAGGAAACACAAATCGTTCAAGGGCTTCGGGCCTCCTCCTGGAAGGCGGCCCGGAGGACCACCAGGTGGACCGCCTCAAGGAGGAGGCCAGGGATGGCCCCCGCCAGGGATGGCAGGCGGTATGCCCGGAGGCGATCCGCGCCCCGGGACGATGGGAGGGATGCCCGGCGGGCCTCCCGGGGGCCCGCGGTGAGCATGCCGCCCGCGGGTATGATGGGAGGACTGCCTGGCGGAGGCTTCGGGGGACGGGAGGCGGACCGCCGCCAGGGATGACACCCGGTGGCAACGGCGGCTCGCCGCCCATGTTCCCCGGCATGCTCCCGAACCTCGGCAAGGTGACGTTGCCCATGGGCTTCTCGCCACCGCGGGACGGAACCCCGCCGGGGCCGGGTGAAGAGGCACCGGAAGATCTCGACTCGGACACGGCGGCGGATGCCGCCATGCGCGAGTGGGAGTCCCTCCGCGAGGCGTTCGAGGTCCTCCGCTCCCGCTTCGGCCCGGAGTTCCAGCCCCTGGGCGCCGAATACGCCGACCGCAGGGATTCGCCGTTCGGCCCGACGCTGCAGTACCGCACCTTCTCCGTGGCCGGCATCTGGATGAACTACTACATGGGGCTGATCCACCTGTACCGCGCGCACCCCAAGATGCCGCCGGCCGCCATGATCGCCGCGGGCATCCAGGCCCAGCACACGGCCCAGTTCGCCATCGAGATTGGGCGGATCGCCGCCGGGTTGACGGACGACTGCGCCAACGTCGTCGAGATCAGCCCCCTCGTCGGCGCGGCGCTGATCGAGAGCTCCTTTTGTCTGTTTGTCGGCGGGATCCAGGTAACGCTTTTCCCCCTCTCCGTCGCTTTTCGCACCCCCCCCCCCCCCCGCTGGTCTCCGGGCTGTATATATATATACACCTCGTCGTGTTCTGAGAAATCTTACTGACGCGCCCCGCGCAGTACCAGGACAACGCGCAGCGGCAATGGATCGTCAGGCGCATGTACGACATCACCCGGCTCACGGGCTGGCAGTCGGCGCGGCAGATCGCCGAGGGCTGCGAGTCCGGGTGGAAGAAGGGGGCCGCGATGGGGCGGGGCCCGCCGTACGTGCGGGACCCGGGCCTGCAGTCCGCCGTGCCGCCGTCCGTGTGGTCGAACCCGCGGAGGATCGGCGCCCGCCTCGAGCAGCTCGACAGCGACGGCTCGATGCTCGTCGTGGCCAAGTCCGAGAGGGCGTTTTACGCCCTCGGCTTGCTCAGCGTCGAGCAGGAGCTGGAGAGGCTCGTCATCAAGGACGAGGGGTGAAGGGGTCCCGAATAGTCATGAACGGCATGCTGTTCCGCACAAAAATCGGGGAGGGGAGGGGGAGAGGAAGAGGGATATGTAGAGAGAGGAGAAGGCGGCATAAAGAGAGAGAGAAAAGACGGCGAGCCTATCAAGGCACGGCCGTTGTAGGGATGAGAACCTGCTCGCGAAAAGCCATTATCACGTTGAGTACATTAATGATACACACTGTGGAAATCGTCCAGACGTCTGGTGCCAAGAATTCGTAAACAGGGGCAAGGGTTGTTTTTTTTTTCGTTTCTGTTTCTCGCCTGAGCAGAAAAAGTTCTCATGTCTCTTTCGCTTGCTCTCCTTTTGGTGCATCTTTCGACCCTCTAGACGTTTGTGCCATCGAACAACTCCCTCAATTCTTTTCCTTGACCTGCCGGCACCTCTAGTTCGCAGGAAGCCTCTCCACCACGGCCGCCATCTCCTCGTCCGTGTATATTCTGAAGCCCTTCTCCTTCGTTACGCTCGCCAGCTGGACGTTTTTCGAGTCGAGCTTCTCCTCCATCACCTGCTTCAGCGTCTTGAGCACCAGCGTCTCGGCGTCCGTGATTGACAGTGACTGCAGATGAGTTAGCCTGCCGGTTTCTGTGCGGGGGGAGGCTCGAAGCCTGTGAAGGAAGGACGGGCGGGTGGACAAACCTTGTGGTACTCGTTCTGCAGCTCGGCCTGCGCGCCCTCCGAACCGGAACCAATGGCCTTGGCGTCGTACCGGTAAAATGTGCCACTGGGCTCGGCGTGGAAAAGCTGAGGGCCGTCCTCGTCGTATCCGGCAATCAGCAGAGCGACGCCAAAGGGCCGGGACATGATGGTCTCCTCGCCCTCGGCACCCTCGCCGAAGCGCAGGGCGAGATCGCAGATGGCCTGGGTGCACGACTCGACGCGGAGGGGCTCGTTGTAGTTGAAGGAGTGGGACTGGGACTCGACGCGGGCGTGCTCAACCATGGAGCGAGCGTCGGCCTGGAGGCCGGACATGGCGCAGCCGATGTGGCGATCGATCTCGACAATCTTCTCGACGGACGAGGTCTCGAGCAGGGTCGAGGTAACGCGCTTCTCGACGCCGAGAACGACGCCCTCCGAGGTGGCGACGCCGATGGCCGTGGAACCGAGCTTGATGGCCTCGAGAGAGTATTCGACTTGGAAGAGGCGACCTTCCGGGGAGAAGGTGTTGATTCCTCGGTCTGGGCGGCAGCTGTTAGGGGAAAGGAAGCACAGGGAAGCCGGAGGGGGTGCGTCTTACCGTATTCAGATCTTGCCATAAACATCTTGGCGGTGTTTTATGTATGTGTAACTGCTAGGAAACGGGAGAGAAAGCGGCCGGGTTTAATTGACAAGATCACCTGTTGTGGCAGTCGTCGAATGCGGTTGTCGTGGTTCGGGAACGCGGGACGCTGGGGGTTGTGACGGTGGTGGACGATGGATGGCTGGATGGAGGGGAGCTTGGAGGTCCAGGTAACAAACGGTGACGGCGGAAGGCTGAAAAGGCAGGTGGTGGTGGCTAGGCAAGCACTCGGCCTACGCAGCCTGCAAGCTTGCCTTTGGTACCTACCTACCTAGCTACCTGCCTAGGTAGTTAGGTAAGGTACCTAAACGTGCCCGGGCCAGTTACGAGCAAGGTACCTTACCACAGCAGCTTATCGTGCTCCCCATCCCCCACACTGAGCTCTGTGATTGGTTCCTCCAGTCATATCCCCCCCTCTGGGGTCAACAACACGCGAGGATTTTCCGAACGCGCCCAAGGTTAATGGGCACTTAACCGCGTAAAGGTAGGTAGGTATTAAGGCAAGGTAGCAACCCAATTCGCGCGCCCAGAGCTACCTGGACTGCAACTCTGTGATAGAGGGGCCAGAGACAAAGAGCAACAGAACCCTTCTTCGACCAACAAAAGCGTCCCGCTCCCCTCCCCCCTCTCCCCCTCCACCGGGGAAAAAGCAGGCCACGGGATCCGCCATCGAAAAACCACCTTATAGGAAAACAAACCCACCCCGCCGCCTCACACACTTCAAATGCAGTCGGCGACATGTCGTCAGGCACCAGGGTATCAACCCACGAGCGCCGCGCGACCGGCAGCACATCAACGGCTGCCGACCAGGAACGAGCCTCAAGAGCAGCGCGCATGAATGCCGCCGCCGCAGCCGCCGCAGCCGCAGGGAGCGGCGCGGAGAGCGCCCAGACGAGCTTCAAAAGCGAGCGCAGCGAGAGGAACGATGCGCGCCAACGAGAGCGCGAACGCGAGAGGGAAAGGGAACACCAGCGGCGCGACAGAGCCGCGTCCCCCGGGAACCATGCGCACAAGCGTTCGGCGTCGGGTAACCCCCGGACGGCAAGCCGGGCGCATGATGACAGGCGCGTAGAGGAGAGGAGGACGGAAAGGACGTATGTGACGCAACTCGAGACCATGGTCCAGCGGGCAAGGAGTTCCGAAAGGGGAGAGCGGAGGGGTGGAGGTGACAAGGGCAAGGCCGCCGAGGCCAAGCCACGGACGGCTGAGGCGAAGCCCAGGGAGCCCAAGGTCGACGGTCCGCCAGGTGAGATGTCATGGTTGTGCTGTTGAAGTGGAACCGGCGACTGACTACGTGGGACGGCAGCACCATGGAACCCGGAAGCAACGCTTCTTCCTCACACATCGGCCCCCCTGGCTTGTCGAATATCAATACCGCCTTTGGCGTCGCAGGCGCCGCAGCCCCAGCAGCCGAAACCGCTGAACGAGCTGTCTCTCGAGGCGCAGGAGGCCGTGATGCTGGAGGATCTGCTGTTCGTCTTCATGGGCTACGAGGGCCAGTACATCCGCTTCGTCAAGACCTACAACCCCCATGAGGAAAGAGACCGTCTGTCGGGACCAGAATTCAGGATATTACCGGGCCTGGACCCCAGCCTGCAGGACCTGACGGTATCGATGCTGAAGATGGCGACATACTACTCGGCCCTCGAGATGTTTGTCGACGTACAGAGCAGGGACGAGTTTGGCGCTGTCAACCACGCGCTGTGCGCCTCCATCAGGAAGTTCCTTCACGACTACCTCGTCATGATTGCGCAGCTAGAGACGCAGTTCCTGACAAACGAGACTTTTACCCTCCACGTCCTCAACATCCACACATTACCCACGTGCCAGATGATGTCGCATCTGTATTCCCTGGCTCACGATTTGCTCAAGAGGAATGCGCTGTTGGACGATGATGATGACGAGGAAGAAGACGACAGCGCGGACGATTTCGAGAACATTCTCGAGTCGTTGCGCGAAGGCGGCGACTTGGCACCGGGCTCTGGGAAGAAGATATGCAAAGGAGGGGTCGTACTGGGGCTAATCACCAAAAGGCTGGAGTCAATGTCGGGAGACCCGGCGGCGCGCGCTCTGCTGACCACGCTGCTGCGCGATGCTAGCAAGCCGTACATGGTGATGCTCAACGAGTGGCTTCACCACGGCGGCATCAATGACCCCCACTCTGAGTTCTTGATCAAGGAGCAAAAGAGTATCCGCAGGGAGCGCCTCGAGCAGGACTACACGGACGAGTACTGGGAGCGACGCTACACCATCCGGGAGCATGATATCCCTCCTCAGCTGGAAGGCGTCAAGGACAAGGTCTTGTTGGCCGGCAAGTACCTCAACGTCGTGAGAGAATGCGGCGGCGTGGACGTCAGCAAGGTCGTCCAGGACGTGCCCACGTCCTTTGATGACACTCGTTTCCTGGAGAACGTCAACAGCGCCTACGCGTACGCCAACGAGTCTCTCCTCCAGTTGCTCCTGACAACACACTCGCTGCCCCTGAGGTTGCGGTCGATGAAGCACTACTTCTTCCTGGACCCGTCCGACTACTTTTCTTACTTCCTCGAGCTTGGCACCTCGGAGTTGCGGAAGCCCGTCAAGTCCGTTAATACCGGCAAGCTACAGTCGCTGCTCGACTTGGTCCTGCGCCAGCCGGGCAGCCTCGTCTCGCTGGATCCCTTCAAGGAGGACGTCAAGGTGGAGATGAACGAAATCACACTGATCAAATCCCTGCAGCGGGTCGTCAACATTACGGGTATCGAACAGGGCGAGACGCTGCAGCCCTTGGCCAACCAGCCGATTGAAAACGACAAAAACGCCATCGGCTTCACGTCGCTGCAGCTCGACTACGCGGTGCCCTTCCCCGTCTCCCTCGTCATCAGCCGCAAGACCATTTGGCGCTACCAAGCGCTGTTCCGCTACCTCCTCTCGCTGCGCTATCTCGAGTCCCAGCTGTCGACGACGTGGTACTCGCAGACCTCCGGTCTGACGTGGGCGCACAAGAGCTCCTCACGCAGCCTTGAGATCTGGAAGCGCCGCGTGTGGACGCTGCGCGCGCGCATGCTCGTCTTTGTGCAGCAGCTGCTCTACTTCTGCACCGCCGAGGTCATCGAGCCCAACTGGGCAAAATTCATGTCTAGGCTCAAGGTTGGCGAGGAGGGCCAGGAGGCGGCTTCGGGAGGCGCTTCGTCGGGTCCGACGAGGACTGTGGACGAGCTGATGCAGGACCACGTGGACTTCTTGGACACGTGCTTGAAGGAGTGCATGCTCACCAACAGCAAGCTTCTACGAGTGAGTCCATCCCGCTGACATCTTCCCATCGTCTCCCCCCTCCCTCGAGAGTGTGGACTAATGCCGTTGACAGATCCACTCCAAACTGATGCAGACCTGCACAATCTTTGCAACCTACTCCAACTGGCTCTCCCGCGAGCTGGAAAAGGCGGACCCGGACCTGTCTGGCGCCACGCGGCCCCCTAACATGACGCCAGAGCAGTGGCGCGCCTTCCAGGCCGTCAGGACGCAGAAGCCCACGACGAGCTCGCACAGCGACTCGACTTCGTCGGCGGGGCCGGGCGCGAGCGATCAGCAGCAGCAGGACGCGCGCGTGGGGAACCTCTTCGAGATCATGAAGAAGTGGGAGAGCAACTTCAGCAGGCACCTGCAGATCCTGCTCGACGCACTGAACCACTATGCCGCAACCGAGACGGTCGTCCTGCTCAGCCTGTGCGCGCGGCTCAGCACGGCGAACCAGGGGACCGAGTACTCCGGGCTGCGGAACGAGGACGACAGCGTCGCGTAAAGCCTGGCGTCGTCGGAACCGGAGGTTTCCTCTTTTCACTCTCTGTTTCTCTGTCTCTTTCATCCGCGCATAATTCAGAAGAAGAAGAAAAGGTCTACGGCGTTTGAAAAGTCCGGGTTCTAGGAAGCGGGGAAGCGGGGCGAATGGCATTTCGCATTATCAAAAGCCTAAGCGAGAAGAGCGTATTGGAATGGAGGGGAGAAGGAGGAGGAGAGGAAGAGATGTGAGGAAGTTGCCTGGCATGCTCTCTACCTAGACATATACCATTGATTCAAGCATGCGCCTCTGCGCGCCAAATCCAATTTTTCCAGCCATTGATGAACTAGTTCATGTTATGCTGTGATAACCCAGACCCGGGACGGGGTAAATGCTAGCTGGTCCTTTCGATTTCGTCTCGCACCATGGAGGACGCGCGCGGGTTGAGTGGGGGTTCCTCGTGCGAAGCGCTCCCGCAGCCGAGCTTTCGCTTTCGTAGTATACAGATATTAGATGGGTTGTGGTGGTACAGATGCAGACTTTTACAGCGGCCGAGTGTCGCGGGCCCTGCCTCCGTCTCCCCACTCATTCCTTCTTGAGGGCGTCCTTGACCAGGTCGGCGACGCGCTTCCTGTCGATCTCGAGATCCTTGCCCTGGATGGCGGCGTTGATGAGCCTCATGACGTCGCCCAGGCCGCCCTTGCCCGCGGCGGCACCGTCGTCGATGGCCTTTTGGATGAACACGCGGACGTCGGCCTCGGTGACGGTGACGACGCCGCTGGTGGCGATGTACTCGGCCATGACCTTGGCCTGGAGGTCCTCCTTGTCGGCGAGATCGTCGCGGCCGGCGGCGCGGAACTGGGCGGCGGCCTCCTGGGTGGCGCGCTGGGTCTTGCGCAGGAGGGCGACGAGCTGGGCGTCGGTGGCGATCGGGGAGTCGGTCTTGGCCGCGTTGTTGGTGGCGGAGAGGACGGAGCGGAGGACGGAGAGGCGGGGCGCGTCCTTTGCGCGCATGGCCGTCTTCAGGTCGTTCTTGAGCGTGGACAGGAGCTTGGGCTGGGCCGGGGCAGCGTCGGAGGAGTAGAGGCGGAGCGCCCGGAGGGGTGCGGCGGCCGCGCGGCCGGGCACAGTCGGGCGGAGCGTCTGGAGGAGACGGGCTGAGCTTCGGGAGGCCATTGCGGCTGGCTGATGGAAGACGGGAGGGTGTTTTGTTTTTGTGAAATTTCCAAGTCTGTGGGCCGAACGGGCTCGTTGCGAATCTCTCAATTGAGTGCCTTTTTCTGTCGTTACGAACGCTGGGTGTATATAATATCGTCTTCACGTCGTCGTCGTCGTCGTCTGATGCCGTCAATGGATTCGGATGGGGGGGAAAAGTTCGAATGGAAGCTGTCATTGCGTGGGACCGTAGAGGGAGCTTCTTATTGGCTAGCTGCACATGAGCTGGTGGCACCGGTACCATGGCTCGCGGGGCCCAAGGGTCTTTACACATTATTGCTCTATCTCACTCTCAACCCAGAGGCCTTTTTTTTTAACCACTATGTGATGACAACTGACGGTGGGTGGTCCTGACGGCTTGATACCCAAGGTAGGAGGTATAGGTAACTATATGTAATCATACATAGTATGATGGCTCGAATGACACGCTCAGTACCTGGCTGAGGAATAAACCAATTGAAGCTTGCACGCCACCCCTAGTACAATGCATTGTGACGAAAAGATTAATTATCGAAGCTTCTCACCAGCTCCCTTGAAAATGTCAAAAGCGGTGCAATTTCCGTGCCATCTTCACAGATACAGGACTGCCCCGATGTGCCCGAAATGAAGGAAGCTACAGAAGTAACAAGGGTCGGGGCAACCACGGCGGCCTCCGGACATCATATCCAATTGGGGGTTCCAGGCTCAGAGCATGTACCACGAACTCAGCAGGGGTGGAACCATGGAGGTCTACAAAGCCGGGGAACCTGGCTCGTGAGTCGTGCCCGTGCGCAGGTCGCCTCCGGCGAGAGAACCGTGTCTACGGATACATAATAGGTGGAAACTTGCAAGTATGGCGACTGCAAATGCTAGAAACACATGGTCCTTCAGGCGAGTGGGTTCTGGTGGACCGTAAGATTCAGGGAGGGGTCTGAGATGCCCAGGCGTGATGCTGTTTCGTGCGTGGCCTACCTACCTAGTCCTGATGTGACGTGTGGTGTTCACTTGCAGTCCGGTTCTTCACCGAGGACCCGGGGAGACGGTAGCGAGCTGGTGGAAACTACGAAGGGCATATCCCATATAACGCGTTCCTCCCTACCTAGGTACCTTAGGCAATCACTGCGCCTCGAGTCACTCCAATCTAAGCCGACAAGGAACAGAAGGAAAGTACCTACCTGAACCAACCATCCGAGCCCTCCTTCCCTCCTTGACCTGAGGCAGGTGATTAGGTAGGTACCTAGGCAGGCGTCCCCTGTATAGGTAATCAGCCATCATCGTCCCTTCCTACCTACCAACAACCTCCTTACCTGCCTACCTAGGTACCTAGGTATGTAGATAGGTGGGTAGGTAGGTAGGTACCTACTTTAGCTCCCGCCGATCCCCACTTGCGGCTCAGGCTCACTCTCTTTCAACTTCTTGCCGTCCTCTTTCCCTTTCCATGCTTTCCCATGTGGTCCTTGCTGCCTTACACAATCCACTGTCGACAACCTCCATCCATCCTCGGCCATTACTATGGAGGATTTCTGACACAACTGCCTCTTCTCTATGCCGAGTTCAAATGCTCGAGGCCGTTCAATTATCATGGGGCTCGCACCGACCACCAACCAAGAATGGACCCGCACGTCATTAGTCAGTCCCCAAGGATCGAGTCTCCTGGAACTTTGGGCCTCAATAAAGGTTCTTTCTTGGCCGTCGAGGCTTAGGATCTCCCAGTCTCTTTCCAAAAAGACTCTTTCTCGGCTCACATTCGTGACCATCTGCGAACACCATTTCGAGCCGATGAGCAAAGCCAAATGTCGACGGAATTGCGAGCTAGGCATAGTCTATCTACTGCCGTCACACCATCGTCGTTAACGTCATGATTCTACTCCAGAAAGTCCGCCAAGTCTCCAAGCCCCAACGCCCCGCAGTGATCTCTTAAACAAGCAGCCCGGTCATGCAACACTCCGACGTACCTCACCGACGAGGTTTCCGTCCTATACAAACATACCTCCAACGCGAAACCAAATCAGTATATATGCATCTCCCAGCAGCAACACCGAATAGACGCTCACTTACATTGGGAAATATGCCTGGTTCAGCTCGTCAGCATTCGCCTTCATGCTAGTCATCCGGTTGTGACGCCTAGAACGTTTGAAGTAGGCAGCTGTACTCACCCTGAATGCCGGGTTATCGGCTTCACTCCTTGCTTGGGCCACCAGGACCTGGAATTCCTGTGAAGTCATTCTACCGTGTTGCGGTTAGCTTCAAACACGTCGACACGACGAGCCGTTACCACGTCGCCCACGGAAGAGTATGAAGTAGCAGGGCTTACCCTCTGAACTCTGTCATGGGATACATGGCCAGGGAGGCGAGCATCCTCCTGACATTCTCTCGGTTGACCACGCCGATTTGGTGCTGCCTCGGATCTGGATCACCAATAAGCTTCAAGGGCTTAGACGTCTGCTTCTACGGAATTCTCACCATTGGACCAGCCACATGTTGGCAGAGGAATCATTTGGGTTTCTACAGAGTCAAACCCTGCACTTTGCATCCAACTCTGCATCTGGAGCGGCGCTCGGGGATCTTTGTAAGGTTGCATACTGTCCAGGTATCGCCTCGACCACCTGCGCAGGGCGTGGTCTAGAGCCGGGAACAATCAACGAATGCAGCTTCTCCGGGGGTGGACTGCCTTACTCTGAGACAACGTCCCGTTGTCTGATTGCGCGTTGAAGTATATCTCCACCATTTGGCACCATCCACCCGGTCGGAGTACCCGAAATGTGTCGCGGATATAGTCTGTCCATCGGTTCGAATGAATACCGCCTGCCATCATTTGACTATGCACGAGATCGAAGTGATTGGAGGGAAACGTAAATCTAGGCCGGCTCAGTTAAGCACAGTCTGGTTGGGTTTGCGGGCAAAAGCTCGTCAAGCTTTGCCTACCTTGCATTCAAATCGTCGACCTGAAGGTTCAAGTTTGTGGGTGTTCGGGCCTCGTCTGGCCAGATGTGCGGGCAAATGTCAATGGCCACCACCTGTCCTTCAAAGTCAGCATTTTATGCGTCATCCAACCGATATCTATGCACAGAGATTTTACGATCCTATGCTTTTCAGCAATGAGAAAGTATCTCCCCGGTGACTGCAATACAAATCAGGAGGTAGTCGATCGTGGACAGACGAAGGCTAGGAACCGATCGGCCATTGGAAAATTCGGCAAAACACAGCGGCCCACCGCCGTTCCGCGTAAGCCAAGCTCTAGATAGGCGTGGTGGTGGTCACCGCGTTGCGGACAGAGGCACAAAAGGAAAAAGGGGGGAACATGAGAAAACCGGGAGAGCAATTGGGTGCGGATAACATACCTCGCAGCTTGGGTGTTGCTGTGCGACTTCGAGAGCCCAGTCGCCGGTTCCGAACCCGCACTCGAGTATTCGTCGGGGTCTGGTGATGGGCGGGAAGAGGAGTTGGTTTTCGAACACTATTGAGAGAACAGCGTGCATGATTTGCAAGCGCTCGACTTCGTCCTGCAACACGTTTGGATACGTTAAACAAAGAAGGGAAGCTTCTATGGACTCGGTGTGTCCTTTACCTCGTCCATCGGTGCAAAATAAGCCCCATTGTCAACTGCATATCGCTGGTATTCTCTGCCTTGATGGATGACAGTTTCAAGGAAGGCGTTGTCCAAGGGCACTGTCTGTGGATCGCTGAGAACAGTTCAGACGTCAAGCGAACCCTTCTTTGTGTGCGACTATTGGGGATGATCAACCGTACCTTGCCATATCGACAGAGACATTAACGGCGGCGGGACACTTTCTCTTTGCACAAAGTGATCCCAGCAATACTGAGAAGCGTCGTCCAGCGCCTGCCTCTGGAGCCGATCTTGAGATGAGGATGGCGTTGTATTTCGTGGCTGCTTTGCTTCAACAAGTTCTGCCACAAGTTCAGGGACAGAATGAGAGGGGGTGAGGAGGGAGTACTTCTCAAGTACTGCCCACGCAAGAAGTACGATCGTTCGTCAATATAGCCATATTGGGTTCACAGGGGTATTCAAAGAAGCGGCAGTCGTGTCTAATAGACCTGAAATTAACTGCCCGCCTCGTTGGTGGTGGAGACACCGAGACGGTCGAGGGGACTCCGGATTGGCCTGTCATTCTTTACTTCACCCCACGACGTCGCCGTCGATCTTGTGTTAGGACTCGGCGACGCTGAGGAGCCGAAGCCTGGTTTGGTACTCTATGGTACGCGGTACGGCGTGGACGAGGTCCTCGGATGACATGGTAATGTCCTCGAGTGTCACTGCTCCCCCCTGTACGCACAAATGCGAAAACGGGGCCGGCAAGCAAACAACCAAAAAGTGCTAATCCCAAGACAGGGAGTGGCATAGTGCGGGTGTACCAGCGGGTCCTTACCTATCCTGGAAGGCCGAACACCGCTTTTACCAGTTGCCCGATCCATGGATTCTGTCGACTGTAGCCGGTCTGTGTAGGCTGTTCCGGCAGCCAGGTAGACGGTTGTCGTTCTTATCGACCTGGTCGCTGTCTAGCGGGACTTGCCACCACAGACCAGCGTCCCACAAGGCCGCCCGAGACCACAGATGTGGGAGCATGGTGTATCTCATAGATTATTGGTATTGGGGTTCTTGAGCTTCTCGACAGACTCTCGGCTACAACGATGGAATTCCCAAGACATATCACCGCTTGGTGTTCCCAGAATAGTTTGCACGCCAATGGTAAAAGCCAGCAATGGACCGACGACTTTCGGACCAACCGCATGGCTGCCCTAGCACATTTCCATAAGTTCAGATGCAGCCTGGCCACAACCCTCTGGTGTCTAGGCAATGAGAGGCTCTTCAGCGAATACGGCACCTCCATCCCTTGTTTCCTGCTTTGCTTACCCCCCTTCCATGTTGTGAGTGGGAACATTGCTTGAAGGAGGGGTTACATGGGCGATCCGCACTTGTCTCACGCGGAGCTATAACCGGATTCCGACGGTTACCATGTCCCAAGGATCCGGTCGTTGGCTTTAGCTTGGAGCAATCATAAGAAAAGGGAAGTAAACCTGAGCTAGAGGGCTGTTGCACAGGGTCCCGATAGGTCCCCCAGATTGCACGCGCCTCTCTTGCCGGCCTTTGCAACAACCTGATGTCTGTACTTACTGAGCACACCCAAGAACGTGGACTTGGATTCACACCTGCGTGGTTGGGGTCGCCAGCGACTTGGCTCGGCTCTGAATGCAAAGGGGGGGGGGGGAGGAAATGCCGGCCCACAAAGCGCGAAACGATTACAACCTGGACGCCGTCCGGCCGCCTCGTACAACAAGCATGCCGATTTTGCATATGCCGCCTGACTTGTCTGGTACTGAGTAGTCCAGGGCCATATATGCGGCCAACGGTGACTGAGAAAGGAGTCAATGGTCTGATCCTCTCACGCAACTTGACAAAGACATGCAGTCTTGCCAGCGCAGTGAGACCCGTTTCAGGGCCCGGATCTCACGACAGTCCGGATGATCAGAGGGGGACATACAAATTGAGCGGAAAGAACATCGATCTTTACTTGGCTAAGCATCCACGCCTGCGGTCTGTGACTTGAGGCCTCCACCACACCACTTCAGAGACGCTGTTGGGAGCAATGGTTTGGTCGGACAGCGGCACAATATGCACAGTCCAGGCAAGGCCCGCAAAATATAGATGAGTTGCATTGCTCTGGCTGGTGGGCTTACGTTGTTGTGTCTCGACATGTTGGCGTATTCGGGTGCGTGCTGATGAAGTTTTAATCACCCTCGACGGGCCACTTTGCAACTGCTGACATGACAGGGAGGAGACCTGGCTGACATGACCGGGTTGTTGCTGGCTCGGACGGTGGGGTTTCGGAAGAGGGCGCGATGACGCGAGCCACAAAACTCTCCTGGGTTCCAGCTATTTG
Source organism: Colletotrichum falcatum (assembly GCA_019425465.1). Taxonomy (NCBI): domain Eukaryota; kingdom Fungi; phylum Ascomycota; class Sordariomycetes; order Glomerellales; family Glomerellaceae; genus Colletotrichum; species Colletotrichum falcatum. Next base: position 942,984 of record SWKJ01000209.1, on the reverse strand, counting down.
GGAACCGAGGAGCGAAGGTGGACAACGCTTCCTTGACCCCGAAAACCTCACCCTGGTGCTTGGGAGCGTCATGCCTGTCCACGGCGGCCACGTACTCGCTGCAGCCTGCAATCCTCGTGCCAACGGGTTCAGATGCATTGCACGGCGGACGGGTAGAGAAATCAACGGGAGACACCATGAGACGACGGCACGCCGTTTCGTGTTGGCAACCAAACGCCTCGCCCGGGATGCCATGCCCCTCCTCCACCCTAACCATCCTTCGACGTCAGAACAAGGGACACACGGAGAGACTCCCTGGTGTCTTGTTTACAAACAACCTTTCCGAGTCAGCCACAGTCTCACCAAAAGCTGCAGGAGTATACCCGCCAGACAGCTCGTCGTGACCAGCCGGAATTACGGGCTGTCCGGAGGTTAATCCAAGGATGGGCAGGGGGACTGGGAATATCTCTGACTTTAATTACCACAGGTCGGCTGACCCGGAAAGCGACTGCTCAGGCATGACGACGGTGCAATGCTGCGCAACAGGCAACTGGGAAAAGGTGTACATGATTTGCTGGGCGCTGTAGCCACGAGCCAGAGCCAAGCAGCCCCGGAATAGAGGCTCGGAGCAGAAGCAGTAGTTTGCATCTCGGCATCCCGGTATCCACAATGAAGTCTTGTCCCTACGAACACACGAAGACCGAAGACCTGACAGATTCGGAACCCATCTTGGAGGCGCCGTCGCAACAACATGCTTCGTGCCGGGGAGAAAGGCAAGAGATTAGCCTGTTAGAGATGATGCACGTCAGAGGGGGCTATTCAACCCATCTCTCCTTATCATGATGCAATGTGTAATTAACCCCGACGACTCGATTTTGACAAGCTCGAACAGTATTACGCCTGCCCCCCCTCCCCCCCTTCCCTCCCAATGACAAGCTCAGTTTCGCAACTCGCGGCCGGTCGTCTGTACGAGTGCGGGCCGCACATCTGCGGATATTCCGCAGTCTTTTGTTTTATCCGATATGAGAGGAAAATTGGGCGAACTCGTCTCTTCCCCCCCAACCCTTGCAAAGAGGGGGGGGGGGGTCACCTATGAGTTGGCGGCCGATGAGCAGTCACATTCAGCTCCGCCAGCAGGGAACCCCAGTCGACAGGTACCCTGCTGGTTCTTCCTTCTTCATCTTCCTCTCGAACAGAACCGCGCTCTCGGGTTCCCCTAGGACGGGAGCCTGGGGCACAATAATCTCCTTCATCGATGCCAACCGTCCCCTATATACAATCCCTGTACATGCTGACGGGGGACGGGGCGCCATGATAATGACGCTGCAATGCCAAATATACCCTATCTGCTGAAGGCCCCTTATTGTTTTTGTTGGATGACGAGCGGCGGCATCTGCGATGTGACCAGCCCACCAGCCCCATTCACCAATACCAGGTCAATCTGTTTTGCCGGGGGAGGGGGTCACGCCCCAGAGAATACTTCTAGAAGGCTGGGTGCACTCTTGAGAGGGTCTGTCATCTTAAAGGGCATGGAGCGCGTCGACGGGGGCCTTCGAGCCGACGAGCCCCTACCCGGGTTTGTGGTGCGGGCTGCGTGACTTTCCAGCGATCATGGGCACATACGGAGCACATTTGCCTCATCCATCCCAATCCATCGCCCATCGACGATGCGGTATTTGGATTTATTACCGACGCCCGCCCCCGTCCTATAATTACCTTGCCATCTTGGGCGTACAGATCGCGGACGGGATACGCACAATTTCACCCTTATCCCGGGACTCAGCCAACCCCCCCTCCTCTTGTCTGATGCACCACGAACCATCTTCCCTTTTCCGTGCAACGTGAGCCCGGAATCCTGGTTGGCGGCCGCTGGGTCGACGACCCTGGGGTGAAGATGAACGAACCCTTTCGACGTTGACCGCAACTATCGAATATCCAACTTGCGCCGGTGCGACGTGAGCAGTCACTTTTCTCAGCCCCCTCTCCCCTCGCCCCCTCGCCCCCTCTCTCCTCCTCATTTTCTCACAATATGCTCGGCAAGGGTCAACAGGGGTTACTTTTACACCACACACTGTTGTGTTTTCTTCTTCTTTTCTGGTTTTTTTTTGTGCGGCTCTGCTGGAAGGAGTCTCTTTGGTCTCTTGGGCTAGGTCCGGTTGCTCATGTGCTTTCTGTGTGAGGAACTACGGATGTATGCTGGGGATTGGTGCGTACTATCCCTGGAGCCAGATTGGATGCGAGCGGCAAAAAAAGGTCAAGTGAGGAAATCCTTCCCTGGTTCGGAAAAAAAAAAGGGGGGGGGACTCTTTTCTCAGGTTCGCCGAAAATGGCCCTCTGCATGCGTTGCCTCCAACCTCTACAGAAGAAAGAAAAGAAGAAGCAAATAAGGAAGAAAAACCAGATGACTGTGGTACGCCCTCGCCCTCGCCTTTCCCCTCCTTTCCGGTGCTGGCAGACCCCCCAAGAACCCCCCTCCGTCCCTCCCCTATTCTTTGCTTTTATTCCTTCATCGTGGGCCTTCATCCACCCCTCCCCATTCCCGTCCACGTGCAGACGCGTGCGCGCGCGGGGGGGTCTGCGCCTCTTGGACCCGCATCGTCTCGTTCTCCTTTTGTGCTCGTCGTGTCTTTGGCATAGGTATCGTGTCGTGTCTCTTCCTCAGACTCTTGCCGTCTCTCTCTGCCTGGTACCGGAGCCCCTCTTTCTCTATCATGTTACAGAGCGTGACGAGGTACGCCATCCTACGGCCCGGAAACGCCACCAACACCTGCGCCATAATGCCTTGTTCGTCCTGGCGTGCAGCAACCCAACCACTCTAGTGTAGATGAGATGTGATGATGACCCAACGCACCTTCTTGCTTCCCTATTCATGCGGCGCATTGTCGGCCGACAACAGGGACCAAAATAATGGAGGGGCAAGAAGAGGGGAGGCACCATGCACGCGCATGGTGTACATACACCACACACAAACACCTCACTTCCCTTCCCTTCCCTTGCATGCTTGCATGCGGAGCGGGCGGAGCGGGCGGAGCGAGAATCCTCCAACCGATAATCCAGCTACCCAAATCCTCCTTGAGCTCCGTGCCGCCCCGCATGTTTTGCTCGATGCAGGCCAAGTGGATCACCAGCAGGTGAAAACCGGGTTCCTGGCTTTCACCGGTTCCAGCCTCTCCACAATAACCTTGCGTTGGTTCCCCTCCATCCCCTCGGCGGCCGCATAGCCCAGGTCGCCCTCCTCGAAGTCGTCCTCGTCGTAATCCAGGCTCGGGCGGGACCCGTGCAAGTGGTGGGCAATGCTGTTGCTGTTGCGCCGCCCGGCGGCCGTCGCGAACGAATAGCGACGTTGCTGCTGAGCCTGTTGGCGAGCAGGGGAGTACATGTTCAGAGCGCGTGACCCGTGATAGCTTTCCCGGTGACTTTGCCCCGAGAACCTGGGCCGCGGCGCCGTTGGATCCTTAGACGACGGCACCGATGATGCCAGGATGCCCCCGCCATTAATGGACGTCTCGTCCGGCGACTGGGCTCCCTCGCCCGTCGGGCTCAACGCCAGCTCAAACCTGCCCGGATGCGGCATATCGGCTGGGGGGCTGGCGAGGCCGAGCAGGTCCCCGTCCACGCGTAGAGGCGGCGCGGTGGACGCGTTGGCATCGCCTATGTCGCCCTCGTCGATGGATCCGCGTAGTTCTGCCTCGTGACGCATCATTTCGGCCGATGTCACCCGCATGGGAACTGCGACCGGTACATCGACAAGGTCGTCCCAGACGCATACCTTGGCACGACGTGTGAGTTCCAGCGGACCATGGTCCGGTGTCTTGAGCGTCTCCACGACGTTCCACGCCTGGCCCTTCATGACGGCGATCTGCCTAGCAAACATTTTTTCTTGGAAGTCGGGATCCAACTGAAAGACTTTTCGCAGCGCCAACTGCGTCTGGCTCCACCAATGCGTCGAGGTCAGAAGAGGCAGAAAATGATCCCGTGTCTTTTGTGAGAACGGCCGTCCGATCAAGTCAACGGGCAGAAACAGCCACCCAAAGGGGAAGCTATGTTTGAGAAGGCGGTTAGCTCAGTTGTCCGCCCATCGAGCTGAAGGGCGAGGGGGTCGTGGATCAGTCATACCTTCGCCACGCGTCTGGATGTTTCCAGGGCCAGGAGAGTGAGTTGTCAATGGCACCGATTGTGATCTTGGGATCTTGTGTACTTGGCATGGGGCTCGAGGCCTTCATAGGCTGCTGGGTTCTGTAGGGGTACGAGGAGCGGCTTTCTGCTGCGGGTCGCTGGTTCAAGTCTACGGGACGTGGCCCGTCCTCTTCGGATGGACCTGTCTCCGTGTTCATCTGGAGGGGCTCTGACACGATGGATACCTGCTGGGTGCTCCAGTCCACCTTGATCATCCAGTTGTCTAGACCGCGATCCGTGTTGCGCATGATGTAGTCCAGGATAACCAGCTTCTCCAGCTCTTCGCGGAACGACTGCTTCAGCGATTCGGTCCATACAAAGTTGTCTGGACCGAGAGGTAACCTTTCTTGTCTGCTTTCGTCGTCGCTCTCGATGTCATCCAGTGCAGCGGCGCTGCTAGGCCGGCAGTTATCTGCCCATCTCCTCCTGCGTTTGCGGTGCGGGTCGTTGGCTCTGAACCCAGACCAATACTGGTCCGGCCAAGGGTGTTCTCTCAGAAACACATTGGCATCCTTGAAGCCCTTGAGGAAGACCTGGAAACTTCCAGGCTTCTCTGGGAGTGGTTTCTGCTTTCTATAAAAGTTGTGGCGGTCCCAAAACGGGTAGTGGAAAGATTTGGAGGACAGCCATACAACATCCGTGTAAGGCACCATGTGAGTGCGAAGTTGACAATCCAGCGTGTATGCAGCCGCCTCGCTGACATATGAGAGGTTGGGAATGAGGCTACGGGCACGGTCAGCAAGTGGGACACTGCAGAGCACCAGCGTTCGGATAGGCTTACCATGCTCGTCCGAAGCAGCAGGGGAACAGGTTTCGGTGAATCCACTTGTTCCACTTGGGATTGCCAGCGGCATACGGCTCTTCGTCCTTGGGCTTGAACACGCCCACGACCTTTCCTTCTGTATTCCGAGCAAAGTAGCTGCCAGAGCTTCCCTGGGCGATCATGCGTGGGTGTGTGCCTTGCAGGATGGCCTGCCTGACGCTTTGCACAATCTCTTCAAACTGAGACTTGGTCATGACATCTTGCACCTCGGCCAAACCCTCAGGGGTGATGGGCCGAACACCCTCTGGTGCTTGGAATACCGAATGGTGAATCTCGAGATGTTCGTCCTCCCCGGTCTTGCCACGCCACTTGGCGCGCTTGAACCGGCTGGCGATCTCGTCTGCCCATCGCTCTAGCCTGGCATTGATGGCCTTGATATCCACGCCGGAGTTGCTGCCACCACGGCGGCGGTTGGGAGGTCTAGAAGGTCCAGTATTTATGGGCTTCGGGGTCGTCATACCCGAGCGGGGGCGCGGTTGGGAGATGGGTGCGAAGCGAGGGGCGGAGGCCGGCTGGAGAGAGGCGTACGACTGGGTGAGGGGGTTTTCGTCTTCGGAGTCGGAGGAGAGGGCATCGGCCTGAGCGAGACGCTCATAGCCCGTCGTTGGAGGCCGGGAGCGAGGCATCGTAGAGAGAGAGAGAGAGGCAATTATCGGGCGAAGGAAGGTCTGTAGTTCAGAGCCATGAGGGTAACAATCGTCGCGGTTTCGGCAGGATTTGAGATCGAGAAGCTATGAAGTGGATGTCTGTTTCCGTCGTGATGCGATAGCAAACCGGAACAAGGTGACGTGGATGGCCGGGACAGGGAGCTAGCTGGGTGGTTAAGCAGTACGTAGGAAGAATGGGGATACAAGGGAGCGACAATGGAAAGAAAAAGAGAAGAAAAAGAATAATGTTACAAAAATAGGAAGCTAGTAGCTCAAAAGCGACAGCAGACAGCAGACAGCAGGTCGTGGGGAATCAAAGACGGGGTCCCAGGGCGATGGAAAGCGGTTGTGGTTGTGGACAGGAAGCGATTTCTCGGTGAGTCGCGTCGTCGAGTACCTAGGTATGTGTCGTTGGGAATCCGTGGTTTCGGCGGGCTACGATGACAGCATTGAGGTGCAGGCCGGCGTGCTATCCTGGTTCACTTCCCGGTATCCGCAACCAATGGCAATCTGGGTGCCTGGTTTGGCCATAGCGGTTGCACCTTAGTAAAGTGACACTACTGGTATTCCCAAGCGTGGACCGGACGCCGCGTTTACCCGGCCGACTAAAGCAAGCCAGGTTAATACTACCTACCTATGTACCTACTTAGGCACCCACCTATAGGTTGCGCATGCCCGTGCCGTGTTTGTCGTCAGCGATAGACGATGAGGAGAGCCGATGAGGCACTTGCAGCAAACAAACAGCCCTTCAAAGTTCTACCTACTCTCAACTGACAATACCCTGCTTCAAGTTGGACTCAAACATCCCCACGTCTGTATTTGTCTTTGTCCGTCTTAGGCCTGGCACCTACCTAGGTACCCGCCTGGGTCGCTGGCGAAGTTACAAGCCAACCGGCACTCAAAGGATAGAACATACGCGGTATCACCGTCTGTTAGTTGTGAAGTGAGATACCCGCGGCAGCTTCGAGCGCCAGCCAGCCTCGCACGCCGACCTGCCGACTAACCACAATATTTCAAGGTGTTGCTCATGATACACTGAGGCGTTACCGTGTCTGGTGGGAGCAAGATATGTCGAAGCAACAGGCCCACGCCATAGCCACATATTTGTACCATCTACGGATACGGATAGAGACATTCCCGAAACGGCATCAGGGCATCGCAGCTAGCACAAATCCCTATATCCAACGCTAGTCTTCTTCCTCTCAATTGAATGAGATGCCACAGCTGCCAGCCCAGAATACCCCAAACTCTCGGGTCGCAGCCGTCGGGCCCACCCACACCGCACGACATCGTTCTAGAGTCTCTCCCGCCCGCGAATTGGTACCATTCATCAGCCGACCTGACGACGAACGGCCTTTTCTTTTTTTTTATACCTGATGGTCAATGCGAAGGTTCCGTTGTTATGAGGCTGGCCAATCTACTGTCAGGCTTTCCCCTCTGATCCGAGGGCGTTTGTGCCAATCCCCAATTTCAGGAACGGAACGGTCGTGTGGGCCTCTTGATGAGTGGCAGGCCCGTCATGATCGTTTCGTTTGCGGTCTGGGCAACTCGGCGGGCCACTCACTAGCCCGGATGATCTCCTCAGCTTAAGCCTGTCCGGCGTCTTGCAACATCTCGATCAGCTTGGTCCTCTGCCACGCCCGCCAATCCCTTCCTGCGGCCTCTTGCTCCGTTTCCCCTCCTCATCCTTCTCCTCATCCTGGGCCGTTGCGCTGAAGTCTTTAACCATCTCTTCGCCCGCTCCACATTTGGGGGCCGCCTTCCTGTTCGCATAGCATAGCACTTACGGAGTACTACACCTGCCAATGAGCGCGTTATCAATCAATAGCTGCACATCTTAACCTCGCCCATATTTTGACTTTGTTACATGCGTGCCAACTCAGACCATGGCCGCCCAGCATGAGACTGTCAAGTTCCGAGAGGTGGCGCCACGGGCCTTTTCACCCGACCCAGACACCCACCGGGGCCGCAAGAGGGACCGTAGTCTCACGAGGTGTGACCTAGAGGCCACTCACTATGGCGGCACCGGCGAGTCCAGCACGCTGCGGGGCCGACCCCGCCGACGATCTACCTCCCCGGTGGCACCATCGTCGAGAGCTTCTTCACGAGCAATTCCGAGCACTTCCGTGTCCCCTATGAGGAAGCGTCTTCTTCGCATCGTTCTCCTAGATCGGCGACGGGGTCAGAGCCCCTCCCGGTCCCGATCTCCCAATCACCAGCAGGCTCCACGCCGGCGCCGCCATCGAACGCGGAGCCGAAGCCGGACCCATGCCAACGATGTTTACCAGGCCAAGGACCAGCTGCCTCGGCCCACTCAAGAGCCGCTGCACAAGGAGGGGAGCAAATCTGCCCAAGACTGAGGGCACGTATGAGGGGGGTTAGACGTGTGAGCAAGGTACCAGAAACTTGAAAACCCTAGTCGGGCGACGGCAACAGTTGACAACGCTGCTCACATGGCTTGATGCGGTGTCTACAACAGGGCAGGAAAGATCAACATTCCGCCGCTACGAATAGTTCAATGGGCCCAGGGCCACAATCGCGCCGAAAAGATGCGGCCACGACGGCCGTGTCTCGGCCAGCTCAGATCAACACAAGACAGGCATCGAGACCTCCAGTGTCACGGTGAGAAGGATCTGGTTGGGGTAGGGCGGATGTGTGCGAGTCTAAGGTGCCTTCCTTGCCTGGGTGGCCGCGCAGGGGGGGGCGTCCTAAATTGGCTTATCGTCGAGATGGTGGGCAAGACTTGGAATCGTCGGACAGAACACGAAGCCTACCTAGGGTAGAGCGTCCCAGCGATTCGGGGTCAAGTGGCGAGGAGGCCTGTGAGCTATCTCCGTCGAGCGAACGGCATGTGCATCGATGATGATGGATACGAGCATTGTCCAACGTGTCAAAAGCAGCAGACTCGGGTTGCATTCAGCTAGCTTTCGGAAAAAGAATATGACTGATTTGGAAAGAAATCACAAAAGACTCAACGACACCAAGTGATGAGAAAAAAAATTGCTTGGTCAAGTGATCACACAGGCTGCCTTTGGAGCCAACTCTCAGCCAACTACACACAGTTGATGGTGTAAGAGAGAGTGGGATGGTCTGGGCCGAGATAGGCAGGAGTGGGGCGCAAGGGCCAGGCTCGGTTTGAAAAGGGTGGCCACGTGAGGGTGCGAACTTTCCAGGTAGCTAATCGGAAATCGGGAATCGACGGGTCTCCACTGCAGATGCCCCGCTGCAAGAGGCGGAGGAGTGACCTCAGCTGCAAGAAGGCTGCAGCCAACGATGCACCGCATTCCATGTGCCGCGCCTACCTCTGCATTTCCCGCCTTCCCTCTCCGCGCCACAGAAAGACCTCACTGACTAACCAGACCAGTCAGTCAGTCTTTTTTCTTCTCCTTACCAAAAGGTCTTCTACCTTGGGTGGTTTGCAGTTGCCTCTTGTTGCCTTCTTCTTTTGCCCGACGCTGCGACGGCTGCAACAAACTTCATCTACACCACCTTATCTCCTCACCCGCACCCCCCTCCGAGGCAAGGACAATGACATGGAACAGGCCGTACTTTGAACCGGTGTCGGCTTGACTCGACCTTGCACCTCGTTCTTCTATCCAACTTTGAGCACCTCCCGGATGTGCTTGTGGACTCCGGACCTCGATACTCGACCCCGACCCGACTCGACGACCTCACTATTCACTGTTCACTACCGAGCTGTCACTCCCCGTCTGCTTCTTTCCATCTTCTCGGTAACCTCGGCCGGACACGGCTGCGAAGAACATTGTGCTTTCCTCCCATCTCACCATCAGTCTCCGCTCGCAGCTCTCAATATTTGTCGCCTACCTACCTACCTAGGTTCGAACACTCATTCACCCACTGCCTCTGCCGCAGTGGCTGCCTCCGAACCACGTCGATTCTACTATATCTTGTCCCTATCTGCGGGTAAACACCCACCACAACCTTGTTCATTGCCACACGGATATTCAAAATTTAGTTCTCATTTGTGATGATCGCAACCACCTCTACCGCACCGCTTATTTAAAGCCCACCACTCTGCGCGCAACTTGCGGCGCTTTTTGAAGAAGGAACGCGCCGCCCGCGAATTGGTAGAAAGACGCAGCCATGGCGTCGCCAAACGGTTCAAATGGTAAGCCCCCGCACCCTGCCTAGCCCGCAACAGTTCAGTCGGGCCCTATACCCCTCCAGCTGGAAGCAACTCGACTGCTCCTACCCTTTGCGCTTCCCCAACCCAACCATGAAGCCTCTTACAAAACAGCATTCCAGGGGGCATTTACTCATTGTCTCTTTCCTATAGGCCGAGCGGACTACGCGATCAACCCTCAGTCACAGCCGTGGAATCCCCAGGCGTTGCTGAACCCTCGCGCTTACGCATCTTCAACTCCTGCCTCGAAGCGAAACTCCCCCAAACCCCAGTCTCTAGCGACTCGATCTGCGCCGGGAAACCAAAGCGCCAACAACAGCGCCTTCGTATTTCAATTTGCGAGTCCAAATGACACCCCGAGCGAATCAATGACACCGGGTATGACATCAGGCGCATCGACCCCCGGTCTGGATGATCGCGTGTCGCCATATGGGATGGGCAGCATGATTGAACGAATGAAGGACGTACAGGATCGTGCTTCTGCGCCTCAGCCCAAGCGCAGAAAGTATGACACGCCCGAGTCCGATGCTGATAACAAAAAGACGATGGGGCCTGGCGGCAGCGGAATGCTGGGCGCCTACGTCAAGGAGAAGCAGGATGGAGGCAAAAATGAGAACTCAAGGGTATCCACGCAGACAGTGGATCTCACCGAGGGCGACGATGATGTGGTCATGGTTCAAGACCCCGCAGTCGAGGAGGTCTGTTACGGCATGCTTACTGCCAAGCTTGATTGCCACAAGGTACCCTCTCCAAAGCCAGGAACGCAAAGTATATTTGGACCGGATTTCATGCCGCCAGTCAAGATTGTGTTGAAGAGAATTATCGGAGACTCGACGAAAAAGATCCAGGCCTACGACTACACGCGCGATATCATTGGAAATGTTGACGCACACACTGCCGGGGCCCTGGTTCCGTTGCTGGACTCCAACGTGCGCCTCAGGACCGACTGCAAGATTCCTACACATAGGAAGCAGGCAGATGAGCAGTCGGGTAAGCCCACCTCAAAGTCCTACCCCGTGGAGATGACTCTCTACGGCCAGTACAGATTCGTGAAGGCTGTGGGCAAGCACTTTGAGCGGGCCAAAATCATTCTGCGCCATCCCACCCGAGTTGACTCTGGTGTCAGATACGAAAACGTCCATGCCGAGTCGAAGCCCGCTCCTGCCCCCGGTGCCAGAAACCTGGCCGGGGCCCTTGCCCAGTACAACAGCCACTCGTCGTCGACTTACTACACAAATCCAACCCCTCGCACTGTCGAGGAGATTCGGTCAGACGTCATGGGCGTCTTTGACTCTATGGGAAAGACGGATGAGCTTCCTGAAATGGACCCATCACCAATTGTCACCACCGAACTCCTCAAGCATCAGAAGCAGGGCCTATATTTCATGGCAACCAGAGAAAAGACGTCAAGCGCCGAAGAAAGAACCAAGGGCTCGATGTGGCAGCTCAAGATCGGCCCTTCTGGCCAAAAGTCCTACTACAACGTCATCACTGGCCAGGTAGAGCGACAGCTACCTCCGGACACCCACGGCGGCCTGCTCGCTGACATGATGGGCCTGGGGAAGACGCTCAGTATCCTCTCACTTCTCGCCAGCTCCATGGACGACGCTAGGGAATGGGCAGGCCGTGCGCCTGTGCAGCCCGACGTGCCGCCCCAGAAGGCCGGTGGCAAGGCGACGGCCTCAAGCTCCCTGCCACTCACCAACATTGCCCTGAATTCCAAGGCGACGCTTCTTGTATGTCCCCTAAGTACCGTCACCAACTGGGAGGAGCAGATCAAGCAGCACATCGCGCCAGGGCAACTGAGCTACTACATTTACCACGGCTCGAACAGGATCAAGGACGTCGAAAAGCTGGCCGACTTCGATTTGGTGATCACCACCTACGGCTCTGTCTCGAGCGAGCTAGGCGCTCGTAGCAAGCGGAAGTCAGGCAAATACCCGCTGGAGGAGATTGGGTGGTTCCGCATCGTCCTGGACGAGGCGCACATGATCCGCGAGGTTGCAACTCTACAGTTCAAAGCGATTGTTCGTCTCCAGGCTGCTCGCCGCTGGGCCGTTACTGGAACTCCCGTTCAGAACCGCCTCGAAGACTTGGCCGCTCTTTTGCAGTTCATCCGGCTCAAGCCCTTCGACGACCGCAACAAGTTTAATAGATTCATTGTGGATCCATTCAAAGCCTGTGACACGGAAATCGTGCCAAAGCTCCGCGTTCTTGTGGACAGCGTCACACTCCGACGTCTCAAGGACAAGATCAATCTCCCCCCGCGCAGCGATCATGTCGTCAAGCTCGATTTCACTGCTGAAGAGCGTGAGGTTTACAACCTGTTTGAGAAGAACGCTCAAGACCGTGTCAAGGTCCTTGCCGGAAATGGCGTGCAGCGCGCACTGGGAGGCCACACGTACATCCACATTCTGCGATCCATCCTGCGGCTTCGCCTCCTCTGCGCTCATGGCAAGGACCTCTTGAATGAAGAAGATCTGGAGGCATTGCAAGGCATGACGGCTGACATGGCTATTGACCTTGATAGTGAAGACGAGGACAAGAAGCCCGGCTTGTCGAACCGGAAGGCGTACGAAATGTTCGAACTCATGCAGGAGACAAACACGGATGCTTGCAGCGCCTGCTCCAAGAAACTGGGATCCAACGATGACGCTAGCATCGAGTCGGAGGGACAAGAAGACATACTCGGATACATGACGCCCTGCTTCCACATCATCTGCGGTGCCTGCATCAAGGGGTTCAAAGAACAGACCAAACAGCTCCTCGCTCCAGGCGAGGCTACGGGGCCCTGCCCTGTCTGTTCCACGGTCATCAAGCCCGCCTACGTTGACATTCGTCGATCCCGCGTCAAAGTTGAGCACGAGGGGCCTGCTAAAGACAAGACCTCCACAAACGGCCGCAAAATGTTCGGGAAGTACTCGGGACCCCACACGAAGACGAGAGCTTTGCTGGAGGATCTTTTGAAGTCGAAGGCCGACAGCGACGCCAGCCCGCACGAGCCGCCGTACAAGTCTGTCGTATTCTCGACGTGGACTTCCCACCTCGACTTGATCCAGATGGCTCTTGACAACGTCGGCATCAAGTATGTCAGGCTCGATGGTAGTATGACGCGTGTTGCGCGAACCCAGGCAATGGACAACTTCCGTGATGACAATTCAGTTCACGTCATCTTGGTGTCAATCACAGCCGGTGGTCTTGGCCTCAATCTGACTGCAGGAAGCAGCGTTTACGTTATGGAACCCCAATACAATCCCGCAGCCGAGGCTCAGGCCATCGACCGGGTTCATCGTCTGGGCCAGAAGCGTCCCGTTCGTACGGTCCGCTACATCATGCGGAACAGCTTCGAAGAGAAGATGCTCGAATTGCAGGAGAAGAAGAACAAGCTGGCAAGCCTCAGCATGGATAGGAAGGACAGAGTGTTTGATAAGAGTGAAGCGGCCCGGCAGAGGCTGCAGGACCTCCGAAGCCTGTTCAAGTGAGATTCGGAAGGACTTGCTGAGCAGTGTTCAAGGATCAGGTTATCTGCAACGCGCAAACATAGCACTGTGGCGTTTGGGAGTATTCAAGCAGTAAGCATCTTGGGAGAGAGGCGGAGCGAGGCGATCGGCCTCAACAGGGCTTTTCTTCTTGTTTTCTTTTCGGCCGCCACCTGTGATTGGGTCTATGAGAACCAAATTCGCTCAGGTTGCCCAGATGGCTAGCCAACTGCATTGTTGATGTAGGGAAGGGGGCAGCATGATTACTTTTTCTTCTTTTTCTTTCCACACGTCCAAGGACGTGACGATACCAGGCCGATTTAGCATTTGCTATCTCTTCAATCAGAGTGGCAGGCATGATATTGGTTGAGGGCGGAGTTGGGAGGCAAATTTCGATTGTTTCTCCCCATCGGTTCGCGAGTGTACGACGCTAGATTCGCATTAGACGCACCCAGGCAGTTTGGGAGTCTCACGATTCAAAGGGCGGCAGACATTGTTTTGGACCGGAAGGGAAGTGCATTGCAATGCGATCAAGACTTGATAGTTTGAGCAGCCATGATGCCATTTTTTTCAAATCATATCGGTCTTGCTCATCACATGCTTCCCGCCGGCCTTATCTTGACCCCTCCCTCGTGACAACGATTATACGGGCACAGCAGTCATCAATGGTGAATATCGGGTGTTCCACGTTGCTCCATGTATACACGTGCTGTGACGACGGAACCATCAACAATCTGTTGACGTCTCTGCCTATATGGCACGGGAGGCGCGGCCGTGTGGCCCATCCCTGCTCCAGAGTGGGCTTATGTCGCTAGATATTGCCGGTACGCACGAATTGCATGCAGGCCAAGTGACAGACAGGCCGGCACCCCGGCGACGGGGCGGGCGTTTGCTAGTGTGTGCCGCGCATGCCGTTGAAGCTGTTTGCATGAATGTGTGCGTGTCACAATACCCGGGTAGGTGGTGTGTGGGAGAGCTCAAGTATACGGCGGGTGAGTCCGAGCAAAAGTGTGTGTATAGTTGTATCAACCTGCAGTGTTTCTTGTTTTATTCTAATCTTCTTTTTGTTGGGAAGTCGGTATGCAGTCAGTGTTGTAGTGTGGTTTTGCTTGTAGTCGGAGAGATGTCCGCCCCCATCCTCCTCCTCCTCCTCCTTCCTCCTCCTTCTCCTCCTCCCTTCACACACACACACTCGCGAGAGACACTTGGTTGGGCCCGTCAGAAGTAGCGTGCGTTGCTCTGTACAGCGGCGCGGCCGAGGCGTTCGCCCGCGTCTCCGCCCCAACACCAACAACAATCACTGATCGTCTCTTTTTGATTTTCCCATAGTATTTTTTTTTAATTAATCAATTTTGCTCTCCTAGCCTGCCACTACCTCTCTCCCCTACAACAGCCGCCAGCTCTGCCTGCCGATCAAGCCTTGGCGGAGTCTTCTTCATTTTGGTCACTCACCGCCCCCCCACCCCCCGGGCCCCCGCTCCTCTCTCTTCCCGTACCCGGCATGTTTGCCAAGGTGGCGGAAGGGCGGCTCAACGCTAAACGACAGGGCTGGTGGTGAAGTTCGTTCGGGGAAGGGAAAGCATGTGATTCTGCTGCAGCAGAGAGTCAGTCCCCCTGGCAAAGATGGTAGTGGAATGATGCTGCCATGACGGGGTAGTGATGGGTACCCTGGGTGTAGCTTGCTCTCTGGTCCGGTTTGGGAACTGCAGCTGTCAATCAAGTAGACAAGATCCTGTCTTACAAAGATACTGGTTCCTATCAAAATCGAAGACTGGCATCATAACTACAGCTATCCAACGCCCTTCTTACATTCTGGTATTAGGAGCTGCTCTGAGTTGGTTGCCAACTCTCACCCGAGAACTGGCCAGACACTATCACGCAAGATGCAATGTGGGAGAATCTCATGGATTCAAACTGAAGTGAAAGTTGTGATTCCATTTTCGCCCTCTCGAGGTTTCTAATAATCTAAACAGTTTTCATCACTGTAAAGGCGAACGCCCTCTGCAATGCCTACCCCCGCGAACGCCTTAAAAATATCCCATAATTGTAAGGTCGGCAATTGCTCTCACTCTCAGACAAAGCTGGAGTGGCAATGGAAAAGGTGTCACTAAGAACGACTTCTGCAAGTCGTAGTAGTGAGGATAGTTCCTTCCGCCCAATCAGATCCCCCTGAGATCGATCGCGCTGAAACACATCCGCAGAAGTGAAAGTCTTGACACTTTCCCATCTTCCGCCCCCGCCCAGGTGTTTGGCTCAAAACAAGCCTCTTAAGTTGTCATCAGGTTGTCCAGTTTCTCGTCTCATTCATGCAGCGTCGGCGCTGGCGGCAGGCATCGACACACGGGTCAACTGGTCGCCAGCACGGATGATGCGCTGACCACTCGAGTCGGTGACATATGTCATGTCCTTGTTCTCATACTGGGCACGCTTCCAGATCTCAACCTCACAACCACCGCGGAGGACACCAACGCGCATGGTAGAAAGAAGGTTGTGAGCGGCGTTGGAGTGAAGGTAAACACCGCCGTTGAAGATTGCGGTGGCATCTTTGCCGACAGCGGAGGAGATGAGAGCCTTGCCGCCTGGGTGCTCCTTGATGAAGTCGGTCACATCGTGGATAACACCGGCGATGGCAACAAGACCCCTGCCGTTCTTGGCCTGCGAGACAAAGTCATCCCAGTCAATGACGGGCAGCTGCTCAAGAGGAACACCCCAGTCAAGCCTCGCACGCTTCTGGTCGAGCTTCTTCTGGAGTTGCTGGACACGTCCCTTTTCAATCTCGTTCTGGCGGAATTGCTTGAGGTCAGATGCAAGGCCGAGTTGCTTCCAGGTCCAGATGCACCACTTAGTGGGGTCGTACTGCCACCACTGAATAGCGTTGCGGTAGTCGGAGGGGAACTCGTGGTGGAAGTTGTGGTATCCCTCACCGAGAGTAACGAGAGCGGTGATGACGTGGTCACGAGGCGAGTTGCGGTCGTCGAAGGGCTGGTCGCCGAGCCAGTGGGCCAAGGAGTTGACGCAGAAGGTGGCTTGCTGAACGACAAAAATGCGGAGGATGCCGCCGTAGACGTAGCCGCCGAGCCAGTCACCCCAGCCGAGGCCGCAGACGAGAGTAGGGAAGATGATACCCATGGCGATGACACACTTGATGAAGTGAACGTGCTGCCACATGACGACAGGGTCCTCGTTGAGGTCGGAGATATCGGTTCGGCCCATGCGCTTGGGATCCTGCTTCATAACCATCCAGCCGATGTGGCTGTAGAGGAGGCCCTTGCGAACAGAGTAGGGGTCCTTGTCGGTATCGGTGTATCGGTGGTGAGCGCGGTGGCCGTGGGACCACCATCGGATAGAGCCTTCGACAGCTCCGGCGCCAACAGCAGCGAGGTAGATTCTGAGGGGAAGGCTGGCCTTGTAAGAACGGTGGGCCCAAAGGCGGTGGTATCCTGATTTGGTGTAAGCACATTTTGGCTTTGATATTACTAAAACATCCAGTGACTTACCAGCAGTGATGCCGAGACCAGTGTTGAAGTAGTAGACGACAGCGAAGACGGCCGTCTTCCAGGTAAGGGGGATCCAGTAGGAGCAGATGAAGCCGACCAAGGGAACGATCAGAATGAAGGTGGTGTTGAGCCAGTTGACGTGCTTGTACCAGTTGGCCATAGTGACAGGCTGGGTCGAGCTATTGACCATCAGTCTCTATGCCAATTCATCTAGCAAGAGGATGGGATACGTACATGTGAGGCTTCTTGTTATCGTAGGCCTTGGCGGCACGCACAGGAACGTAGTCGGAAGTGCCATCGGGAAAGTTATCGGCCTGTGTGGCCTTGACGGCGGAGGACGAAGTCGTCGCCGACATGTTGAGAGAACCGAGCCAACAGGCTACAATCGAGAGGTCGGCAGTTCTTTTCGAGAAACGAAATAGTCCAGGGTGTTTGTACCAGAAGACAACTCCAAACGATGCTCGTGCTCTTTAGGAAGAGGCAACGTCCCGGAATGGCAAGTACTGTCCGATGACCGACTGGGCGTTGGACTTTGACTTTGTGTGAGAAGGGGATGTCTGGGGGACAGGTTCTGAGGGTGAGAAGAGTTGTGAATTATATAAAGGGACACACATAGGTTAAGAGAACCCAGGAAGAGGTACGGAGGCCGGGGTACCTTTGGGCGAGCTGCCCGCCACCCACCAGCTTTAGAAATCCCAGCAAACAAGTGAGTGGGAAGGGTGGGATGTTGGTGGGGAAGGGGAAGGGGGGGGGGGGGGGGGGGGGGGGGGTCGTGTGAATCAGATCACTTAGCCCAGGACCCAGGCCAGGACAAGTCACAATCAACCGAAAAAATGCAAAGGCGGATCTTGGGCCGTGGGGTTGGACTTTGACTTCACAGTGTTGCAGGCAGGCGATGGGAGAAAGAGCGGGACCCTTGAGTCTGGGCCGGGATATGCAGACGAGGAGAATGAGCGGATGAGCAGTTGGGAAGATCCTCCTTGCCGTGCCAAAGCTCGGGAAAGGTACGGGGACCCGCACAGAGAATTCGCAGTCTTTCCTTGTTTCCGAGAAGTACCGGCGGACGACGACGCGCGTAGCCGAATGGCGGGAAAGAATCATGCTGAGGCATGGCAAAAAGGCAGGTTGGCAGGGAAGAAAGTGACTAGGGAGATGTACCTCCCTCGCCTGTTGTAACCAGGAAGGTACCAAACGTCAGATCCCTTGCAGCTCGTTCCAATGGGTGTTGTCAACTGGTCATAAGAGGAAGTGACTTACCTTCTTTTTGCCTTACACACACACACACAGAAACTACCATGCATACATACCTAGTAGTACGGATAATCATCATCAGGTCTGTAGTACTCCGTAGTCTCCTTGAATACCAGGTAGTAAGTCTGGCAGGCAAGGTAGTAAGTGATTGCGCCCAACAATCGCCCCGCCGTCTCCAGCGTCTCTTTAGAAGGCGTTTCTCCCTTTCATCCGTCTGCTATTTCGTCTCTCCGGCTCTCAGTCTGTGGTAGCTTCATCCTGTGTATTAACCTCACACCCTCGCCCATGACGCCGTCATGTACTTGTTGATGCTGGGGTAAGTATCTTTCTTCGTTGGGATCAGTATGGGCAGATCCAATTATCTAGATCACTCACAGGGCCCTTTCTTTTAAGCACCGCAAGCCGCGGTCAAATGTCATAAATCTCGGCGCGAGTACGAAAACAGGCCATCAACAGCTTGTCATGTTAGGATCAGAAGCAAAACCAGAGCCCACCGTCTCGTAGCATCTCTTCGCACAGCCGAGGATAAGACGATTGACAGCCTCGGATCAGGTCACATTTTTCGTTGACTCCCCAGTCCCCTTGTCTCCTTGTCTATACAAAAAAGTAGATACGGATAGTGTGTACACTATTTGAGGGTGAGGTGGGAGGTTGTCAATATGCAATGCATTACTGGCAAGCTCGCACGAGATGGATGCGGTCCAAAGGAAAAAAAAGTCCCGGCTCCCAACAACTTCCCCAACGCTTTTCAATATGACGGGCCGTTCATTGGCGGAAGCATGGGGGTGGTCCCTGCCATGTGGCCGCCGCTGGGGCGGGGCGGATGGGCGACTGGTACCGACCTTGCCTATTCCGGACACAGTCTCCATCCTCTATCAGGTACGTACTTTTCTCTTCTGACTCCAGGGCTGAAGAGACGAAACTGAAAGTCATGCTCGCTTCTACCATGTCAACACCGATCACCGTGTTAAGAATACCCTCTCATCCTAATGCTCCCCCCAGTTTCACACGAGAGTGGCTATTTTCTAGACATTCGTTCCACGGCGCTCGGCTCTTGCTCGAGGGGCATAACGACCGAACGGCGTTTCGAGCCTCGTCGAGCACCTCAAGCCTTCGGTCTTCTCGCTTGTTGTCTCGCCGTACCTCATGCATTAACTTTGTACCTGCAGCTGGCTATCACATACTCAGTCCAGAATAACCTGGACCATTTCCATAAGCAGAAGCTTCCCGCTCCTCGGGCGCCGTCGGACCGGGCGCCTATTGTCACGCAGTGCGCAGGGAGAAGACGAAGGGCATGATATTCAACCGAGGCTGTTCCTTAATTTTCATCAATTGAAAGCCCTCTCTTGCCGAGCTTCCGCTGGGTCATGTTCCAGAGGATATGTGTACGGGCTGGAGAAACAGACAGGAGTCGCCGATCGGACGGTGAACCAACACCAGCTCACGACGAGTGATGAATCAAGAGGGTGGTGGCGGTTCGTTCTCAACATGTGCTCCACTCGAAGCTCCATTCAATGACGGCGGTCTCACGTCGTCTCCGAGCTTTCCAGTGGCAAAGCTCCTTGACCTCTTCATCAGCAAGACGGCTTATCTCTCTCCCTTATCGCCCAGACGACCATCTCCCAAAATTCGAAAATGGCGTCAACGGGGGCTCTCGTCCATTCCCGTCCGTTTCGCAATATGCGATCGGTTGAAGTCTCGGCTTGCGATGAGAACACACCGACGGAGGCCAGAAGGTCACATTGGCTTCGACCTATGGGGAATTGTTCGCCCTTGCGGCCTCGGCATCTCCAGGCCTACCATCATAAGACAACTCCGCACCCATCCCCGCCCTCGAATTGCCTCCCCCGGCAACCTTTTTATTTTTATTTTTTCAAAGAGAGAAAGACGACATCCGCGCTTCCCACTCTAGCATCCCGGTCCATCCCCAACAGAAACAGGACCCTGCCCCGCAATCCTCTGTCCCATAGCGGTAGGATAAGCAGAGATTACAGGTGTCTTTGCCTTCGCGCCATCGTCTACGTGGCTCAGTGACTTCACGGTCGTGCTGTGGACTTTCTTTACCGCCTTTCACGTTCTCGTGAACCCCTTCCTGTCGGTGGCGAAGCATCACGTGTTCTACAGACAGCCAGAGGCTGAGAGTTTCAGATTGGCTTTTGATAATCGCAAAGGCTCGAGAGCGTGCCGCCCCATCTCCCCCGACATAATTTCGCCATTCTGGAACCTTTCCATGCTACCCCGATTGGACGGAACACTCATACGATGTACTTGGCCAACGCCACACCCGCCCTGTCAACTGCCTCACCTCTTCTCCCCCCCTCCCTTTTTTCCCGCTCATCCAAACGTTTCCACTGCCGGAATCTTGGGAACCATGGCTCGCCACACATGACTTGATGTGACCCAAGCTCCAAGCTTCGCCTGTCGTGACTTGACGCCTCCTTCACCCGTCCGATTCAACCAACCTTAGCGACATGCAAAGAAAGCACACCTGGACCTGGTTAAGTTCGATCAACCCACACCACAAGCTTCGCTTATATGGACCACTTCAAACTGTTGCCAAGCCGATGTCGAATCTTGTCTGGACTGCCTGGGATGTCTGGTTGTTGGGAGATCCCTGGGGAGGGACACATCACATTTGTTTAAAACAGCCTTCGGTTGACACGCGCTCCTCTTTGTCCTTGGAAACCCCAATCGCCGCCATTACAGCTTGAACCCCGACTTTCATACCAGACTTGCAGACTCTGTACGCCAGACGTCATTATGTTCACCAAAACGACGCTTTTCTCTATCCAGTGCCGTTCTGTTCTATCCATCAAACTGGACTCTGCCTACTCGACGACACCAATGTTGTAGTTGGTGTTTAGGCCACCGCGCATCTCGCCAGCACTGGCACCGCCTTCAGATTCATCGAATGTCACCGAGGGGGCCTGCAACCGCACAGTATCGGAAAGCTACCTTCATCAAAGGCTCATTCAATATCATCATGTATCTCACAGACTCCCCGAATATCTACACCAATGCTATGCCAAATCACTGATAGGACAGCCAATCCGGTAAGCAAACTGGCTGCACGACCACTCAAGAGGGAAAAAGGAGAAGAAAAAAGACGCCTTCCCAGATGCCCGGCTAATCCAGTTGCTCATTTGCACAATTACCTCCAAAGGTGCCTCGCCCTCTACTATACACTCATCATTTCTCGACAGCTGCCGTCATCGTCGCGATTGGTGCGGACAGTGCTGCCGTGTTTGGAGCAAAGTCGTCGTCAAGATATGCCTTCTCCCGCATCGACTGTTCGTTCGTTTCGAGGTATGCCGCGCCGACGCCGTTAAGCTCCGGGGAAGACGGTGCTGCTGCCTTGGCATGTGAATCAGTCTTGGGAGTGGCACTGTCCCTAGACGGAATTTCCGCGTCGAGTGCGGAGGGGATCTGTTGTACGGCAACAGCTGCCGCCTCGTTCTCGGTCTCAGCCTCGGCAACAGTTGAGTTTCCTGCAGTGGTCTCTTGGGTTGATGGTGTTGCAGCCAGATCCTGGTGCTCCGTAAGTTGTGTTCCAGCCGCGACGTTTCCCGACTCGCTCGAGATTTTGTCGTTGCTGTTCAGTTGGTTTTCGGGTTCTGTTTTCCCCGTTACAAGGGGCACTGGTTGCCCTGCTGTTTCTTTTGCGTCTGGCTTCGCGTCCTCCTCACTCCCAGCTTGACCTGCCTCTATGCTGTCCCCTCCCGCGTTTTCCCCTTCTATATCGACATTCTTGACTGTAGGAGGGCTTGCCATGGATGGCCCTAATGCGACGGTGTCGATGAAAGCATGCGGATCCGTTGGCTCGGTTCCGGAGACAACCCTGGAAAGCTCATCTCCAACTAGTCTCTTGTCCTCTTGCCCTGGCGTCTGGTCGAGTTCAGCCCGATCCATCGCTGCCAAATCGTTTGAAAGGGGTGTCCACTGTAGTTCTTCCAGTCTCTGTTGCATCGACCTGCTCGTCTCGTCCATCAGCTCGGGTGTTGCGATGGAGTCCTTGCTAGTTGTTGGTGTTGTGCTCTTGTGACCCTCTATATCGTCTCCTCCGATATCGCTGTACGACGGTGCAATGTTCCTGGCCTCTGCCCAGCTCGAGATGTTGCGGCCCGCGTGAGGCGAATCGCAGTGTCCGTAATGACTCGGAAGCGGGCTTGGGGGAGACCGCCCTCTCGTGTAGTAGTAGGGGTCCTGAGAATAGCTTCTAGTCGGACCGACGTAGCTATGGCCAAGGTTGACGTATGACCAGTCATGGCCCGGCTCGACAGTCTTGACTCGTGCGTGGCCATTGCCTTGGTAGCCCTCCACGAAGTACTCCTGCATAGTGTAGCCGTCGTCCACGGAAATAGATGGGGGAGCGATATCATCTCCAACCGCTGGCTCGGGGAATAAAGCCATAAGCGACGAAGCTTGCAGCCGCAGCCTGGGGTCATCGCTTAGGCAGATTTCCACCATCTCCCGGTACCAAGCTGGCACGATGTGCTCCTCTGTGAACTGCAAGGGCCGTCCCTGGGCCTCGGGTTCGTCATCTTGTGCCGCCAACGCCCATAAAACCATGCCGAGCTGATAGAGGTCGGACTTGACACCAATGTACATGGAGATGCGTTGGTTGCTCTCAATCAGCGGCGTTGCCTCGGGAGGCTCCCAACCTACCGGGCAGCCTCGTCTGTTAATATCGATAATCTTGGCGTTGTCTTCGTCGTCAATTACGATGTTCGAAAGAGTGAAGTCTCCCTGCACGAAGCCGGATTCGTGAATGTCCGCCAGTCCCTGCACGATTTGGCGCGCCCATTTCTCTCGGATCGGCCAGGGCAGACCCAACTCGGACTCTTGTTGATTATCATAGATGACGTCGATGAGAGCACCGTGAACGGCGTAGCTGATGAGCAATCCTTTGACGTGCTCGTCGTCATCGTCGACGACGACGCCGTGAAACCGAATAATGTTTCTCGAATACCGAAGTCGGTTCAAGGCATTGATCTCGTAAAGAAATTCATCGATCGTGTCGGGGCCTGGGATTTCTTTCTTGATGAGAACCTCACCGCCCACGCGGACCTTGTAGACAAATCCAGACATGTGAGAGTCAAAATCAATGTCCCTTTCTCTTATCCTCCGACAGCCCAGGTGTTGCACTTGGCGAACGGTGGGGTATTGGATAATTTCCTGCTAGAGTTAGCACCCCAAGCGGGCGTTGACTGACTCATCGACTCACATTTACGTCCTCAACCACATGAACGTGTAGTCGGCCATCAGTGGTCTGTAACTTCAAGTTGGTGACTGACTGATAGAATTGGATGTCTTGCAGACTATCTCTGATGGCTTCGTAGATCTTTGAGCTCTTGTCACGCTGGGACTTGGTATGCATCAAGTCCAGTTCAAGAGAGTTGTCCGGGGCATTGCGATAATCGAGGGAAATGGTGACCCGACGCCAAAGGGTCGGGGTTTCCCGATACGTCACAAAGAACTTTTCCCTCTTGGACTTGTCCCGGAAATGCATGCTGAGGTTAAGAATCCAAGTAGTTTCGAGCTCATCGTGAATCATAGCCTCGTACTGTGATTGTGATGTTGTTACTGAGTGTGCATCGGAATTCGACTGCAGTTCGTGCATGTGAGAATCGTCGAAAGTGGGTGCTGATACTGGGGCGACCATCCGATTCAAGCTGACTTCGGCCTTTTCCTCGACAGGGCTAGCCGGGGCAGAAGAGGCAGACTGGACTTGGTAGGTATTTTCGAGGAAGTCCGGTGCGCTAGCTCGGGGAAACGACTGGGCCTGTGACGCCGTACGTGGCGACTGCACGCGCCTGTCCACTGATAAAGCACGCCTCTCTGCCGGAGAAGGCTGAACTGGTGCGAGGTTGTTCCTGCGCTCTGACTGTTGGCGTTTGAAGGTCTGCACTCGAGGAAGTCCGGGCACGACTTTTCTAGAGACTCGGCGCATCAGGCCTGTCCTTTGCTGGTCGTCCGAGTCGGGCTCATGCTCAGGTTCGGGCTCGGGCTCGGGCTCCTTGGCCTGGAGCGGGCCGACGGGTACCGGGGCCGCATTGTTTCGTCCGAAGAGCTTGCGCAAGAAACTGGTGGAGTGTTGACCCGATGAGGGCGGCGGCTCCGTAGGAAATGGGCTCGTTTGCGCCATCATCAATCAAGTAGGGTGCGCAGCGAGATGTCGTCGATATCTTTTCTGGAAACCCGTCAAGACGGTAAAAGGTGAGGCTCTTTAGCGGTGTGGTCCTGGGGACGAAGTGTTAATTAGGGATAGGCCCGCAAGCTTTGACCGGGTGTGAACCAGGCGGGGGACAAGGATTGGCCTTGGAGCGATTGACGGTCGACGTTCAGCCTGGTTCTGGGCAGGTTTGGTGCCGGGTCTGAGCTAAATTGGGTTGGCAGCGGCTGGGAAGTGGCCGGGCGCGGGCACGGCGAGACAAGAATGACGAAAGGTGACCCTTTTTTTCTTTTCTTCCGGGGACGTCCAGTTGCAACTCAAGCGTTACGGGCAGTATGCAGTCAACCGCACACAAAATGAGACATCAGGCGTTGTGACGATGAAGGGTGGAAGTTTGCAGAGAAGCAATGGTGGGCAAGACCATGTTCAGACGAGAGTGACGGGAGCGGAGGACGAAAGAATCGGCCGGGAATCGACGGGCCTTTTGGAGGAATCTCGAACCCGGATCAGGAGGCGGACGGATGGGTTCACTTTAGACGGTAGGTAGCCAGGCAGACGAGGGCGGCAGCGCGTGTGCGGTTTTTTTTTTTTTTTTGACGATAAAGGGACGGTTCTGGCGCGTAGAGTGATCCGATCCGCCTTAGGCCAAGGCGGGGTGGCAGTGTACCG
This sequence comes from Colletotrichum falcatum, assembly GCA_019425465.1. Classification (NCBI taxonomy): domain Eukaryota; kingdom Fungi; phylum Ascomycota; class Sordariomycetes; order Glomerellales; family Glomerellaceae; genus Colletotrichum; species Colletotrichum falcatum. The sequence continues at coordinate 918,147 of SWKJ01000209.1, read as the reverse complement.
TGCGTCAGCGAAGCTGAGTGGGATCGCCCTGCGTCTCGCTCGGCAGGACAAATGTGGTGTAGGTAGGTAGGTAGGTCGGTAGGTAGGAGAGGGTAGAATGATGGCGGACGATGTATGTGAGTGTTGAAGGCGATGCAGCTGATGTTTGATATGTATGACCGGGCTAAGCTAAAGCAAACGTCGGGTGCGTCGTGCGTCGTGATGTGCTGGTAAGTACGGATAGACGACGAGGTGAGGCGAACGTTGGGCTTGGGTGATTTGTATGGAAAGCAAGCGGCAAGGAGCTGACCGGGGTTTCCAAGAGAAGCAGGAGGGGGAGGGGCACCGTTGACGGTTGCCCTGGACACTCGCCGTCGTGGGGTTCGGCGTCAGCGCCTGCGTGAGTCTGGTCTGGGGGTCTGGGGCAACATTTTAATTACCTTTTGTCGCGAGGGTATATCCGGACGGTATATCCAGAGCAATCAATGCATGCGCATGCAGGAGCAGCATGCACACGAGGGGAGGATGGAGTGTTCGTACCTACCCACCTACCAAGTATCCGTAGGTATGTATGTCAGGACAATATCGGGACCCCCCAGGTCGCGTGTTTCTGGTTGCTACAAGAGGCTGGGAGGCTGGGCACCGGAATAGACCTCGTGGAGCTCCCGTGCCAATAGCAGTGACGCTCTTCAAGGTGGCTTTTTGGACCAGCGACGCGCGTGTAAAGAACATACATGGCCAGATGGCCAGTCATAATTCAAGAACCCTGGCTAACACGAGGGAAAAGGCAAACGGACGCTAGGGCACGTTGTTCAATGGCTGTCTACCACCTACTTACCTACCTACACGAGGTGTTGTGGATTGGTACTAGATGTATGTGTACGGATACCACCTAGGTAGGTAAGGACCGAGATGCCATGCTTTCTGACCTCACTTGGGCACTCAGGCACCCACCTCATGGCTGGCTATCACTGGATGGATGTGGAATGGAGAGACCGGTTTGCGCCGGGAGACTGACTATCTACGTACTTTACTTTGCCTATTTGTGGAGGAATGGGGCTTTCCCTAACGCTGATGCGCTGTCCACTCCTCCCCTTCTTTTCCCCTCTGTCCACTTGGACGTCAGATGTCCCGGCGACAACTGGGGCTGCTGCCCCAAAGCTATCCAAGAAGGGAGGGAAGGACTAGTGTCCGTGGATCTTCACTGCCTCCCGTCCCAAACGGTGCAAGGGACGGTGCCCTTTGGGATGCGACTGCCTCTTTCTCCAAGCATCAGGCGTGCGTTTCCTTTGCCTCGTTGCTGCCTTCCATGAATGGCCATCATCGTCATCGTACTTCCAACCGGTCCGGTGGATGTATGTTTTGCCCACATTCGATGCATCTCCTGCAAATACCTACCTACCCACCCAGGTACCCGTGTAGGCACAGCACCTCTGCAAGACACCAGCTGAGCAATTGGTCCCTCCCCCCAAGAGGACCCGGCATGAGGCCGCTCTCCACCACCACGAACTCTTCCCCGTCATCTTAGCGTCCGTCTCCTCATGTACGATGACCTCCATCCTCAGCCCCCTCTGGCGATTGGATCCCGACTGCCATTTTCTGTGGGCGTTGGGTTCGTTGGGCTCGCATTCAAACCAAGACCCTTTCTTTCAAACCCGCCAAACATCCACATCACATCGTCACTGCACGCCGCCTTCTTAATCAATTGGCCTCACGTTTAGCAATTGACCGCCCTTTCCCTCCTTGCCAGACCCACATGTCGATATAGGAATCAGCCAGGGTGCTGACCAGACGGAGATCGGATCCAGTCAGCGGATTGGGGCATGAGATGACACCTCTCCCTCCAGGGCCTCTCAGCCCAGGGGGCTTGTCAATATGATCACCACAAGACACCCCGTTGCATCGGCTAATTAGTGACTCAGGGGCTGGCTTTCTCAAAGATCTCGACCCGGGGTATGTATCTTGGCCGATTGAGACCTCTCCATTCGCCCTCACAGATGTCGTCGACCGTTATCATTAACATCACATCCCGAATGAGGAGGAAGGGGGGTTCTTGCTCTTGACCTGAACGACACCAGATCCGTGGGATTCCGCAGGCCCGTCACACCAACGACGTCTTTGCAATCCACCGCGCCGAATGTACCTCGAGACGAACCCATCACTAGCCAAATCCTCTCCGTGTTTTGACCCGCCATCTCCCACAAATGACGGTGCAAAAGGACACTCTTCGCCCGCCCGCTTGCGTCGAAGATCAATCACTTGCGCAATCTTACAACTGATGGATCCTCTCCGTCTACCTGCGTTGAGCTCCGCCTGGGCAACTAAGCAAGGACGAAGAAATGCCCACGTGCCCGTAGCTCTTCTCTGCGTCAAGGACGCCTGCTGCGCGACCCGTTTGTCTTCGCCCGCAGTCTGAGGGGCCAACACATCGCCAATCAGTCGTCTCTGTCACTTTTCCGCCCTCGGCTGCCTGACGCCATGCCATTTGCAAGGTGACACGACAGCTACTGCGCTGCAGCCGATGGGACCGCGACATAGCACTGAAACGCAGCACATGGAAGCGAACTGGCCCGGATATCGTCTATTGAGGTTGTTGTCGGCTGCAACACTCCTTTTCTGACACCCCCTCTGCTCTCATAGGCTGTTTTACTTTTACTACGAAGGGGCTCTGCTGGTTTAGAAAATTGACACGGCCGTGACCTGTCTCTAGACTAATGATGCGTTTGAGGGTCAAATGCAATCATGAGTGCTGCATGCTCTTTGGTTGCCAGCCCTGCCGGTTGGTCAACCTCAGTGGCCAGGTCCGATGTATGGTGTCTTCCTCATGCACTGCTTGCTTGCATTTGGGCATCGACGCAGCCCAAATAATGAGGCTGTCTCCCATTGACAGGCTGAAAGGCTGTTCCGGAGACATGGCCAGAATCTACTTCAAGCTTACTCTGACATCAGGAAGGGCCGCCTCCTTGCCCTTCCCGGCCGGCAGGGGATCTGTCACTGGCGCCGACGTCGACAACCCATTCTTGCAACCTTCTCTCCCTCCAGCTCGCTAGCGACTCTAGAGGCCGGCAGCAGGCGTTAGCCATGCTTTGTAAAGCGCCGCATCACCTCGACCTGATGATCTCCCGTCTTGAATGCACTGAGAGTACGGCTTCGAAGACTCACAAGTGCGATTGGCGGTGGGACGAAAAGACAGGGAAACCGATGCAAGGGTCGTCCCATCTGCTCTTTGACAGGACACCCCCGGCAACCACCACTCCCCGCGGATGGACATGGCACCCATGGTCCCATTGGCATCCCTCTCGCTGTCGCCGGTGAAGCCGTGATGAAGAGGGAAGTTTTGCACACCAACTAAGTATGCTCTCGATTTCTATTGCTTGGAGCCCAGTCAGTTCTAGCAAGTTGGGCCACAATCAGGCGCACAGGATTTGTCACATTGACTCGAATTCGTCTCGAGAAGCAGGGCCCGTCATGCATCAGAAGAGGCGGATGTTTGGTTCTCCAGCGGCACGGAGGCGGATGCTCCACCGTTCATGAGAAGCCCTTGGGTCTCCAATCCCATCCCGCGACCAGCCACCACCCCATACACCAGTCTTGACTTGACTTGGACGTAATCCGCAGCACGGCCGTCTTGCCAGCGCCCATACTGCGGCCGTCGACATGCGTATACATGACTGTGGCCAGGCCGGCCGCATCTGCAGGCATCAGTGTTTCCGTCAAGCTGGTGCTCTCTTTTCCTGGTCTTCCCGTCCCAGTCTCCATGCTCGCCTTGGACGGCATCGACCAGAGGTCACCACACCACTTGATCGGGAAACCAATCGAATAATGATGCCGCCGCTAATGAGCTGCTACTACTGCGGCACCACACGTCTTGGAGGAGGGGGAACAAGTTAATAAAAAAATGTGGCTGATTGGCCGAGGGGTTAAAGAGACCCCGGCTTGGGGCTGGTAGTATACAAGATTTCGCTCCTCTGCCAGAAGCTGCCCTATGCGAATGCCGCGCGCCTCGCAATTCGACCCACAGCCACTGACTCTGCGCGGGAATGGCTGCCGCGCAATCTACTTTCCTTGTGCAACTGGGCGGGTGCCTCTGCGACCCTATTCTTACACAGCCGGTCCCGGGCTCGCTCTCCACGCCGACAACACACGTCGAAACCCAACCGACGAATTAGAGGTAGAAAAGGAAACAAGAAAAGAACAAGGAAAAAAAAAGAGAACGTCTAGAGTAGAGATGCAGTATCGGAGATGGGGGATGTGCCAGAATGCCGTGACGTTTAATGCCAGTTCGTCTAATCGTCTTATGATGAAACCACACCTATCTTGTGCTTCCTTTCGCCAGAACGCCCGTCCGGTCCATCAGCTCCTCGGCTCCCGCCTAGCCGGTCCCCTACCCACTGACGCGTCTCACCCTGCCCACCCCCGCTAACACGGGACCGTCGGTATGACAAAGGACTCGTCATGGGGAGGACGAGACCGACGGGAATGATGCAGGGTTTGTGAGGAGTGGACGCGCGGGGTAATGGGCGTGGGGTTTCCTTCGCGAGATGGCACGGTGTGGACCATGGCGGACGAGCATAACCATCCAAGGTGTGACAACATCGTCGCGGGATGGGAGTAGGGGGGTGGGGGGGGGGGGGGGGGGGGGGCGATGGCGAGATCTAGTCCTCGTCCTCGTCGTCAGATTCGTCCCGCTTCTGCTTCTTGTCCTTCTTCTTCTTTTCGTACTGCGCCTTCTTCCATTCGCACGTCTTGCACTTATTGGCGGCCTCGCGGTCAAGCCCGGGGAAGACGATGTCAAAGACGTCTGCGTACCAGGCGACGGGCTTGCCTTCGATGCCCTCTTTGATGTTCTAGTAGCGGTGAATGTTAGCATGCAACCTCTCGTCAAAGACGCGCGAGGCGTGCGAATGAACGGGGGGGATGAGGGTGAGCATACCTCTGGGAGCTCGAGCCAGTCGGACATGCAGTCCTTGGGGAAGATGATCGTCTTGCAGCCGGCGCGACGGGCGGCGACCGTCTTCTCGCGCAGGCCGCCAATGCGGAGGACCTTGCCAGTCAGGGTGAGCTCACCCGTCATAGCGACGGTGGGGTTGACGGGGGTCTCCAGGGCGAGCGAGAGAAGTGAGGTTGCCATTGTGATGCCGGCCGAGGGGCCGTCCTTGGGCACGGCGCCGTCGGGCACGTGCAGGTGCAGCTTGGCCTTGTCAAAGAAGTGGTTGTCGGGGAATTCCTTGGCCATGAGCGACTTTGCGAACGAATAGGCAATCGTCGACGACTCCTTCATGACGTTCTTGAGGTTGCCCGTGATCTCGAGGCCGGACCTGCTGCTGGGCCGCAAGGGCGCCTGCAGGATCGACTCGACGTACATGGCGGCGCCGCCCATCTGGGTCCAGGCCAGACCCATGGAGACACCGGGTGGGTTGACCTCGTAGAGTCGATCCGAGGTGAAGACCGGGGGGCCGACGTAGTCGACGAGGTTGTCCTTGCCAATGGTGACGTGGACCGTGTCGGGGACGTTGAGAGCTACGCGGGGCTTCTCAGTGGCCGCCGCCTCGGCGGGCTGCTCGCCCGACTCGCGCGCCGCCTCGGTCTTCTTCTCTGACTCGGCCAGAGCCTCCTTGCCGTCCTCCGTCAGGGCCTCCTTCTCGGGGAGGACCTCCTCGCCAAGGTCTTGCACGATCTTGAGCGCGGACTTTCTGTAGACCTTCTCGATCTGTTTCTTGAGGTTGCGCACGCCAGACTCGCGGGCGTACGACTTGATGAGCTCCTCGATGGCCTCCTCGCTCAGCTGTACGTCGGCGTTGGCCAGACCCGCGGCCTCTTTTGCGGCCGGAGCGAGGTACTTGTCGGCGATGGCCTTCTTCTCGTCGGCGACGTAGCCAGAGAGCTGGATCAGCTCCATGCGGTCGAGAAGGGGTCTCGGGATGGTGTCCGTCATGTTGGCGGTGCAGACAAAGAGGACCTTGGACAGGTCGACGGGGACGTCCATGTAGTGGTCCAGGAACGAGCTGTTCTGCTCAGGGTCGAGCAGCTCGAGCAACGCAGACGAGGGGTCGCCCTGGTAGCCGCGGCCGATCTTGTCGATCTCGTCAATGAGGATCAGCGGGTTTTCGGTCTGGCACTTCTTCAGCGCCTGAATGATGCGACCGGGCAGAGCGCCGACGTAGGTTCTCCGGTGACCCTTGATCTCGGCCACGTCCGTCAGACCGCCGACACTGAATCGGTAGTACTGGCGGTTCAGGGCACGGGCGATGGACTTGCCGATGGACGTCTTTCCAACGCCGGGAGGGCCGACGAAGCAGATGATCTTGCCCTCGACTGTGCCGCGCAGCTTTCCAACCGCGATGAACTCCAGGATGCGGTCCTTGACGTCCTTCAGTCCGTAGTGATCCTCGTCCAGGACCGCCATGGCGTTCTTGATGCCAAAGTTCTCGGCGCTGCGCTGGCCCCAGGGGATCTGCGTCAGCCAGTCGAGGTAGTTGCGCGTGACGTTGAACTCGGATGCTGCGGGCTCGAGATGCGCGAGCTTATTGATCTCGTCATCAAAGACCTTGCGCACGGCCTCGGGCATGGCCAGCTTGTCTGCCTTCTCCTTGAATCTCTCGACCAGCTTGTCCTTGCCGTCGGACTCGAGGCCCAATTCGCGGCGGATGCCCTTCATCTGCTCCATCAACCAGTATTCGCGCTGGCGCTTTGTGATCTTGCTCTCGACGTCCTTGGTGATCTTGGACTGGAGCTGAGCGTTCATGAGCTCCTTCTTCAGGACGATGAGGGCCTTTTGCATCCTCTCTTCGACGTTGAGACTCGACAGGACTTCTTGGAGCTCGCCCTGCTCGCCGGAAGAGACGGCCGCGGCAAAATCTGCCAGCTTCGCCGGCTCGGACGTGACGTTGCCCGTGGACTGGCTCATCGAGAAGGTCGAGATCTGGTCGCGGAAGAGGCTGTTCATCGTGGCGACCTCCTTGAACACGTTGACGATCTCGTTGGTGACGGCGCGGATGACGGCACTCTTCGGGTCATAGGGCTCCTCGGTCAGATTCTCGACATTGACGAGGCTGACGGGGTATCTCTTGAGGAAGGCCGTGGGTTCGTACTTTTCCGCCGGCTGATCGGTCTTGGGGGCCACGGCACTCTCCTCGAAGCTAGCGACAACGTCGCCTTTCTTCTCTTGCTGCGGCTCCTCTTCAATGGATTTTGGAGGAATCGGCTCGGGTACCGGCTCAACTTTGGCCTCGCTTGACTTGGCGTCCTCCTTTCCAGGAGGGAGCAGGCTAGACAGGCGAATACGGCGGTGAGGATACAGGATGGCCGTCAGGGCGCCCTGCTCGCCGTGCATGGGGAAGGCGCTCGTGATCTGCGCAAAGACGCCGGTATCGTAAACGTCATCGACGTTGCGGATGACGTCCTCGTCCTGGTTCTCGTCCTTGAACAGGAAGGCACCGACATACGGCTGGCCCCTCTTGATCATCTCGGTGATGGCGGCGGCAACGTTCGGGTCCTTGATGGTGATGGCCTTGTAGAAACCGGGGAACAGCGGGCGCTTCGCAATGGGGATGGCCAGAACCTGGGGGTAGACGTCGGGTACGACGGGCTTCTGCAGGCTCTTGTCAGATGCTCTGCGCCCGCGTCTGCCGCTGCCGTCGCCCTTGTCGTCACCGCCCCCAGATCCGGCCGATGAACCGCCGGCAGCGCCGGCAGCCTTGCCATCCTGTGCAGCAGCCCCGGAACCGTCACCCTTGGCGGAGGAGTTAGAGGTCGAGCTCTTTGCCTCAGCCAGCTCCTTCTCCTGGAGCTCGCGCTGGTTCTTGATATTTGCCTTGTGTTCCTCCTCGGACAGGGGCTCAATCTTGGGGTCGAAGAAGCCGTTGCTGTCTTCCTCCTTCAGCCATCGTGTTGACGTCGAGAACGGGGCGACAGCCCGCTGGCTCCGGGGGGCGAGGAATAGGCGGTCGAAGGTGGAGGCAGAGGACCTCGGAGTGCTGGCGACGGGTAACCTGCTACTCGAAACCGAATAGGGCCGTCTAAGATAGTTTGCCGGACGGCCGAGGGTCAGACGCCTAGGGAAACTCGATCGCATCACCATGCTGCCGGCGATGAGGTTGCACGTCAGACGTTGGGGAAGGTCTCCGGTCGCGGCACGTGGTAGTAGTAGTGGTGGTGGTGATGGTAAGGTAATACAGGGCCGAATATGAATGGGTGCCGCTGAACTGCTCAATGCAATTGAGTATGTATGTGGTGTGGGAATGGATGTCGACAAAAGTGACGAGGAAAAACGGGCAATGGAAACGTGAAGAATGGGGGGAAAGGACTCCGAGTCCTAGACCGCGATGCGCATCGCCTCCTGACGCCTTACAAATACAGAACAGAGGTGAGAAATAGTAACCTTTGAGCTATTATGGAGACTGGTCGGGGGAGAGGCTAAGAAGAGTAAACGACATCACCAAAAAAATTACTGAGCACTGACGTTTCTCCGCGCATGCCTAGCACTCCAGTCAGTGGTCAGTGATTCCTGGCCATTCAGCGTGCAGTTGGGGGAGGGGGGCAGTAGTGGCTCTGGAACATGGAAGAACCTCAGCCCCGGTTGCCAGCGGGGGCGGCGGTCCCTTTCGTGCGTGGCTGGCCTGGCCTGCTGACGGCTGTAGGTGGGTGCATTAGCTACTGCGTATCTGTATGCAGTCAGTCAGTCAGCGGTGGCTTGCCGCAGCTAATGAACGGCGCCTTGGGCTGGTAAAGTGGGTAGCTTTGAGTATTCGCACTGTGCAACAAGCACACTGATACACGCAGAGGACCACCGTGCCAATTTGCGACCAGACAGTACGCCACAATGCCTGTCTGTAACTGCAACAGTGCCATCCTGTTTCCTCTGACTCGTTGCGGGAAGGGAAACCAAACACAAAAAAACACCCCACATTGGAAGAGGGATCGAAGACCAGTGCCGTCCCGCCATCCCATCTAACACGGTCCGTTCGCGTGGGCTGAAAGGGGCCGCCGAGGCCTTTTCCCAGATCCCATCCAGCCTGCTCGAGAGACCTGCCTCACTTCCCCCCTTTTCTACTCTTCCAGCTCATCGTGACCGACCTGCAGAAAGAGGAAAGAGCTCATTATATTAGGCCCAGGACTGCTTCCAAACGGTCATCGAAGCCCCCCGTCTCTTGTATACATCGTACCCCGCGACTCAACTCATAACAGACTGCAACTTACCTTGCTAGCGCCTCATCCTGTTGATCCTCCATTGAGGAAACGCCCCAAGGGACCCTGTCTCTCTGTCACGTCACCTGGTGACCTTTCATTCCCTGCTCTCAGGGGACCTACCCACCCTTTTTGCCCTCGCTTCCCGACGGAACCGCGATCCAGATTCCTGACCACCTCGACTTCTTGCGGACCTCGCTCAACCAACATCTCGCCATCTCTCTTCTAGACATCTTATATTCACCTTCTCAAACTTCGTTTCGGTATATATACACACACACATACATACTCACACACTCATACCCACTCATACACACTCGTACACACATTCGCATACAGACTCGCATACACACTCACTCACAAACATAATACGTAAATATCCGGCACGAACCGCCATGTCTTCCTCCAGCCAAAAGCCAGACCTTGCGTCCTCCCTCTCCAAGCTGTCAATAGACAGCTCCAAGAAGAAGCCCGCCGCCAGAAAGATCAAGGAGCCGGTGGCAGACTCCTGGGAAGACGAGGACGTGGACGACGACGAGGATGACAAGGACGACACAGAAGAGCGGGAGGGGACGGCGACGCCCCAGGCCGACGGCTCCAAGGCCCCGCCGCCGACCCCCATCTGCCCGACGTACAGCGCGGCAGACCGGTCCTTCTCCCCGTACGCCGCCGTCGACGCCTCTGCTCCGGCCGCCGGCAGCGGCAGCGGCAGCGCCCGCAGGCCGGAGAAGACGGACGCCGTGGCGCGGCGCATGATCGCCAGCGCCCTCGGCGTCAAGGTGCCCCGGATGACGGAGGAGCAGCGGGCCTACGACAGGGCCGTCAAGGAGAAGGAGCGCAAGTGCCGTGAGGAGGAGAAGGCCGCCGAGAAGAGGCGGCTGGAGGAGGCTGAGAGGGCCAGGGCTGCCATCTGGGAGGACTAGGTGGACCTTTGTCACTGCCCCCTTGCCCTTGCCCTTTCTTTTTCTTTGCTCACTCATATTTGAAGAGTGAAAGGTTATTTTTCATCTTTTTTTTTTCTTTTTCTTCTCTCTTTCTTCCCCCCCCCCCTTTGCAAATATGCACAAGCGAGGAGGGAGAAAAAAGGGGGAGGCATAGAGCGGCGGTGGAATGGCTGCCCATCTCCCTCTGCAACACGCACATTTGTGCCAGTCAATGTGGACGGAGAAGAAGGGATTGTTTGCAGTTGGAAAAGAAAACAAAAGAGGTATGAATGAGTTCACGGGCACGACCGAAATCACACATCACACATCCCGCCGCCATCCACTTATTCTAGAGGGCATCCCGAGGGGCCTCCTGGAGGAGAGGGATACTCGGTTTCAGATTCAACCATGTTTCTTGTTCTCGTCTGGTCTGGTTCTGCCGTATTCCATCTCGAGAGAGAAAAGGAAACAGGAAAAAATGAGAAGAAAGCAAAACCAGTTACGTCAATACCGAGTCCAGGAAACCTACCAAGCCCAAAATCCCCCAACGGCCGTGAATGGACTCGTTCTCTCATATCGTTTCTCCCTCGTCGTGACGTGTTTATATATGTGACTAAAGCTACAAGAAAGTAATATGCAAGGGGGAGGAAGGGAAGGAAAGAGAATGATCAGCCCAGCACACGCTATATGGTATTGTTGTCGGCCTTGCCGACCATCCCGCTCTCCTCCCCTTTGCACCCCCTTTTCATCTAAGATGCAGTTCATAACCCAGACCCCGGATTCAAGAATGCTTTGCTATGCTGTTTTGCCTTGCGTCTTGACTTGTTCTGCCGTATGTTGTTCGTGTTCTGTTCTCCGCCAAAATGTTACATGGCCACGCCTGGTGGTTTTATGGAGTATCTCACGCTCTTCAGTGATCACTGCCCCAGGCCTTGGCCGCTTCGGCCGCCGCCTCGGCAGCAGCGGCCATGGCTCTTGATTCCTTCGTGTCGGCATCGTCATCATCGTCGTCACTTTCGTGTTCTGGCTGCTGCGCCTTGGTGGTCGCCACGGTAGCACCGACGGTGGCAGTGGGGGCAGTAACCGCAGTCACCTCTCCCTCTTCTCTATCCGCTTCGGGGGCCGCCGGTTTGATGATCGTACTCAACCCTCCGTTCAGCCGACCATCGCTTCCGGCGGGGCCGTGGTCGTTGTCGGCGTCGTCGCTTCCGCTGCATCCGCCGCGGGGGAAAGACCCTCCTTGGACTGTGGCCGACGGTCCGCCGTGAGGCTCGCGGACATATCCGACTCCACGGTGCCCGCTGAGAATACTGATTCTGTGTACGAGCCCTGAGTCAGCGGCTGGAAATCATGCCTGTCGCTCGACTGCTTCGGGTTGATGTCTACACCCGCCGAGGACGTGGACACTCGCGACCCGGATACCGAGGCCGAGTCCTTGTCGCTGTTGCCAGTCTTATTGGCGTCCGTCTTGGATTTGCCCCATCCGCGGCCCCAGCCATATCCTCCGCCGCTGCTGGCCGTGGTGGGCGAACTGCTGCCGCTGGTACCGCCGCCTCCGCCCCACCCAGTCTTGCGCTTCTCGCCCGCCCATGACACCCACGAGCTGACGTACGAGGAGGCCTTGCTCCCGGAAGACGCGCTGCCCTGCGTCTTTGCCGCATCCGCAACTCCGCCCGAAGATGTCGTAGATGCAGCAGCGGGCCCGCCGGCCTTCTCGGCCTGGGCGGCAGCAGCCTCTGCCGCGACACGCTGTTCCTCGGCCCTCTTCTTCTGCGCCTCGCGAAAGGCCTCCATGTCGGCATAGAACTTGTTGAACATGTTGGACGCCTTTTCTTTGCCAACTGCAAAATTTCGCCCAAGGACTTCTTTACCAACGGCAAGGCGTTCGTCAAGGTGCATATCTTGCACCTGCTGGGCGATACGGCGCTGGACGTCGTCGATGGTTAGACCGCCAGCGCAAGGGTGTCGCGGCTCGACAACGTCGAAGAGGTGCGAGTCCGTGTTCCCGTTCCAGATACGATAGTTCTCAGTGCGGGACCACGATTCGATGAACTCGCTGCCGAAGTCGAAGGATGGGTCGCCCTCGATGTGAGGGAGGAGAGCGCGGGGGTTATTCGGGTTCGCCAGAAGGTGGCTGTGATATTTGACAGAGGATACGAGCGAGAGGATGTACTCCTCGAACTGGAGACGGATGAACTCTTCACTGCCGACATAGCCCATGGTGTTGGGCCGTTGCGGGTTGGCGTCGTCCCACGTATCGTTGACGGCCTGTGTGATGTAGTCAATCCAGCGACGGTCGGCGGCCGAGAGGGCCAATGCATTTCTGAGGGAGGATGAAGTGACGTTGACGGTGTGGTCGTCAAGGTTGATCAGAATGTCGCTGTAGCGGTCTTTTTGTTGCAAGAGAAGTGAATTTGTGCTGCCGACGATGTACGACTTGGTGCCAAAGTCGGCGAGGATGTCGAGCTGCTGGAGGGGCGTATACGGTCCGAACAGACTACCCTGTATGCGTTGTCAGTCTATCAAACCCTTCGAGCGGGTTGCGGCGAACGTACCTTTCCAAATATCTGCAGAGGCAGGCCCATATAAGTAAGCAAGGAGTTACGGTCGCTGGTCCGCAGGCTCGTGGGCCGCACCAGCCGCTTCTCGTAGTTGTTCAGCTCCGGATCGGCGCAGTCGATCAGATTACGAATAAGGCCGGGTATCAGAGAAATTAAGGAAAACTGCATCATGCATAATCGTTCGCACCGTGATCCAAAGAAGAGCATCTGCAAGGGGGCGGTGGGCTGATTAGCTTTTGAGGAAGTGACACACGTTAGCTGTAGAGACCCGACGGACCTTTGGTTGCAGCAGACAGCACTTGAACAGTACCAGCGCCTGCCACTTGAACTCGTGGACAAGCTCCCGCAAGCTCATGCCGAGATGCTGGTCACGGCTCTCCTCGTCAGTCAGGAAACCGCGCTCTTTCTCCTCGGCGAGGCTCTCCTGGAAGCGGCGCAGGATCTCCGTGTCGGTAAACTCGCGCTGGGCGAACCACGCCTGGGTGACGACGCTGAGTCGCTCACGCATCATGCCAAAGTGCTGCGGCGTGTCGGCGATGACGACGACGGCCTTCTGGACCGTCGAGCGCGTCACCTCAGCGGGGCGGTTGAGGAGTTGCGAGGCGTCGAGCTGGCGCGTGCAAGAGATGCCGAAGAGGGACGTAGCCGGCCCTGTGGCGGTTGCGGGGCGAAGGAGGGTAAAGTAGGAGAAGTCTTCACTTGATCTGTTTCCCCTCTGTCAGCCGTTCGTCTTCCACACGGCGGTGACCTGTGCGGCAACAAATCGAGTAAAATCCTGCTGACGCCCAAAGCCACAAAGGGAAGGGTACCACTCACAAATGCGCGCCGTCACTCAGCGCCATAAATGGCAACAAGCCCCAGTCATACTCGACCGCCGGGTCGATGCCCTCCGCGGCGCCGAACCACAGCTCAACTTCGGGCCCGCGGGCATGATGAAAGTCGACGACCGTGACCAACGGTATAAAACCGGGCCTGGCGGGCGTCGAAGGCACCGTCAGGGGGGTAACGGCGCCGGATGTGGGCGTCGCAACCTCGGGGGTGTCCATGTTCCCTTTCTCTTCCTCACTCTCTTGGGGTGTCCCTTCTCGCACACGATGCAGCGTGCGCCGACTTCACTGGCTTCCGCGCGTCTCCGAGATGGTGATTCCTCCGCAAACCGTCCAGTCGTCCACTGTTTTTCCCAGGTTGTGTTCGCTTGTTTCCAGCTCCCTTGGCGCAACGAGGCCCACTCCTACGACATTTCCATGTACTCCTTTCTCGTCGATTATTTTTCTCGCTACGGGTGCCTCTTTTCCTCCGTTGCACGTTCCGTTGCAAGTTCGCCGGACAGGGTCGTGGCGTTTATTTGTCGTTCGTCGTTTTATTGGAAGCCTAGCAGACGTAGAGCTATTCCTCCTCGAGTTCGGACGTTCGGGCGGTGAGCGCTCCTCTTGAGAAATTTCCCCTTGGGAAATGGGCGAGGGAGGGGTTTTGGTATGCTCTGACGTCGTCCACTGGGGAGAGGGGTGCTTTTGAGACAAAACCGGCTGGGTGCGAACAGGTATCCAAGAGGGATTGATGGTTAAAGAAGCCTAGACAGCAGAAAACATCCGCCAATGATTTAAAACGCAGGCGTTCTGCTCAGCGTGTTTCTATACCGTCGGCTGCCGTGCTTCTCGAGCTGAGGATTGGCGGGTGTCCTTCGGCGTGGCAAGCGAAAGCGAAAGCCTACAGGAAAGAATGCGGTGACGGCTCGGCTTGTCCCCTTCCAGGCGCGTGCTTGTACGCGGAAAGAAGTGTTTGAGAGAGTGCGTGCGTGTTGTGTGGGAGCTGTAAAAATCGGGTTGCACAGCTGCTGGGCAAAGAGTCGAGTCCGGATCAGTGATTCGTCCGTCGCCTCAATGTTGTGCTGGCGAATTAGGGAAGATGAGGTGGTAGTGGTAACTGTAATGATGGGTGGTCGAGGCTGTACCCCAAGAAGATGTGTCGAATGGGAGACTCGAGATTTAACACCGAGAGAACAATTCGCCGCCTCCTGACAAAGGACGTGGTTGAGAAAGGCGAGAAGCGAGGGGGAATGCGGACGAGAACGAGGACGAGGAGGAGGGGAAAGAGAGAGGGGTCTTCCTTCGAATGCTCGCAGTGGGTTCGTGGTAGGCTTTGTATTGGACTGGATGATTTCCGATGCTCAAATGAGATGGGCCCGGGGAAGGAGTGGGTTATCGATGAGGTGTTGAATTGGTGCTAATGCACGACCAAAAAAAAAAAAACACCCCCAGATAAGGCGATACTTTATTGCTACTCCTCCCACTCCGAATTTACTTTGCAATCTCTTGTTGCTTTATCCCCCGCCTATACCGATCGTACTTTTGAATGCTCTCATGCGCACTGCCCCCCTTCCTTAAAATGAGCCAAGCAAGTCCAGGCTAATGCTTGGGACTACTGACATACATAACGAAAACGAACGACTCGTCTCGTTCCACATCAAGATCGCGCCGGGTTCAGGGATTCGCTATTCGAGAACACGACGGGGGTGGAGGGGCAAGAGAGAAAAAGAAAGAAAAAGAGGTTGTCGATAAACCCCTCTGATGCGCCCCGCGCAGTGGAAGAATTTGAGGCCAAAGCCCGTACGTACCCTCGTGGCACTAATAACTACCTACCCACCTAGGTATTCATTCGTATGTATCCGTACGATGTAGGTGGTTTACGTCTCTCATCGAATGCTGGACATGTTACACGGGGCCTGAAACCACGTGTGGTGAGGCCGGCTCAGGGTCGTCCCCACACCGTATGCGCCCTCGACAGCGATCTTGTGTCCATTGGAAACAATCTCATCGCTCTGTAAACAAAAAATACCACAGGACCTCGCAAGCGTACAGGCAGGCCAACGTTCACGCCGAACCCGATGGACAGATTACCTTTTCCAGACGGCTTCACGTCACACCTCAACTAGCCCGGCGCCAAGCCAAAGCCGGCGCCAAAAGTCCGTGATGCAATGTCACCGCCCGTCCGTTCAACCCCCAGAGACACGTCAACCATGCACGACGACAAGCGGGGGTGGAGGAAGAGTACCGACCACGTCCGTCCACCGCCCGACATATAAGTCTCAGCAGCTTTTGACAGACGGGGCTGTCTATCCCGCTCCCTCCCCCCCCCCCTCCCTGGTCTCACGATTCTCCAGCAGAGCGCCTCTCCGTCATGTCGGAGTGAACTCCTGCTCGTCCCTCGTCTTGGCCGCACCGGAAATCGCTACCAAGCATGCTTACTAGCGATGCCGGAGAGGCGGGACACTACCACGTCAACCTCGCCCGCCGGCTCGGCTCACCTCACACCTGAATCTCAAAGCACCGCCAGCGTGTCCCGCATTGCATGGGATGGTAATCGTATCCTCTCACCTTACCTCATCTTGCCCGCCTTTCTCTGTGACGCTGCCCCTCCCCTCGCCATTCCTTCCTTCCCGTCCCATCTTGCTGAAGGCTCTCTGCGACTCCCGCCGCGCCTCTGCCAACCGATCCGTGATCCTCTACAAGCATTCTAGAGCCGATCGGCACATCCGACAGTCTCGCAATGAGGATAGGAAAATGTCACCTGTAGCCGTCCGTAGCAGCTGTTTGCGTGATTGAGGCGGTCTGCGAGGCACACCTGCCGTGCAACCAAAGTCCAAATTCACCCCTTCCGGGGCCTACACCGATCGGCAGAAGCTCTTCCGCCTCGTCCTCGCTCCCGAGGCTGACCACTGCATGCGGTAGACGGGTGGTTTTCACAATTTCTATTCTTTTTGTTTTGTTTTGGAGGGTTGGTTTGTTCTTGCCGTGGCTACCTGCCACAGGTGTATTCGATCATTACCTATCCCAAAACCCATGCTTCCTCCTCGTCCGCCTCGACAATTCCTAGTGGCCACAACCTCCAACGTCCAAGTGTGGCCTGCACATTGCCGTTTCCAGTATGCTGGCTCTTAGGGAGCCTTGAAGCTCATCATCGACTTCTGCACCATCCTCATGCGGCACAAGTTTGGTCCTAACCTATCCTGAAGATCCAGAGGGAGAAGAGGGGGAGGAGGGGGGGAGAATCCCACGAGACATGATGACAGTGAAGGAATAAAATGAAGAGAAATAAGGAGAAAAACACCTCCGATATGCATGCCATTCCTTTATATCGCGTATACTGTTGGCCCCTTTGCATAGTCAACGTTACAATAACCGATCCCGTCTTCCGAACACCATGTCAAGTGTGTGAATGTACTGGAAACACGTCCCATCTGGTTTTGCGTGGTATCATGACCTCCTCTCTCCTATTTGTTCCCGCTTCGCCCGTAGCGCCTTCATCTATTGCCCGTTGAACTGCTCCTCCATTTGCTGTGCTGACGCATCAACGTTGTGGTAGTCCAGGATCTCCGAGTACCTGCAAATAAGATTCATTAGCAACGATTGCGGGGTGAGTTTGGTAGGAACCAACGTACATCATGATCTTCCATGTATCCACGGGCAGATCAGCATCGTTAAAGCTCCAGTCGAACTTCTCTTCGGCGACGGGCTCGTCGGTGGGGTCGTGGTAGGGAGCAAGGTAGTCGTGGGATAGCGCCTCGGTGGCCGTTATACGCTTCTTGGGATCGAAGACCAGCATCCGCTCGAGCAGATCGATGGCGGAAGGGTCGGCGTTCTTGAACTTGTTCTTCAGGGGTTGTCTCTCGCGCTTGGGGAGGGACTTGACGAATCGGAGTGTCTGGCAAGCCAAGTCAGTAACGAGTTTTCAAAAAGAAACCCCCCCCCCCCCCCCCCCCCCGATTATTTTCTGGTTTGCAACTCACGTTTTCGCTGGCAATGCCATTGATGACATCATCGGGAGGAGTGCCCAGCAGCTCGGTGATGATGGAGAACTGGTTGACGTGGTCCTTGCCTGGGAACAAAGGCTTGCCCTCGAGCATCTCGGCGAAAATGCAGCCCGCACTCCAGATGTCGACCTCAACGTCGTACTTTTGCCACGTGAGCATGATCTCGGGGCACGGTAGTATCTCGTTGAGACGTAACCGGTCATCTGGGGGTCTTGGATGCGGGCAAGACCAAAGTCGCAAATCTTCAAATCACAGTTCTCGTTGACGAGAATGTTGCTGGGCTTCAAATCACGGTGGACGACGCCCGCCGAATGGACGTATTTCAGGCCACGCTGCAGTCATGTCAGTTCGCTGATCGCAGCATCGGAGCGCGTTCCGGAAAGGCGGGCAATGTGCATACCATGATCTGGTAAAGAAAGTACTGGATGAACTGTTTCTCGAGAGGTCTGGACGTGAGCAGCCTGTGCAGGTCGGTGCCGAGGAGTTCCGTGACGAAGTAAATATCCTCGAGGGGGGAAATGAAGATGTCACTAAGGGAGATGACCTGCGGCGGGCGTCAGCGCTTCCATCGACGGATCGGCCCAAAAGCAATCAGCGGCGGGCCCGACGTACGTTCTCGTGCCGCAGGTGCTTCAGCAGCTTGAGCTCACGGTATGTCCGCTTGGCGAGGACAGGTGTGCTGAAGGGCTTCATGATCTTCTTAACGGCGACATTCTGGTTCGTAAGCTGGTCACGGGCGGAGCTGGCAGCGGGACAGCACGTCAGCAATTGGAAAGGGAGCTTCTCGCGACCGGCAATTGTCGCGAGGGATGACATCTTCTCAAACTAACCAAACGAGCCCGAAGGCGCCCATGCCGACGGGTTGCAAATCCGAGTACCTCGAGGTGATCTCAAAGGTGGTGCCAAAGATTTGTGCTCTGATAAATTCGGCCATTTTGTGCGGTGGTCGATCTACCTGACCGAGAAGGACTGGGTTGCGAAAGATTCAAAAGCGGAGGGAGACGTGGGGGATTTCAAAGTGATGAGGGGTGGAGGAGTTGGGGGAAAGCCGGCTGCCGGGAGACGGAGCAGTCGAATTATGCTCTTTGGTGATGCGCTTTGTTTGCTAGAAAGGAGGCACAACGGCAGGAAACAATCAAACTCGGAAAAGGGACGAAGAGTTGGGGGAATTCGAGGGTGAGATTTTTGCGGACGAGTTCTAGACGTGGATGGATGGTCTGGGATGGATGGGTTGGACGGCGACGGGAGCCGGGTTGGATTTGAAAGAGGTGCAGCGGCGGCGGGAGCGAGCTCAAGGATTTGTTTCGCTAGAGGGGCGTCTGTTCGGCGGGGCCCTGGTAGTAGGTAGACGTGGACGGAGGGAGAAACGGAGGGTCGCGGTCGCAGGCGTATATGTACGAGGTGGGCGTGCAAGAACGCAGCGGGGTAAAAAGTGGCAGCGAGTGAGAACGCACGTCTGGCTCGACCTTGTGACGGTGGTGGTTCTGGATTTCGGAGCAACCTGGGCAGGGTGGCAACAGCATTAGCGAGCCTTTTCTAGCAAGGAAGCAAGCAGTAGGGTGAGAGAGGCTGTGAGCTGCAGCGAATGTAGCTTGGGGGGGGCCAGTAGCAATAACGTAAAACAGAATCCGTTTTTTTTTTCTCCCGCATTTTCCTTTCCCCCTTCCTTTTCTTTCTCGTTGTCCTCGGTTATATTCCTGTGACGTTTTCGTTTTCCGGGGGGGGTTTTTTTCTTTCGTTTTTTTCTTTCTTCAATACCCATTCTGCATAGCCGTCTTTCGGCACTGCCAAGGATACCCAATTCATAATTGACCATGCCGTGGATGAGAGCACTGCAAATGGGGCTTGTCGGGGGGGGAGGGGTGGGGATGTACAGTAACAAGGGTAGACTATCGCCAATGACATGCACGTCTGAAGCAACGACTAGTAGATTGCTTACCTGTAGAGTTTACAAGCAGTTGGCGCCTGGAATCAAGAGAGTCTCTCAATGGTCTCTTCTTCTCCGGTCCTTTGCGGGGCTTATCCGTGTCTGTTCTATTCCCGAACAGAAGGTTTGCAGAGCCCTCTTGGTCTCCGGGATCGATTCCGGGCTTGAAAGCTCAAACCAGAGGGTGGCCGTAGTGTATGTGGTGGGCGAGCGAGATGGCGGGGATACAAGCAACAAGTCCGCACGTATGCCGATCGGTCGCTGTCGTCTTCTCTTCTTGTTCACCGTCACAGTTTCAATGAAGCTGAGATAAGAGAGGCGGAGATCTGCACAAGAACGGCACTTGTCGGCTGAAGGCGAGAAGAGCTGGAGCAGGGAATAAATGCGCAGGCGAGATGAGATGGTGCTGCTTGCTCCCTAGAGTTTGCTCGTGGGGTGAGATGCGATGGGGACGTCCTCGAAATGCAACCCTCGGGTATTCTGACAGAGGTCACGGGCGAGTCCGTGAAGGAGAAGACGTATATGTATGTTGGAGATGGTTTTGGGTCAAAGTGAGAGGATGTGGGATCGAGCGAGAGGCAGAGCGGAAGAAGGACAAGTGGTTGTCCAGCATGGAGGGGAAAAGTAGCTTTTAATTGTTCCTGAAAGGGCTGCGACTGGGAATACCGTAGCGGGGGGGGGGGGGGGGGGGGGTGAATCCAAGCAAAGGAATACGGAGACACGCTGGTTTGGGCAATATGAAGTAAGCGTGGGAGTGATCACAGTTCAGAGACGGAGGAGCTTGCGTGAAGAGAAGTGTAAGGGAAAGTGTGAAGCTGCGGCGGCTGCTGCTGCTC
This sequence comes from Colletotrichum falcatum, assembly GCA_019425465.1. Lineage (NCBI taxonomy): Eukaryota > Fungi > Ascomycota > Sordariomycetes > Glomerellales > Glomerellaceae > Colletotrichum > Colletotrichum falcatum. The sequence goes on along the minus strand of SWKJ01000209.1, from coordinate 897,925 downwards.
CTACCGCCCCGTTCACAGCTCGTACAGGGGTGAGCCAGGGGGGGCTGCCGTTGTAAGAGATGTGCTTGGGTATTGGCGGGGAGGGGTGTGTGTCTGGGTTTCTGGGCAAGCTGTCTTAATCCAAGACGGGCACAGTTAACCGCAAAGGGCACACCACGTATGGATAAGCCCGATAAGCAGGCTGCAGCGACAGGCTCTGGCTGGACGGTTGGCCAACGTTGGATTTCTGGAGGGAAACCGTCAAGCAGGAAAGAATCCACCAAACAGACGCCGTTGCAGCTATCTATCTACATGTTGCTACCGTACCCGCCCAGCAGAGAGGAAGGAAACGAGTGCAAGACTGGAACGACATGGGACGAGAGGGCATGGCCTTGGACGAGAGCATAGTCATGGGTCAAGAAAGAGGAATAAAGACAATAAGAAAAAAAGAGAGAAAAGGGGGAGAATAACATGCCGAGCCGAGGCATTTCGGCCAGACTCTCAAGACCCCCGATGAGGCTGAACTTCCAAGTGTCTGAAGTTGCGTGTTTGTGTTTCTTCCCGCAAACCCTCGGCCTGCCTCGGTCGGCGTTGGTGCGTTCACGGGGTGCTGGGGGAGCGAGAGGATACACACGAGATGGCGACAAGACAGTGAGATATCTCAAATGACCGAGAGACAACAACAGCCCCCAACAGTGTATCTACGCAACGGGCATATGGAATGGCCTCCGCATCAGCGGCACCGGGGCGCATCTCAGTCCAGCTCACCACAGCACCAGGGTTGGGGAATTCTTCTCTTCCTACCTGCGATGAGGGAGGGGGAGGGGTATAGGTGGCCGGCTGGCTCGACTGGCGCGAACGGCCCCCAAGAGCCAAACGGCCCGGCGGGGCTGGAATATTTACCGGGATGGTCGTACCGCGACCGGCAGGCAGGCAGGCAGGCAGCCAGGCAGCAAGTCAAGACGCGGATCGAGATGACGCAGAGAAGCAAAAAAATTAAAATTAAAATAAGAAAGGACAGAAGGCGCGAATGAAAAGCACGGAAACCAAGCAGAGAACATGGGGTTTTGCGTCTTCTGGATCCCTTGGGCAATCGGACATTCGATCAAAATCGACGATGCGATGGGCGGGCCTTTGCCAGCATGCCTACATACATATTTACAGCTGACTGGTTCCCTGAAACCGGTCCAGTCTTTTTCTTCTCCCTTATCCCACACTGCCCGCTGATGGTAGCCAGGTTGTTGATGTCGTCGTCGATGCTAGTATCATTATCGAGCCTAACCGATCAATCAAGATTTGGCCCATCACATCACCCTGGCCGAACCCGGTCAACAATGCCATGTTTTGCTCGACGCGCATTCCCCCCGTTTCCCAGTTTGCCGTTTTACCATTCCCAACGGAACCCTGTCTCGTGCCTGTCCATCCCATCCGCCCCCCTCCAGCCTCACCTCACAAGACGAGACGGTGAGCCTCTTTAGAGTTGACCATCTTTACGGTGTGGCTAACCGCACACCCCCTTTTCCCTTTCCTTCTCTCTCTCTCTCTCTCTCTGTCCCCTCCCATCCTCTGGCCTCTGGTCTCCAGCTTCAGGGATGCTCCCTTGCACCACAACGGTCGATCAACCCTCTTGTTCCCGGCATCATGGATTCAGGACACCCAGAGCTTGAGTGAGCTTCACTCGGATTATCGTCACGGCAATGCGTGCACGCACTGCATGGTAGCCTCAGGCGTGCGCTTCCGCGCGCCCAAATCCCCATGCTGTCGCAGATCCAGGCTCGCCCATCCGGTGCGGCATCTCCGGCGCGCGCGTGCTTTGCGCATCGCGCATCTCCTATATAACCAACCATGCATAACCGTCCTTGCAACGTCCCTGGTCTCTTCACCGTTGCTTGCGGTGGCCTTTTTCTCCTGCCACATGGGCTGAAGTCCGTCGCGGCCGTCATACCGAGTAGCATGGGGAACCAGTTTCGAAGGGGGAAAGGGAAAAAGCCGTCCCACGAAACCCACCGTGTCCTGTGACGTCATTATGAGATCGCATCGAGATGGTGCATGGGGAATAGGAACTTTCCTGTGTCGTGTCGCGTTGACGGGCTTGCGCTAAAAGATGAGGGGGGTGGGGGGTGGGACAGGCAGGTGGGGTTGGAGGGGGGGCGTGTGTCCCGTCCCGCTACCTTAGGTGCTCTAGCTGCCCCTGCTAGCCCTGGGCTCTTCGGTCAAGCTTAGCGTGCAATTAGGTGATAGCGGCTCACTGTCCGAGAGCTGCTCTGGCCTCTAGAACCCACCTGCACTAACACAGCTGTCGTACCGTTACCAGCGTTGCCGTAGGCAAAAGATACCTAGGGGCAACTAACGCCATCCGATCGGTGGTCCAGGCCCTCCCCGTCCCTCCTTAAGCGAACATCGACGTCGTGGGCGAGGATCGAGAACTAAGAAAACGGTGCCGCATCACGCTCACCCTTCAGCATGGATGGCGTCTACCGCCGCACAGCAGCAGAATCCCCCCCTTCCTAGGTGCCCAAAATTTCCGTCACGAGGCTCCTCGAAAGGCACCACAACAGCCGCGTATTCCATCTAGGCTGGCCTAGACGTGTCCGACCTACTATAGCTGGACATATGCCCGCGTCGCATCAATGGGGGTCACTGGGGGGAGAGAGAGAGGAGGGAGAGAGAGCGCGCCAAAACTGAGCGGATCCCATTTGACAGAATGGTGCCCCCCAAGGAATGGGCAAATCAGTCCATGCACAAAAAAAAAAGTAATGCTAGGAGCTGCTCAGCTGACCCGAAGAAATCGTCGATGCCCTGCTCGGCTTTGCTATCTGCATGTCTGGGATTTGGCCCATAAAGAAGGGGATCTCGATTCCGAGCGCCGGCACGTCAGAGCCGTTGATCCTCACTTGACAGGAGAGCTTCCCCCTCGAGAACAGGTTTTTGTTTTTGTCCTGCTCGTCCATCTCCTCTCCGAACGGCGGCAGCAATTCCACCACCAAGGCATGCAATTTTCGGCAGGGCAGAAAAGATAACGGAACCCTCGCGGTACGTACTCTGCAGCACCGCGCGGATTTGCTCGCAAAGAAACCGGGGGGAGGGGGCAGAAGATAAGGGGGAAAGATGAGTGGAAAACCCGAGTCAGGGGTGTGGGGACCACTGGGGGAGAAAAAAAAAGTCAAAACGGACCTCCATAGCGATTACCTTCAACGCCCGTCATCATGGTGTAAGAACTCCCGCAGAGTCATAGAAGCTGGGCAATTGGGGGGCCTTATCTGAGCTCTTGACCCGCTACGGCGGATCTCGAGGTCGGACCCTTCCTGCCTTGGTAGGGGAGAGAGAGTGAGAAGACAATCCTGGAGTCAACCCGTGTATGTCGGTTTTTTTCGATGCCGACCTTTAGCTGTATCCGGAGGGGAAACGAAGCAAGAGGAACTAGGATTTGACCCTCAGAAAGCCTTCCTCCACCATGCGCCAGAGAGAGAGATGGGTGACGTGAGAACTTCTCTCGTCATACTGTTTATACACTCTGGCGATTGCTCGGGGACCGCCCCTTCTCTAACTTGGGCCTCGGGGATCAGCTTGACCGGCTCGTTTTTTTCATGACACGCGACCGGCCCTAGTGCGTTTCGTTTTTCTGTTTTTCTTCTCGCCCGCCGTTAGGAGCCGTTCGGGTAAACGACCAAAACCCGGGGCATGCCGGCCGGCCGGGCCCGCCGTTCGGGGTCGGTCGGACGTGCGTCCGCGCCGCAACTGATCAAACCAAGGTGACGGCAAATATTAAAGAAGGAGGAAAAGTAGAGGGGTGCTACCCGACCAGGGCTTCTTCGCAGAGAGTTGGGGAAAAGCCATACCCTCCCTCACGAGCCATCATCAAGAAGGCTCTTACCAGAAACAAACCCTCGCCCAAAGTGCATGCAACTCAACAGACGCAAAACCCGAAAAGGGTGAAAACAACCTCCAGAACACGGATCCATCCCTCGTATCCCTCCCCCCCCCCTTTACGTTCGATTATCGGCTTACGTAGTCAGAACAACAGAAGGGGTCCAGGGTCCAGGTAAAGAAAGGGGAGGGGAAAAGAAAAAGGACCACCCGCTCCCTCCGTCGTTTCTCTGATGTCATCCTGCGTCCTACCTACTCTGTCGCTTTCCCGGCAGGGCTAGCGGGGAAGGGTGCCATTTGAACTAGGTTGGTCCCTTAGTCTCCCCAACAAGGAAGATACATACAGGTAAGAACGAAGCTATTCGAGGGACCAACGGGAAAAAAGCAGGGTCTCGGTAATGACGACAAAACTACAACAAAATCACTCCCCTCCTCCTCCTCCTCCTCCTCCTCCTCCTCCTGTTCCTACTCTCCCCCGAAACTGCCCCCGGACGAATCCAGTCCTCCCAGCCGCCGCCGGAGCACCATGCCTACTGTATCTCTACGTATCACGCCACCCGTAGCCGATCCGTGGGCTCGCAAAGTCAGGAACCCCCCCGTGCGGCAGTCGCCCTTCCAAAGTTCCAGAACAACTGGGCAGAGACGATGGAGGGCGGACAAATCACCCAAGCCTCTCTCTTTCCTTTCTTATTTGCTTCCTTGACTTTGACCGCCCTTTGGCTTACGTCCTCGCGGAAGTTTGAGGGTCGCAACCCGGGAACCGTACCAAGTCCCTTTTCGGTTCATCCCCCCCCCTTCCCTCCAAGGCCCTGTTCCGGCCATGTTGTCTACTGAGGTGGGGTGGCCTTTCCTTGCCGTCGTGAGAACCCACCTTGAGGTATAATGACGTCATTTCAGCATTGTGCCCCGTTGATTCCACCCCTGTCCAAACGCTCCGTCGTCCCATCGCCGTTCCACTTGTCACCCATGCTCCGTTTCTTGGTATGGCCGTTCGAGGCCGTTCTAAATGGTAGTTGGGGGCCAGGCACCTTAACACACGAGGATGCAAATACATACATACACACACACACACTCATACACAGACACATCAAGCAAGCCCGCCGACTTCATCACGCCTCCGAATGCTGTGTAAAATACCGGTATTGGATTACTTGCATAGCGTATACAAAGAAAATATTATCTAGCACTGTTCGTTTGTCCAGCGCCGTCCTAGTTGTTAAAGTGCAGTTAGGTGTGTAGGTACTTCGGTTCCGTTCGCGCCTGACCACCCAGTCGCCGTCTAGGCCACTTTGAGCCATATGCCCCCTCTAGTCTCCGTAGCGCCTGGGTCTAGCCCAGTCTAGTCCTCCACCTTGAGGGGCTCAACGTTCCAGATCTCCTCGGCATACTCGTTGATGCAGCGGTCGCTGCTGAAGAAGCCCATCCGAGCCACGCTGGTGATGGACTTGGTGATCCACTCCTCCTGATTCTTGTACGCCTCATCCACGAGGTTGTGAGTCTCAATGTAGCTGTTGAAGTCGTCAGAGACCAGGTAGTAGTCGCCGTGGTCACGGACGGCCGAGATGAGCGCCTGGAAGTCCGACACGGAGCCGAACGTGCCGCTCTCAATCGCAGAGAAGACCTTGGACAGGTTCTCGTCGATGGAGTGGGTTCCGTAAGTATGGGCGTGACGGAGATCTTCAACGTCCTCGGCAAGGTTGCCAAAGAGGAAGATGTTGTTCTCCCCAATTTCGCGCGTGATCTCGATCTAGGCCGTTGTTAGCAACGATCATCCAGCCAGTCCCATAACGTCGGGTCACTCACGTTGGCGCCGTCGCACGTGCCAATGATCAGGCCGCCGTTGAGCACAAACTTCATGTTACTGGTACCCGAAGCCCTACAAGACTTGTTAGCTGCAGACGGCCTTGGCAGCCGTGCTGGGCCACACTTACTCAGTACCGGCAGTGGAGATGTGCTCGCTCAGGTCCGAGGCGGGGATGATCATCTCGGCCTTGCTGACGTTATAGTCCTCGAGGAAGATAACCTTGAGCAGGTCGCCAATGTCCTCGTCCTTATTGACAACTGACCCGACATTGTTGACCAGGTGAATGATTTGCTTGGCCATCCAGTAGCCGGGCGCGGCCTTTCCGCCAAAGATTGAGACGCGCGGCGCCACCTTCTTGCGGTCCTCGGGTGACATGGCCTTGAGGGTAAGGTATCGGTGGATGACACCAAAAATGTTCATCTGCTGGCGCTTGTACTCGTGGATCCGCTTGACCTGGACGTCAAAGAGAGCCGCGGGGTTGACGCTGACGCCGGTTGTCGTTTTGATGTACTTGGCCAGGCGGATCTTGTTGGCGTACTTGATCTCGGCCCATTCCTTACGAAATGCCTTGTCGTCAACGCTGAGCTCGAGCTTGTTGAGCTGCGTCAGGTCCTTGAGGAACTCATAACCTCCCGTCTTGGATGCGATGAGGTCCGACAGCCGGGGGTTGGCCTGGTGCAGCCAACGTCTCGGGGTGATGCCGTTGGTGACGTTGGTGAACTTGTCGGGGCCGTAAATGTTGACAAAGTCCTTGAAAATGGTGGTCTTGATGAGGTCGGAATGCAGCTCAGCCACACCGTTGACCTTGTGGGAACCGACTATGGCCAAGAACGCCATGCGAACCATCTTGGGCTGCGATTCCTCGATGATGGAGACCCTGCTGAGGATGTCGCGGTCGTTGGGGAACATCTTCTCGACGCTCTGGAGGAAGAACAGATTGATGTCGTAAATAATCTGCAAGTGCCTGGGAAGCAGGTGTTGGACCAAGCCAACAGGCCACTTCTCCAAAGCCTCTGGAAGGACTGTGTGGTTGGTGTAGCCGAACGTGGCGGTGACGATGTTCCAGGCCTCGTCCCAATCCAGCTTCTCGAGATCCACCAGGATGCGTTGTAGCTCGACAATGGCGAGAGTGGGATGAGTGTCGTTCAGCTGAATGGCCACTTGATCGGGGAACTCCCTCCAGGGACGCCTGGACTTCTTGAAGCGACGGACAATGTCGTAGAGAGACGCGGCGCACCAGAAGTATTGTTGCTTCAGGCGAAGCTCCTTTCCGCGCTCGAGGTTGTCGTTAGGATACAGGACAGCGCTGATGGTCTCGGCACGCTGCTGGTCGGCGACCGAGTTTTCGTAGTCGCCGCTGTTGAACTTTTGAAAATCAAACTCGCCGCTGGCGGCCTTGCTGGACCACAGACGCAGGTTGTTGGTTGAGGATGTCGCGTATCCCGGGATCGGCACGTCGTATGCCACGGCGGTAACAGTCTCGCCGCCCTCCCAGCTAGCGACGGTCTTCCCGTTGGAGTCTGTCGACTTCTGGACATGGCCGAAGAATTGTATCTTGGGGGCTGTCAGCGCTATCTCGATGGTGTGCCTCCTTGGCTGATTCAACTTACGTCCACGGTGACATCGTGACGAGGGAATTCCCAAGGGTTGAAGTCCAGCCAGTAGTCGGGGACCTCGACTTGGTACCCGTCGATGATCTCCTGCTTGAAGATACCATATCTGTACCTCAGTCCGTAGCCCCAGGCGGGGAAATTGAGGGAAGCCAGACTGTCGAGGAAACAAGCAGCCAATCGCCCAAGACCGCCGTTTCCGAGCGCAGCATCGTGCTCCTGCTCAATAACGTCCTCAATACGGAAGCCGAGGTCGTCAAGGCCAGCTGCGAAGCTGTCAGCATCGTTGGCTCTCGCCCTGGGCCTTATGGTCACTCACCCTTGGCGACGTCCTTCAGGCCGACGTTCAACATGGCGTTGTCGAGGGCGCGGCCCATGAGGAACTCGAGAGAAAAGTAGTAGATACGCTTTCCGTCGACGGTAGTCTGGCGCTGCTGAGTCTTGTTCCACTCCTTGACCAGACGGTCACGGAAAGCCAAGCTGGCGGCCGAGTAGGCGGCCGTCTCATCGCAGTTGAACATGCTGCGGGCCAGGGTGGTCTCGACATGGCGGACAACCTCCTTTTCAAACTCCTCTTTGGTCTTGAAAGGGCCGGCCTGGGCCTTGGACCACGCCTCGCGCTGGGGCTCTGGGATTGAAGCTATTGGAAAGGGGGTCAGCTGTGCGGTTCCATCGAGAAGGTATCTAGCTGGTGCAAGCGAAGGATGATGTGCGACAGGGCATGGGGACGAAGCTACTGGGTCCATGTGGCGTGATGGAGCTCGCGACGATCAGTGCGGGGTATATTGGGCCTGGACCCGAGAGCTGCCCCGCTCTCCTCAAGCTCCACGAGCTGTGAGAGCTCACCCGGGATCGTGCAATTGGGAAACTGGAAAAGGAATACCAACCCTCGACGCTCTTGATCTCTCCAGCACCAAAGCCAGTAAAGGTTCTTTTGTGCTTGGGGCGGGAAACGCCAGCCGGGCCGACAGAGCCCTGAATGTCGATGATGGGCGCACCCGTGGAAGGACGCCGCTCGCGCAGGGGAATGCGCTGCGGTTCTGTGGATCCCGACATTTTCGTCGTTGACTGGGCACGCGTGCAACAATGAATCAGGAACTTGAAGACTCAATTGACCCAATCTTGAAGCTCTACTGTTTGTGAGAATGTCAGCCGCCCTGCTTGGCTACAAGGGATTCTGAAGGAGAGAGAGAGAGAGAGAGAGAGAGAGAGAGAGAGAGAGAGAGAGAGAGAGAGAGAGTAGAGAGTGTGGAAACCGAAACAAGACTCGGTCGTAATCAACAATGAGTGCGGGACGTCCAATGGGGGAGGGAACGGAGGAGGAGGTCCAGACTCGCTGGTAGGCGGAACAAACGGGACGTACGTCAAGGATATTGGCGGGGAGAAGAGCGGGGTGTTTGGCGTGCCTGAAGCTCAGCCCACCACTCACGGCCGGGAAACTCTACGCACCAACGAAAACGAAGCGCCTCAGCTGAAAAGGTTATGGAGCTTTGCTGGATGGCGATTAGGATCAGATGGCGTTCCAGATATCCAGTGACGGTCCAAGGGCGACGTACGACGGTAGATGCAGATGGGACTGCTGATGGAATCGAGCTTGGTAGACCGGAGGAGGAAGATGTGCGTTACGAGGCCAGCTAGGAGGGTACCTACCTAGATGCGGAAGCTTTGCAGTCCAGAGAGAGGGAGGGGGAAAGGGGGGTAGGAGAGGTAAAGAAGAGGGAAAGATCAAGAGCCCGTGGCGTGAGGAGGGGGCAACGGCATCTTATGAAAGAGACGGGCAGTCAAAGGAAGGAAGGGTAGGCCAGTGGTATATCTCAGTCAGCCCATGGCATGCTGGGTTGCTGTGCTGCAAGAGGAGGAGGAGGAGGAGGAGGAGAGGTACCTGCTCGATTGGATGATGGATGAGAAGCTACCTCGCCGTAGCTCCAGCTAGCTTGCTACCTCCAACATCGAGATGAACGGAAGGTGTTGGGGTGCTGGGGGAGGAGGAGGGGGAGGGCATGGCCGTGGCATAGCATGGCAGAGATGCATGGCCCGCATCGCATCGACTTGTATTTGCACAATTGCACTGCTCGTCCAGTTTGGCAGCGCACAAGACCAAAGTACGGATAGTGTGGCTCTCATCAGGCAATCCCAAGACCCTGGATGATCTGACAACCCGCACACACCAGAAATTCGATATGGGGCTCCCGCTCCCGAGCCCCATTATTCGCGTCTCCATCAAGGCCGAATTCAGGGTGTCTAGGCCCCGGCCTCGGCTATCTTATTTGCTCATGTACCCAGTGAGCCCAGATATGCACTGCAAGAAAACCGAGGAAACCACCTGATCGGTATGTATATATGACCTCACCCTGCGGCATCGGGAAAAGGCGTGGCTTCGGGGCGCGGAATCACAAGAGCATGCAGCCGCGAGCAATTCGGCTTGCTGCTGAGCTATCAACCATGCGGGGTGACGCGCGGTGAGCAGAGCACCCCCCCCCCCCCCCTCAGCAACAGCAGTACCCAGCAAAGTTCCTTAGCCTGTTGGCAGCAATGCTGTCTCTCTATTTTCAGTTCAAGTCTTCCGACTAGGGCCAAGGCACCTGTGGTGGCGCAAGGAGAACATGGGGTATGCGTCTTTGGTTCATTTGCCAAGTACGAGGTAAACGGCACATAATTGTCGGCTAGGGTACGCTGAGCGCAGCTACGGCAACCGCCGACCTGCTGGTGTATCAGAATGGCGGCGGCACCAACACCGAAGCTGGCTCGACTCGGCCCTTTGGAACCGTGGAGCATTGCGATATACGCAGTGAACCGCTGGGCAGGCTAGGGAACGGCGGGCTTCGGAATGACCACCGAGTCCCCGGCAACCCAGCACAACTCGGCTTAGACATTGGCCCGGCCTTCTCACCTTGGGACATGTTGGGGCATTTCGGCACAAGAGAGGTCGGCGGCGGCAAATTTCGACCCGCTTCTCCGTTGAGGATTGTCGATCCCGTCGGTGTAAGTCGTCGGTCAGTCACAGGTAGGTAGTCAGCACGGCAACCACAGAATCATTCCCCGTGCCGTCAGCCATCTCCCCATATGCCCCAGGCCCTCTTTTCCTGGTTCTCTTTTCTTTTCATCAATGTCTCTGGGTTCTGCCGTGGCATGCATCACCAACCGCAACGCCTCGTCTTTTCTTCTTCATCCACCCCAGACCTCTCCCCGAGCGACTGAAGAACTGTCAGGACACGGATATGTCGCCATTCCACCATACCCGGCCGCCTCCCGCGTGCAGCTACAAGACATACTAGCCCTAGCGCCTCCCCTTCTCCCCGCGGCGACGGGCCCTGTTGAACCCAACCAACGAGTCACGCATGGTTTACACAGCAACCCCCCCCCCCCCACTCAGTCCCACAACAAAATGGACCCCTTCCTGTTGCTCTGACACGGCGCCAAACTGCTGCCGCATCGCCTGGGGTAAGCAAAGCAAAGGAAGGCTACCTCATGCGGAACAACGGGGAGCACGGAGAGTACTGGGACACCTGGCGGCTGGAGGCTGGCGGCTGGAGGCCGGAGATCTTTTCCCACGTTGATAGAATGGAACAGAACTCCGCCACCCCGAACGTGCCGTGTGAGCTCCCCCTATCGTTCTTCAGCGGCTCTCTCTCTCTCTCTCTCTCTCTCTCTCTCTCTCTCTCTCTCTCTCTCTCTCTCTCTCTCTAACTTCAGCATCCGGCTTCTTTCAACCCCCACAGCAACCAGACTTTCATACACCCCTAGAACCGGGGCTCAAAACCACAATATCCTCACCGTCTCCATTCCCGTGCGGCCGTTCTTCTCGAAGCCATCCCGTTCCAAACCACACAACCTCCCCGTGTGAGCATGCAATTGGCCAGCCGAGACTCCGTCCCGTCCACCCCTGCCCCGTCAACAGAATTGGAAACTCAAAGACAAGAAACAGCACGATATTGAGGAGAGAAGGTGGGGAGAGGGGGGGCGGCTCAGGGGAAGGAAGCCCGCCCCAAATACAACAACCCACTGGCGTGTCCCATTTGTAATGCGATGTACTTCGTAATAATGTCCTCCTGCCTGCATCGTCTGACGCCTCTACTGCCGTGAACCCAGCCCGCTCACTCACCGAACTTTGGACTGTGACTGACCTTCCACATCTCGGGCGCGCGCGCGGGCTCTCTCCGCCTAATGTGCCCGGCCCCAAGGCCCACCACCATCGCACGAGCACATACACACACCGCACGCGGCCCGCCCGGTATTACCACTGACTGCCATGACAGTACGAGAGCTGCCCCTGACCAAAATCTGCGACCGCCGCAAAAACTCAAGAGAGTCGGCATGGTCCATGATTATGTGCTTGCCTGTACTTTGTATGTGTATGGGTAACTAATTAAAAAAAATTGCTGGAAGAACCGGATGCGCCGCGTCCAGCGTTTGCGGAATTAAGACGGATGTAGTGTACAAAATAAACAACAAAAAGCATCAATGCCAGGCCTCACTCAAGCCAGCGCTCGACTTCCCTCTCCCGCTGAAGGGGGAAGGGAGGGAGGTACTAGATGTCTCCGCCCCCCCTCATCTCTCCGTCCTCGGTTGTTCCGCCAGCCCCGGGGCTCCCGATCGACCCGCCTGTCAAGGTTGCGCTCGACCTCTGCATCTCAACTCGTCGTCCCGTTGTCGAGCCCCCGGATCGGGCTCTATTTCCGTACATCATTGCGTTGCACACAACCTTCGGGCGCATGCATGACTGGATTCCGCATGGAGAGATTTGCTTCATTTGGCTGTCGCAACACTTCCCAGCTATCAAACCAGCAGCCCCCATGCTCATCGATTCTTTCGAAATGGCCGGATTGCTGTTTGCTTTGCTCAACCCATGTCCCAAGCATCGGTCCCAAACGAGTGGTCCGTCCATCACTTCGTCTTCGAACTTCCCTTTCCCAATACCATACTGCCATTCAGACCACACGGCCTGCCTACTTTTCGCCCCCAAAGCGTTCGCGTGCAGACCTCTTCTCTTCACCAACACCCGGTTTCCTCGCTTGGGCGGCAGCGACCGGTTGCGAATGCACCTCCTATGTGGCAATTGATTCCATGATGCAGAAGGAAACTGCCACTGTTGATCCTAAGCCACCAACCGACCCGTCCGCTCGACTGTACCGTGTCAGAAGCGAGCGTAGAAACCAGAGTGAACGCCGTACAAACGAAGTGCCGCCCACAACGCCCGGCAATGCTGTAAAACGCTGACCCGCAACAGAGGAGATGAATCTAAACATTAAGAGAAAAGAGAGAGAGACATAGAGAAAAAGAATTGTGGTGATCCAAGTCGAGCCGGCTTCATAGGATTCCAGAGTCCCGGAGAGCGTTGTTAAGAATAGTCTCCTTGACTGCCGCAAACACTAGCCGAATATTCGATGTATCGGTTGCTTGAGTCAAACTGCCGTCCGTTAGCCCTCCGCCCACCAGGGAAAGATAATGGACGCTCGTCACTTACTGGGGATACAAGTTAAGGTGTGCCCGGTTGACCTGGTTGAACCTCCAGAGCAAATATTTGGCCGCCTTGTTTACATCGTTGCCGCCAGAGTAGTCGGGGAAGTAGTTGCCCAACGGTGAGCGCCCAAGTTTTTGCTTGAAGATATCCACCTTGTTGAGGAACAGGATGATGCTGGTGCGCATGAACCATCTTGAGTTCACCACGGAATCAAACAACAATAAGCTTTCCATCATTCGGTTCTGCGACTGTTAGTCTCCGGGATCGCATCAGTTGCATGGGCTCCTGGGTCCGTACCTGGCTAGACTCCTCAAGCAGGACTTGGTCGTACTCGCTGAGAGCAACGCAGAAAATGATGGAAGTGACGTTTTCAAAGCAGTGAATCCACTTCTTCCTTTCGCTTCTTTGACCGCCCACGTCGAACATGCTGCGACAATGTTAGCTTCCTCCAAGGGCCTGCACGCGTCTTCACAGAGTCTCACTGTATGCTGAGCTGGCCCATCTGGAATCTTGTTTCGTAAATGCCGGTTGTTTTGGTTCTGGCCCTGAGAACATCCATTTCGTTGGGGAGATAGTCTGGTGAGACAATCCGCATGACCTCTTGGAAAAAGCTAATGCCGACCGACTGGTTAGCTGCCAACCTGATCAATCAACCCATAGGGGGCCAAAGGGGGGGGGACCCACTATTCCGCCGAATCCATCAGATAGAACTCCGTCTGTCTGTCCATGAGCTGCTCCCTTGCAGGGTCGCTCCATATTGACTGGATGGCAATGCCGATTTGGGGGTCGATGTGTGCCTGGGGGCCCGACTCGGCTGTGTATTCCAGGAGGTAGGTGGCATAGGCCTTGTTTGCCTCGATTTGGGGCTCGATTTCGAACTGTCGCATCGCCTGTATCACTGCTTTTGCGCATTCTACCAGGTTCTTAAAAACTGTCGGCCGGTAGTTGTAGAGTTCGTCTTCCGAATAGCCTTTCAAATGGATAATCTTCATCTGCTTGACGATTGTGGATTTTCCGCTTTCTCCAGAGCCTGCGGACTGGTCAGCGTGTCCGGATCCCGGAGCGGCATTGGGGGCGGCGCCGGGCGGATGGGAACGTACCGAGCAACAGAATCTTGCATTCTCTGCGTAACCTTTTAGAGTCTTCTTCCAGTTGTCTGTCGATCGCCTGGCTCTTCTTCTTCTGTTCGATCTCCTCGTTATTCGAGCTCATACAGGCACCCATTTTGACAGGCGTGGCAAGGCTCGGATGGAGCCGTTGTCCGTAAAAGTGATGCGAAGCGGAAGGGGGTTGGTGCCTCGAGTACACGGGGCTCGAAGGTCCGGAAAGCAAAGCGGCGTGTGTTCTCGCAATGACTGCACATTAAATGCCCATAGTAGTATTAGTCGAGGCCTCGGAATGGTGAGGAAATCGCAAGGCGAGGAAAGATGTGAGGGCGGCGTGTTCGGATGATGAGGCGATTCGTCAATGGGGGGGCTCGATGGTAACGTAACGAAATGTTGTCGGTTCGATGGGTTTCGGCCAAGGACCAGTCGATGGCAGCAGTCGATAATCGAAAACGAGGGAGGGTTGCAATCGAATATCGGCGGGCGTGAGGATGGATGGACGAGGAGCTTCAAACCTTGAAATCGGGGTAGGGCGGAAGCTGTCGAGGGAGATGGGTGACGAAGAACGGAAGACGAGAGAGTGCGACCGGCAAGGCGGGCGAGGACAGTGTCGGAGGAATAAATGTGGGTATCACCAGGACCTCGACGGGCGGGCGGATAGGTGCAATTGGGTGCGGCAAGCTAAGCACCGACCGAGATGTACTACTAGGTATGTACCCTTTGGTAGGTACCTGGGTACCGAGCAACACACCCAGCAGAGAGGGTGGAGGCAGGAGGAGCCTTGTTGGATCGTCGGCTGCCCCAGGTGTCGCAGGGCGTGTGCAACACAGACAATAATTGTGACTAGGATGGACCAGGGCTGTCTTGGTCAGGGTCTGGTCTATCCAATGCCGGCGGGTCGTAAAGAACAGACAGGGACAGGAACAAGAGGTCGGAATGAAAAACCTGGGAAATCTGGAAGATGGAGGGCGAGAAAGGAAGAGAGGGAAAGAGAAATGGGTTGGCGGGGAGGGAAGTGGGTAAGGAAGAGAGGAGGGTGTGTGGCTACAGGAAAAGGGAATGCCGTCGAGCAGAAAAGTGTAAAATTGAGAAGCTGGTTAGTGGCAGCAGACCTGAGAGAGAGGGAGAGACAGGTAGGTAGCAACCGTTGTCTACCTACTGCAGGCAGACAGAGACACACATAGACCAGATACGGGGAGGGCAGCGAGAGAGGGATCGGTGTGTAAGAGAGAGTAGGTATGAGTGTATGAGTGGTGAGGGATCCTCATACACTACCACACAGCCAGACCCAGACAGCCCAGACACGAGCTCCTCATCCTTCTCCTCCCCGCCCTGGGGTCCTTATTCGTACTTCACTTTTGTCTTCAGAGGTATACCTGTACAGCTAGCTGTACGTAGTAGTGGGGGTATGGTACGGCATGCGGCGTGGCATGGACACGTTCCCAGCCAACCAGCGCACAATTGCAGCAGGCCCAGTTCAGTCGGCAAGGCCAGGGCGGCGGGTGCGGGTGTGTGTGTGTGTGTGTGTGCGTGTGTGTGTTGGTGGTTGGGTGTGGATCGGATATGAATGGGCCTTGTGCTTCGGTTGGTACATACTCCGTACATGGAATGTGTGCGTCTGTGAACGGACTCGGCCTCTCCAATATGTTCAATCGACCTGGACTGGTCTTGGCTCTTCCGGAGGGGGAACAGGCCGGGCAGTGTGGTGGGCGGACACGACACAGCAGGAAACAGACTCGAGTGAGCACCGAGGGCTCTGGGAGTCTGGGAACGACGGCACGGAACGACGGAATGGAATGACTGAATACGCAGTCGTCAGCTTGGGAGGCCTGCCCGTCTAGCCAAGGTTGGGTAGGTGCCTAGGTAGGTAGATAGCCAGCACTGCTAGGTAGCACTGCTAGCACATGGCAGGCAGGACGACAGGCAGGCCAACATTCGGATGCACGACGTAATAGGTAGTAAGCCTGCTTCCTGCTTCCTGCTTTGAGGCATCCAAGATGGGTGGCTTGCGACGGTGTTTGATGAGGGACGTCGCAAGAGTATAATTACGCACACGACGATGACCTTCTCGACGTTACCTCGAAGCCCACAGGCAACCCTTAAAGAGGAAGCCTGCCAAGGCCGACGAGAAAAGAGATTGGACAGGAGCGTATGGCCTGGCCTGGCCTGTCCCATTCCTCACACAATCCGATGCCTCTCCTCAATTCAGCTTCGAGGCATGGTATTCTAGTGTAGGTACCTCGTCATGGAGCTCTCTCGACTGGGTTAGGTGCCTTACAGATCAGCCCCCCACTTATTTTAGCGTGCTGTCTCTTCCACCCCCATGCATGGCACCCCAGTAGCCATCGCCCATGATTGGACACATGCGCCCCTGTCACCTCGAGGTGCTACAGATATTTACGGCACACGGTACGTACCTACCTCATATCGCTCCCACGCTTCTTTTTTGTCGTGGCGTTTCTAGGTATTCGTGCGGATACTGCTTGCGGCGCTGGGCTATAGTACCTTACCTACGAGGTATACCTCGTAGATTAGAGGACATTACCTACCTATGGGCAAGGTCGTTTATGAGTGCACTGCATGAGAGGGCACTCAGCCACCCTATACGAGGCATCGGGCAAGCCGGAAGGACGATGAGGCGGTTGTAAAAATGCAAACCAAATGCCAAGGGATGGATAATCTCATCTGCCTCTCGGAGCTGAAGAGAGAGGGATTGGGGGGGAGGGTGGCCGAGCTAACTAGGCGCGACGTAGCATCTCGGCCGCTCAAGGTTTGACGACGCGAACGATACTTTGCACGCTTCCCTTTACTTTGCATCTCACGTACGATAGGTAGGTACCATGGCCGTACCCACAGCGTCTCTTGGGCGAAAGTCCAACAAGGTTTTGCCGTTGACAATGGCATCCTCGTCTTGCAATTTTTCTTCCTTGGAATTAAGTCACAGAAACTACCTACCGGTCAGACAGGTACACTACAGGCACGCAGTTTGGATTGCCCTGTCTCAGCTTGCTCCTGCCTGGTAGGTAGGTTTTCTTCGCGTCTTTCATTCTGCATAGGTAGGTAGGTAGGTGGTTGTCTTTTTTATTTGATTTTTTATTTCTTCTTTTCCGCACCTCTTCTCCATCCCTGCCCGCCCCAATCGGCACGCGGTATCTGCACCTGCCACGAGATGCCCACGTCGTCGCCTGCCGCAAACCATGGTGTCGGAATGCGGTGGTCTTTCCCTCCATGTTTCATTTCTTCTTCCTCTTCCTCCTCTGTTATCCCTTCTCTACGAAAATCTTCATTTCAACTCTTCCCTGTGTACCGATCTGCCCAATCCCAAGGCCTGCCTGCCTGCCACCGTCGTCTTCTGATGTGGTTGGATCACTACCTAATCTGCCAATGTCTGCTCTGGTGGGGGTCCCGAGGAAATTCCATCCACGTCCTGGAAAGCCACACGATTTGGCCGCGTCCAGCTGCGCGTCTCCGCATCCGGCTGCCCCAGACACCCAGACACCTTTGATGAGCGAGTGCGGTGTTTTGCTGACAGCAAAGAGGGGGGCGGGCCGGCTAGGCAGTGTAACAGCCGTTTCAGTCACCGCTCCCGAGTAATGACCCTTCAACCTCGTCGTCCTCGAGTCTGACCCCTGGCCCGCCAACCAACGACAGTTACTTACCCTGCTTCGTGCGGATTATCCCGCCGGCTACGCATGGATTTACAAAGCAATTACTCGCCAGTGCCAGCTATCGGATGAATGCCTCCCACCGATCTCTGGGCAACGCTAATCAAGTCATCTGGGACCAGAAGCTTTCTACCCGTCGTTGACATGCTCTTCGCCTGCTACTAGGTAGACCGCCACACTCCTTGGGCGATGATCTTCTGTGCTGTCCTTCGACCCGATTGACCGATGCAAGCTAGCAATCGCCTCCAGCTTGGACGACTACCGAGCTGCTAGTCAGTTAGACCGACGCCACAGTTTGAGCAGAACAGACGGATGGCTTCTACCCGTCGCTCTAACCATCGTGGCTTGCTGCCAGTCTGCGTCCTCCGGTCATAGAGTGCTACTGGTCCGGCACCGGCCTTGTCCTCTTACGCCTTGACTATGTCTATCCTTGCGGTAGCCATACACCAATACATCCAGACGAGGCCGGAGCCATCTCCAAGGCCCAGTCACACCGTCTTTGCATGCTGTTACGATGTGCTTGCAGATGGATAGATGCAGATGCAGACGGCGAGCCTCTTGTACCCATCCGCTTGACTAGCCACGTTCCAGTGTTGCAACACATCACCATCCCGGGATTCACTCACTCAACTGCTCAACAAGCTATGTCTCTGCCCTTCAGAAGGACGGCCAACCGACCCGGTTTTTGGGCCCGGTTTCCATTTCTTCTCCCTCGGGCGAATATTACAAATTCAGTCGTACTCCTTCTCAGTGGGGTATGCAAATGATTAGGTATGCCTAATCAAGTAAATACTCGTCGGGCGCCTGCGAAACCGAACGGCGCGAAAACTTTATACACGCCATGGGCACTTTCTTTGCTCTGGTCCCAGCTGGCGGATGCAATCCCCCGCGTCTCTGCCTTTGCCCTTCAAGGTTGGAGATCGTCCGTCGCTTGTTGCTCTCTGGGGTCTTGATCTTGAACACATGAGGCGCTCTATTTCTTCCTTTTTCTTCCTCTTCATTTTATTTTATCTTTTCTGCCGGGTTATGTGCTGTCACCCGGTTGATACCAGCGACTGACTCTGCGAGACAACTCCTTTGGCCATTAATCTAGACCCAGAAAACTGCTTCGCATGGAAATTCGCCAGTTGCGCCCGCATTGGGCCTAGAAAAGAGACCGTCACAGCAGTGGCTCGGTGGTGTTGGACGTCAGGCTTCTCTTCTACGGCTACCGGTAGGCACATCCGTTCTTACCAATCCTTTCGTCAGACGATTCAACACTGATCAGCTCTCCAGCCTGTACCCCGAGAGAATTCGGTCCAGTCGTTAAGCATCAACATATCCGAACCTTCATGAGCAGACCCTGTGAATACTTGTTGGCAGGGGTGGTGGCAGACGTGGGAGAGCGTGCCATCAACATGCCTCGGCTTCCGCAGCCAGTTTGAAGAGGCAGCATACAGCCCCTAGGCGGCCCAAACACTCCAGCAGCCCTGGTGAGCTGCCTTTTCGTTTGTTTCTTCCGTCTTTCTCATGCTGGTGTGGAAACGAGACCGCCGCAGCTGACTGGCCTGGCCAATGCTGCCTCTGTGGTTCTTGCCTGTGCATTGGCTGAAGCCATCCCCTCCCAAGATTGACCTATGGGCAAAGAAGCCACCGTGCCCTGTAGTTTTATTGCACACACTAGGAGCGTGAAGGGTGTGGAATAAACTTTGGTTCAACCAACCCTCAAACTCAAGGGCACCGCCCCTCGGGAGATACTCTCGAAATGCCTCCTGGTCGGTCCCTGCTATCAGCTTCCCTGACAAGACAAGCTCCTCCAGATCGTTGGACAACCCAGCCCCTGGCTGACAACGCAATGCCGACCTTGATGCGGCGGCTTGGCGCTTCTCAAGTTGATGTACTGAATCGTCCGATGGGTCTAGGACCGACTGAAGGCCATCGTCCCCTGACGAAGAACCAGGCGTTCTGGATTGGCACACGCCAACAGTGATCGACGCTCTTAGCGTCGAGGCACTCCAGCCCAGCACTGGTAGTACTTAGGCTATCTATCCTTGGCGTGGCTTACGCTGAAATACGCAGCATAACTGAACTACCGCGTCCTAGTCGGCAAGGATTATATTCTCTAATTCCGGAGTCCTGACTAGGTAGGACAGGATGAGGCGGGGAGCAGAGAACGGCGTTTATCCCGAGCCGCAGGGTTCCTTGAGGCTCTCGGGCATCCATGGTTCTGGCTCAGACAAACTCAACCGAATTCCGACGGAAAACGTGGCCAGCTTCTCGAACAAACCCTTACCAAGCCGGTAAAAGATCAGGCGAGGAGCCCCACTAGGCTGGGATATTCCACGCTGTCGTTTTGGATTGCCCCCTTATGCCTATCAGTTGTCTTATGCGGATGTTTCACGTCATTTTATGACAGGATGGTGGTGCTGACTAGTGTTCGTGCAACCTTTCTCTCTTTCTTCTTATTTTTCTTCTTCTTCTTCTTATTCTTTCTCCCACTCTTTATCTCAAACCCCACGTTTCCTGACGTGATGAGGCGGCCGCCGCTGCTCATGCTCCTGCTGCTCCTGCTGCTCCTGCTGCGTGGCACCCTCGTTTTCCCTAGGCGACGAAGGCGGTCTTAAATGCGGGGACGAACGGAAAGGGCCGCATGATTCGGTTCTACTGTCTACAGCTCCTCACGCGAGAATCATCTGTAGGTTTGGAACAACGGGGGACGGGGGAGCTTGTCGGCTCGGGTTGTGCTGCTGAAGGTGCGCCAACCGTTCAACTCATGTTCCTTCCCCCACATGCTCTCAAATAGGCGCAGGGTCTCGTATTGCTCGGAGATGATTGTCTCCCCCTCCATATGGTCTGGTTACGTGCGCCTCGACTAAGGCCGTACGCCGCTGTCCAAAAGAGGCCTGTCTTCGTTACTGATGAATCCGCGAGATCTGCCGTGCTTCCCGGTTGCCAACATGGCGAGAGACGATATGCCGAACCGGCTCTCTGCTCCTGGTAGCTTTCAGGCATCCTGGCATGGCAGATGAGGGGTTGGGGAAGAAGAATCAACCGAATGGCGGAGAGAAGGCTGTCGTGCGGTAACGACCGGGCAGTGGGTATGAAGAGTGCTCGATGTCCAGTCTGATCTCCGGCCGACCCCGTCTTAGCGCCCGGACCGGTCGTCCGGCTCCCGGCCGGAACCCCCAATTTCGTAAGCATTTCCTCCCCGAGACCGCCCCCGCGGCATCGCGGCATACGGAACGGGCCTATTCCAATACTCCCGATGGTTCAATGAGGTCTCTGCCGAATTCGAGATTTCATAGGGCGGTCTCAAAGCAGGCGGCAGCCAGGATTGCTCACGCCCTCGCGCGGTATGCACGTGCAGCTGGCTCATCCCTGCCCAGTCTGGTGGAGTTGCTCTATTCGGACTGCGAGACTTGGTCTGTCTCACAAAGACGCTTCGTCCCCACCCCAGCCAAGGTGTGCAAGGCCGACTGGTGAAGTCGGTGCGCGAGACCCCGTCGTTGTACAAGGCGCCAATGGGGGGTTCTGCAGCCGCAGTTGACCCATGATGCGGATGGAAAGCGTTAGGGATAGAGCCCCCCCCCCCGAATCACGGGCCGAGACCACCGTGGGATCGCATTTGAACGGGAGTATCCGTAGTTATGTGACCTTTTCATATTCATATCGACGCCCATCCCCATCAAGCCGCTTTCCAAGCAGCCAATCGCCGCATCCATTGGTGATTATTACCGCCACACCACAGCATCACCGTTGCGGCCATGTCTCCCACGAAGCCCATTATTCTCTACGGCCACGGTGCGCCCAAGTTTCCGTTCCTGGACCGTTGCCCCCCCCCCCCCCCCCTGGGCAGCAGCTAGAAAGTACCACAGCCTACCTACTACAGCGCCAACCCGGTAAAGGTGGTTGTGGTCCCCTGCGAAACACGCCCGCCTCTCCGATGCCGTCATGCTGGCAGCTTACCCTTCTCCTTCTTCCTGCAAAGAAGACGGATGGGGGCGGGGGACAAGGACAAGTCCACAACTAACGCCCGAACCTACGCTGCCCGGTCCGGCCCGTTGCCGACAGGATCTTGAGGACAATGGACCGCCGGCGCCCGGAGGACGTGGAGAAGAAGGGGGGGGGGGACAGAAGGCGGGGAAACGCGCCAAACAGTGATCTCGCCGGGGATGGCGGTACTAAGTAGTATATGGTAAGCCGTGGGATGGGCTCGGCCGGGGCTTGTTTTGTGGGTGTTCACATCACGCGTGGAGCAAGGTTCGCAGCTACGTCCATCCATCACTCGTGTCGAGAGTATGGCAGCCGATCTGGTCGTGCAGCGATCATTTCTATTAGAGTTGGCTACATCACTTGTGCCAGTCACCTCCTTGCCAACCCCATTCTTTTGCCGGCCCAGTTTCCCCTCGCCGTGTCCTTGTGCACATCCGGCTTCGTCGATATCCAGAGACAGCATTGCGCAAACCCCAAGACTCCAGATTCATGCACAAACTCATTCGCGTTTGGGACCCCTAAAGTACGTGGCCAAATGTTGGATTTCTTTATCCGCTGTATCGCAATTAGTCCACGCTGACTAAAACATACAAATCCGTATCATCCTGCACGCTCCCCTGCATTCAACGCAGACTCTGCCTCATTTCCAGTTGTTCAACCCTGCCCACGGATCACTGTTTTGCTGCGGCTGGGCCGACCGTGGGTGCGCACTTGACGGGTACCCACCATGGGTGTTTTGTTGCTGCTGCTGCTGCTGCTGCTGCTGAAAATCCTGCTGGCCGTAAAACGTCTGTTGGGGACCCAGTGGTGGCGGGCCTGGGGCGGAGGTGGTGGCACGAAACCAGCGGGCATTTGTTGTTGCTGGTTAGGGAAACCGCCGTACGGCTGGCTCTGATTGAACGACGTTTGGGTGGGTGGAGGCGAGGCGGGACCTCGGAGAACAGCCGGACCGAACGTGGATTGATGGGGAGGTGGTGATGTCGGACCCGGTGTGCGTCCGTACTGGCTTGGGTTGTACGCCGGCTGGCCGTATGCATTCCCCTGCTGCGGCGTGTACGACTGAGAGTTCGGAGGGGCAGCGAAGCTGGGATACTGCTGCTGGTTCGGGGGCGGGGACTGAGGAACCTGGTACTGTCCGGAAAAGTTGGTCTGGGGGTATCGTGGTGTCGAGGAGGGGTTGGCAAAGTTCAAAGGCGAGGGCGTAGGCCGGTTCGACGCGGGCTTTGGTGAAGGTGCGGGGGGCTCCATGGACATGCGCTCCATCAGGCCCCGTAGGCGCTCGCGCTCCAGCTCCGCATGTGTGTCTTTGCGAGTCGAGCGTTCCTGCTCGATGCTGTTGAGAAGCTGAGCGCCCTCGGAGCGCCGGTTGTTGACAAACGTCTCCACGTTCTTCTCGAGGCTCTGTACCGTCTCCTTCATCTCGGCGTACCACGTCTTTGCACCCTGGAGACCGGCCTCCAAGTCTAGGAACTCCTGGTACGCTCGCTTGTACTTGTTCATGACTGCCGTCCTCTGCCTCTGGACCGTCTCGTACTTGCTCTGCTCCGATCTGACTCGCTTATCCTGCAGGAGAGTGTTAAAACTGGTCGTCAGATCCTTCATCAGTGCCGACTGCTTGTGGTTCGCTTGAAGCAGTCTGTTTTGGTAGGGGCGGAACTTCTCCAGCTCCGACTGGAAAAGTTGGTTCTCATAATTCGTAATTGACTTCTTATTGAGGATCAGAATCTCAGAGATATCGTCGTTGTGTACCTGTTGACGTTAGCGTCTCCGCGTCACCCACGAACCCTTTGAGCTGTGGTTTTCCTACCTTTTCCTTGAGATCCTTCAACACTTGATTGCGTTCTCTCTTGATAAGATTCAGCTTCTTCATGATATCTTCCACCTTGTGGATCTGGTCAACGACGCTCGGCCCCCCTCCTCGAAGTCGACGTCCAGCAGGTTGGGTTCGTTGCCGGAAGGGCTCGTGACGTTGCTAGACTTCCCGCGCACCTTGCTGACAGCGTGTTGGAATAAGGAGTCAATGCTACCATGACTGGCAGCAGCTCGCATCTCCGCGAATTCGGTTTCGTTTTGCCTCAGCTTTGCCGCTAGTTGGTTGTCGCTCCGCGCTGCCTCCTCCAACGCCTCGCGGTAATTCCTAATGTCGCTTCGCAGCGTCGACGTCAATCTCGAACTCGGTTGCTGCGTCCACTCGTTCTCGTATTTGGAGCGCATCTTTTCGCACACGCTCTCTTCCATGTCCAACTGTTTCGTGTTCTTATCCAGCGTGCTCACAATGATCTCCTTGTCAAACCGCAGCGTCTCAAAAATGGCGGCCGGATCTTCATGGCCAGCAACGTCCTCGCACCATGTCCTGAACTCATCGTCCGGCAGGATCTCTTGGTCGAAACCGCCCTTCAGGACCTGGAGAGCACCGGGAAGCCTCAAGTAGTCCAAACTCGCCGCCATTTCGCCGTTGGCGGTGTCCACTCTCTCGGTCTCGGCCCTGATCAACTTGGCCTTCTCCTCGTCGTAGAGGCTGGCCGATTCCGTAACAGCTAGCGGCACGATCTTGGAGAACAGATCCGGCCCCGTAATGCGCTGTATATCTTGACCGGCGTATAATTCGCTGACAGGGATCGGCTTTGACGCCGGGAGCTTGGGAACAGGTGTCAGGCTCGCCTCCGCAGGCACAGTCTGGTGGTAGATGAAGTCATTATCCTTGGTGAATTCCTTGAGCTTATCCTGAACTGTCGACAAATGGCGTTTTGTAAAGTCGACAAGGAGACTGCCGGTATCGGCGCCGAGGTTAGAGCTGGGTGGTACCGAGTTCGGGAAGTTGCTGGCGATGCGGTTTGCCTCTTTTCCTTGTGTCTCGGCCACTTGGAGCCTGGAAACAGCAATCCCGTGCTGACCAGCCTCGTCGTCCGCAAGGGCCTGGTAGTATTGCGACATGGAGCTGAGAAGATTGTATTTCACCTGTTACGGTTAGTCTTGGCCGAGGCACCTGGGTGGAAGCACTCCGAAGGTTGTGCAGGGGACCAGCTGGAGCAGTTCTTACCTGGACCATGAGAAGCCAGACCTTCTCGAAAATGGCTCTGTTGAAGTTATCCTGGACGCCTTCCACTGCCTGCGAGTATAGGGACGCTGCCTGGCTGGAAAGTTTGGCCAAGAGGGCCGGCTTCTTGTTGTCCGCCACCTGTTTCTCCAGGAACACTTCCTGCGCCTGGGCCAACATGATGTGGATGAGCGTTTTGACTGTTTCCCGGCTGAGGTCGGACGAGGGTGCGTGGAGGAAGTTTTCGTTGATATAAGTGAACATGCCGGCGGAGGCTTGGAAAGAATGGTACGCGGCCTTGAGGCCCGACTCCTCCGACCTTGTTTGGTGAGCGGCGTGACATGACAGAACGGCGGAAATGTTGAATATGATAGAGGCTTTCTCGAACGCGAGGGAGTATTGCGCCGTCGATTTGTGCGTGAAGGCATCGAACCTGCGTGGTCGTGGTTGTCAGTATGCGCAAACGACGCTTTGGGGCTGTAAGGTGGCGGGGGGGGGGGGGGGGGGGGGGGTTAGGACGTACCATGTGAAGGAGATCTTGATGTGTTGCTCGTCGACGGGAAAGCGCAAGTCGAGCAGCTCGAGCTGGCCGTAATACCTGTAGAGCATATCACGGCCCGAGGTGCTGTCCTTGCCGGCGCCCCTCACGTCCTGTCGCAGACGGTTGAGGGTGGCGCACTCCTCGGCATAGCGCTCTGGATCATCGCCATATGTGTTCCTGATATAGTCCTTCAGCGGGGTGACCCAGTCGATTTCGTTTGTGGCCTTGAGCGGCGACGAGATCATCGGCGACTGCGTCATTTTGACAGACGACGACGACGAGGTTTCGACCCGGAGTATGGCGGGGGGGGGGGGGGAGGGCGGGGGCGGGGTTGTTGTTGTCGCGAGCGACAATGAAATCGCACTCGGTCAGTTGTTTTGCGAAGACGGGCAGCCTCGTTCAGATGTCGGAATGATTGGGTGGCATATGGGGCCTCGTTAGAGGTGGCCTTGCGAAGAAGTGGTAGCTGGGAGGTGGACGGATGCAGCTCTTCGGGTCGGGTCGTTCGCTAGGCTGGTGCTTTCAGTGTTGCTGTGGTAAGGTACGAATAGGTAGCCGGAGTGCGGGGTGGGGGCGAAAAGCGACGATTCAGATTGCGAGTAGTCGGGTGTCGGTGCACTCGAGCTCTGTGACGGGTACGTACTCTTGCTGTCAGCTCAGGTGCCTGGCGTAGTAGGTAGGTATTGTACCCAGGTAGGCGTGCGTGCGTGCGTGTGTGTGTTGTGCAGCCCGGTTAGCGGTACCGGCGGCGTTGGGCTGCTGTTCTGCAGCCGGCCTTGGTTCTTACCTAGTTGCCTAGGTACTTCGTTCGACGAGGACGCGGGTGTGGGGTGGTGGCACGATGAGATGGCAGCGATTATATCTTGCCAGAGATGAAGGATGGTGGTGGGGTGTTCAACTTCCACAATCCAGGTTGCTGCAGTCCTTTGTTTTTTTCTTTTCTCTTTTTTCTTTCCTCCCCCTCGATTACTGTTGGCGAAGAAGTGTACGAATATCGAGTTCGTGCTTATGTGAGGTCATACTGCTGGGGGGACCCGGTGAGACGAGAGACGGCAATTTACGAAACAGGCCTGAAGGTGGGAGCTTGAGGGCGGGGCAGCTATCCGTCCGTGATGGCTCGGCGTCGTCAAACGTCTCGACACTGGAGCTTCCGGGGTCGAGCTTCTGGCGGTGGCGGGCACCAAGGGGGGGTGGTGCGGTGGATATATGCTTGGTGGATGAAGCGCCCTAAAGACGGAATCACTAAACGTAGCTTGGGAATTAGAGGCGACAGGAGGCTGAGCGCTGTCCTTCGTTGTCGTTGTCGTCGTCGTTGTTGTCGTCGTTGTCGTCGTTGTCGTCTAGTTGTACCTCGGAAGGCGGTGGTGGTGTTGACGTTGGCGCATAACGTTGACCGGGAGAGGATACGTTGGGTTGTCGTACGTATGCTACGTAGCCGCCAGGCAGCGACTATTGCCCACCAGGGAACCGGGATGTTCCTGGCTTTTTGGCGGGGTTCTGGCTCCAGGGTGGGTGCTGCCCATCGTACGCGCAAAAGCTGGATGGATGCTGGCACTTGACTCGGATGTAATGATGCGATGGACCAAAGACATTGGCTTTTCATCTTCTTCCGGCGCTTTCTTGGACACTAGCAACGAGCAAAAGACTCGAGCACGTCCCAACACTTCTTCGATTGGGCAGCTATCCCGAACGTGGGCACTTTGTATCGGGGCCAACCAATATCACACAAGTCAACCGCGGAGCACGTTGGAGCAGACAACCCTGGTAGTAACCGCAGGTACAATGTATATACAGGCACGCTCGATAATGAGATCCGTTCTCGTCACCCC
Organism: Colletotrichum falcatum; assembly: GCA_019425465.1. NCBI lineage: Eukaryota > Fungi > Ascomycota > Sordariomycetes > Glomerellales > Glomerellaceae > Colletotrichum > Colletotrichum falcatum. The sequence goes on along the minus strand of SWKJ01000209.1, from coordinate 871,054 downwards.
CCCGGTCGTCACCTTACTTCACATACATAGTATAGCTCTCCTCTCGCATCGACATGGCCGGACGGCCTATCCTTTGCCCTCTGCTGAATGACAGTGAGACGTGCCCGATGTGACGCTCCTCCCTCGCCGCACGTCACTCCACCCCGTGTCATCTTGTTCTGGGCATGTCGGCCCAAACAAGCCACCGTTTTCGCAACCGTGGTGTCCCCTGGCCCCTGACCGCACCGCTTTTACATCACGGTATCATTGCGGCTTACTGCGTACGGCTTGTTGTGCCCCGGCTGCAGCCAGTCAGCGCAGCATTGTCATCATCCGAGCCTCCTTACAGACCATCCATCTACGTACATACAGATAGATGTTTGAATGAGCTCCCTTATACTTCCTCCTCCTTGTTACCGTCACTTTGGACGTTTGACTTTGGCCGCGAAAGAAGCAGAGAGCCATGCCCTTTCTCTCTCATTCCCTCTCACTCTATCACTCCATCACCCACACACGAATCCCTCACTTACACACAAGACCACTTACACCCACAATCTCACTAACGCCTTCAGCGCCCTCGAAAACCCATGTCCCGTGCAACGACATTGGTCTTCCACCCTTCCCACCATGCAGGTGACGGGCCACAGAGAGAGTTGCCCTTCCACCACGACCCCTCATTGGCCGTCGTCGGCCGGCGCTTCGTGACCCCACATGGGCTGGGCAGGGGATGGACCAGACCCGCGGCGGGCATCCTCCTTCAACAGGCCCCGAACGGCCCGCTCCTTGCAAGGTTGACCTCTCTTTTTACTCTACAGCATTTGGCAGTTGCGGCACCTTAGTATACTAGCCGCCGGTCCCGGTGCTTGGTTGCCCGTACCTGGAGAGCTCCATCGGCCCTTCTCGAATGCTTTTGGCGACGGAGGGACCCCACGACCGAGTCCAAGACACATTTTCCCACACCAACGGAGCGCATCCAGGACACAATCATCTTCAGGGGAAGGCCGTTATGCGACCCGTCTACTCATCGCTCTGCGCATCGTCTTTCTCGAGTGCACACAACCAACAACTGCCCGTGACTCGAGTCCGACTGCAGACGGCCCAGCCTCACGCAAATACACATCACAACCAACCGCCCGGGCCTAGTCAGCCCCTACGCCCCAACAGCTGCCGGCTTTATGCTCACTGCATTGTAGACTGTCTTCATTTTATTGTTTGGGTGTGTGGTCTCCTTGTACAAAGTCTGAGGTGAGTGGCCTCCACGAGAGCTGGCTAATCCTTCCTCCTCGTCCCCCCTTGGCTCTCTCCCGCCGGTGTCTATACTACACTGTATACTCTGTAAAATAATACAACAAGCAAGCAATGGCCGTCTCCAAACCGGAAAGGGGCCGTTCCGCTGTACGAACCCCTTCCACCCCCGGCTCTCCGCCTACGGCAGAATGGGCGATTACTACTTGGGTTATGGAAGGGGAGGGGAACAACAAGATAGAACAAAAATATCAACCGTTTGAACACCTGCCATGCAAGCCCATACTCCCCCCCTCATTTCCGTCTATGATCGCTCTGGCGTACAAAGAGCCGTTCTACACGCCTAGCCGCACGGGAGGCCGAGTATATTGGTACAAAACGAGCACGGAACACGTCCCTGCCCTCGGGGGTTGCCCTACGACGAGCCCGAGCCCGAGTCCCTCTTGGAGTCGTCCTTCTTGTCGTCCGTCTTCTTGTCAGCGTCCCCCTCGAAGGGCTTCTGGTGTGCCGGGTGGTTCGTCAGGGTGTGCCACATGGACTTGAGGAAGCCCTCGTTCCTGTGGGATTCGGAGTCGTCCGGCGAGATCGGCTGGGTTCTGCTTGAAAGAATTAGCACGAGGAGTGGTTGCGGGTGGCGGCACGATGCCACAGGATGGGTATGTAATTGGAGGGGGGGGGCGCCATATTGCTGTCTTACCCCTGCGGCGTGACGTTCATGATCCGCCGGGCCGTCGTGTCTCCCATCTCGTTCGCCAGCATCTCCACCAGGGTGCGCTGGTTTGCGCTCAGATACTTGGGCATGTTGACTTTGAACTCGACCTTCAGGTCGCCGGATCCGCCCCTCCTGCCGTCGAGCTTCCTCATGCCCATGCCGGACAGCGTGAGCTTGTCTCCCGAGTTGGTGCCGGTGGCCACCTTGACGTTCACCTGCCCGTCGAGGGTGGGCACCGTCACCTCTCCTCCGAGCATGGCCGTCGTGATGGGTATGCTCGCCGTGTAGAGGATGTCGGAGCCCGCCCTGCGGAACTTGGGGTCGGACGCCACGCGCACGAAGACGTAGAGGTCGCCCTTCTGTGTCCGCACGTTGGCGTCGGCGTTCTTGCCCGTGACGGGCGCGTCGCCCGCGCCGTCGATCCGCAGCCTCATGCCGTCCTCGATGCCGGCGGGGATGTCGACGGTGATGGTCTTGCGCTCCCTCACGACACCGTTCCCTGCGCAAGATCTGCACTCCGAGCCCCGAGGGATGGTCGTGCCGGTCCCGCCGCATGTGCCGCACGTCGACGCCATCTGGAAGCCGCCGTTCATAAAGTGCACCCGCGTTCCGGTCCCGTTGCAAGACTTGCACGCCGACCTCTTGGTGCCCTGCTTCAAGCCGCTGCCCGCGCACGTCCCACACTCGGTCAGAGGCGTCACGGTGATGGTCTTGCTCGTTCCCTTGGCCGCCTCCATGAAGGATATGCTCGTTTGCACTTCAATGTTATCGCCGACGAGGATCTCCTGCTGGAACGGGTTCCGGCCGCTGGCGCGGCGTCCGAAAGGGGATCCCTGCCCGCCCGTGAATGCCGAAAAGATGTCGTCAAAGTTGAACCCGCCGCCAAAGCCTCCCGCGCCGAACCCGCCGCCGAAAGGGTTTCCTGCTCCTCCGAAGGGGTCGCCGCCGCCGGCGCCGGGGGCGCCGCTGGGGTCGAAACCGGCGGCCCCGTACTGGTCGAATTGTTGCCTCTTCGTCGGGTCGGATAGGATCTCGTATGCGCTCTGGATTTCGCTAAACTTCTCCTTGGCGCCGGGATCCTTGTTCGTGTCGGGGTGGTACTTCTTCGCCAGGCCGTAGTATGCCTTCTTGATGTCGCCCGCAGACGCAGACTTGTCGACGCCGAGGGTCTTGTACGGGTCGCTCGGGGCGAGGGTTTTGGACGTTGCGTGGAAGGCCTGTCGCACAAGCTAATCAGTAAGCTATACAAGTAAATTGGCACGCGGCGATGCTTACATTCTTAGTCGCGGGGGCTTGACATGTCACCCGCGCAGCCGAGGACTTCGAGGGCCGGACGGTGTAAGTGACGGTGTGAATCCTAGCGCGCTTGCAAACAGAGTCCTTGAGCCTGGATTGCCTGGAGATGCGGCTGGACAGCAGGCGGCCCGGGGCCGCCGCCTTGGTAAGAATGCTTGCATTCATTGTGAAGCTTGAAGGTGCATTTGAAGCAGTCGTTACGCAGAGTTTAGGGGTTAAATTGACCAGGGACGCAAAAAAGCATCGGCGCGCAAGTGGAACTCTCCCGCAAATTCTTTGCCCTTCGATGCCATGGAGAGACGGGATGATATCAACCTTTTTTTTTTTTTTTTTGGCCCGATGCTAAGCCGAACTGCAGTTACTGCCTCAGGCACAGGCGCTGACAGTGACTGTTTTACGTCAGCAATTACGATGGCTTTAAGTGGCTCGCGGAGCTGGCCCCACAATCCGAGGTGGAATTCGCGGTAATGCGCGTTGTGTGCGCTCCAAATCGCTGAGCAGATACGGATAGTCGGTACAGCCTACAGGTACACTGCGCTCGGAGGCAGGCTCTCAATACAAAACGCAATGTCTCAAAGCCGATCCAAGTTTCCGGATCCAAAAACGCCAAATGTCATTACTGAGTAGGTTGTAGATCATAGCTATGTAAAATTGCGAGAAAGGGCCTTTTTGCCTTTGTCGTCTTTCGTCATGAGGTTCCCGCCCATATTCTGAGGTATCATTATGCAGTCCAAATCACCCAAACAGCCGGCCAGGCTATGTATGCTCCAGCAGAGACACAATCGTATACCAATCAGCTCTCGTCGATACGTCCAGTTCCCAGGGAAGCCCTTTATCCATTATACAAGGTATTCATGCGTCGTGAGGTGTTGATGTGGACCTTTTGTGGCGGTCGCCTTTTGTGATGGCGTGGCTCCTGACCTTGTGGATGAAGTCGACGATGACATCGTTCTCTTGTATCCCAAGCCCGTTGAAGTGCTTCCGCACAGACATTGTGAGCTGTTCTTTGCTCTGTCTTCTGTTCTCCTTCTTCCGAGCCATTGTGGGGGAGTGTAGGCCGATGCCGCCGGGCCGTGAGAGGACCAGTTGACGGTAGGAGCAAGAAAACGAGGTGGGGGTGTTGAGATGGTGCTCGCGTCGGTATGCGTGTAGGGTCTCTCGGTCGAACGTGCTCCATTGTATCTGCCAGAAGAGAAGGTCAGCGGGCCGCGCCTTGTGGGAGGGGACTCGAGACGGCGATGGTGGTGCTGTCACGACAAGGAGGCTCACTTACCCCTGGGTTCTGAGCCGTCTCCTTTGCAGCGACTTGAACATCCGCAGCGGCGTTGGCGTTTGTCACTTCCCGCAGCTGAGAACCCGTCGAGCTGGCCACGCGGCGCAGCTTTCCGTTCGAGTGATGGCCGCCAGAGCCAGGTGTTTGCTTCTCCTTGGGGGCAGTGCTTTCAGACTTGGTATCGTCGTGGGCCGTCTTGGAAGACTTGGGCGCCATGACGAAGGAGAAACTTGGTTGAGAACTCGCCGCGGCCAGTCGTGATTGGGGTTGGTCAAGGTCGCAGGGTTGGGGGGAAAGGACGTAGCCAGGTGTCACATCGTAGTCGGTACAGAGATAAGGGGAAGAAGTGGTGCGAGAGAGGGAGGAGACGGATGGGTGCCGGGGGGGACGAGAAGGGGATTTTTTTCCCTCACGTCATGGTTTCCAGCGCCGCCGCCGCTGTTGGTTGCTGCACCCGGTTGGCTGTAGTGTACCGTTGCCCAGGGCCCCCTCCCTGCCTGGCGTCGAGGAGTGAGCTGCGGGGGCGCGGATTCGGGGTCTGATGTGGACGGCGAGCGAGCCTGCGCTGTGCCTGGGACCCGTTGCCTTCCAGGTGTCTTTGAAGGCGGTATCGTACCATGGACGGTACGTACCCATCGGATCTGACCACAAGAACCGCCGACCGACAACGTGCTTATCTAAGTCGTTTCTCGTTGCGCTTTCCCGTCTCGTGCCCTCCATCTACCATGTAAACTACCTATGTACCGCAATGATTGATGAAGCAAAACTAATGTCGAGGCAACGCCCCCCCCCCTCCCTTGCCAATCGCTGGTTAGAGTTAACCCGCAGTATTTAAACCCTCCAGCACATCACAGGATTTTGTCTTGCTTTCGTACAATTCGGGACACTGGTATCCGTAATCTATCAGGACAGCTTCGGAGGCAAGGGGTGACGTGGACAAAATTTCCAACTACAATTGTCGCATCATCCCAGCATCAAAGTCTAAACATTAAGGTCTGATAGAAGACGGAAACAAAGAAGCCCGAGCCTCGCCGTTGCGTGAGTCTATTATTAAAAGAACAAAGGCAACCGAAAGCCCGTCCGTCCAATATCGCCATGCCGTTTGTGATACCCCAATCATATTGTCTGGACTGATCTGCAGCCAATGGACGTCCTCTCCACACACATGCGAACCTACACTGGTACCTACAGCACTAGGTCAATCAGCAGGATATGATTAACGTAGCTAGGATTACCGGCCAAAGTCGGGAATTAGTGAATATATCCGTATTTTTGCACCAAGCCTTTTGACCCAATACCGTATGTCAGCATTTGGTCCCATGAAGTTAGGCGGACTTCCACGAGCCGTGATTGTGCATGCATCAGCAAAAGACCAAGGTTCGGAAGCAGCGGCTATTACAGCTGCCACGAACCATGACGATGGTAAGGACGAAAGTCAAGTCCTTCGGATCAACACCTTGAGGTGACACACACACACACACACACAGCTTGTTCTCACTAACCTTAATCTTGCCCCCACATTCCCGCACCAAGGTACTAAAGTACGTAGGGCCGGGTCTCGGTCTCGGTCTCGGGGTAGCACACGACCAGTCGACCGAGTCCGCAACAAGCCAACAATAGATCTCTCGCTAACCAGGGTTTGCAAATGCCGAGGACCGCAGGCTTTGTATAGCGGCCTCAGGTACTAAACAGAGTCGATCCATATCGCCCTGAAGTTCGGCTTCTAACCTGCGCAAATGCTTCGCGTGAGGGACCAGGAGCCCGGGTTGCTGTCCCGCACGTTGATTTCACACGCATTTCAAGGGACATCCCACGCCCAGACGCAGGTGGACCACCACGAGGCCCCCAAACTTTCTTTCAACGCCAACCTTGAGATACGACGACGCATTTGCGTTACTCTACTTGATTTTTCTGTACAAATGCAGCCCTCTTGGTTTTTCCATCCTTCCCCCCTTTTATGCGTCAAGAGGCGGAGCAGGGAGGGGAAGCTACATCATGGCTTTCCACGTCACCGGAGTCATCGCTCGACGTACTTCCCCATTTCTAGTTCCGCCAGGTAGGAGGAGGACGAGGGCCAAGAAAAAACGATGGGTGGTTTGGCACCTTGCTTTTTCTCAGTCACCACATGTTGACGAATGAACTTGTATTGTTGGTTCGGTGTTGCCGCTTTTGATAGAAAATTGCGAGAGATCAGGTGCCGGCAGCCCAGCAAATTCTTGAAGGCGATGTTTTCTGCATAGTGACCGTTCGGCGGCCACGGCGAAATTTTCTCCCTCTCTGTTTTGCTGGCGGACCGAAAGCTGGTTGTGACTCGACTCTGTGAGAAGGACCCCATGTCCTTGAGAGCTGCTCACGGCGAGTGGGGCAGCCGGTCAGCCAACCTGTGATTTGTCCACAAAATGCTGACTGGCGATCAGCCAAAAAACAAAAAAAGGATCCTTGTCGCCTTCTCCACCAGGCTGATCGAGACAGTTAGATCCGTGTCCGCCCTCGAGGGAACAGACATCTCAGTGTGGAACGATGGCTTACCGAGTCGAATGCGGAGTCGAGAGATTCAAGGCATCCTTTGTACGAAGGACATTTCCATATTGTTGTGCGAAGCGCGCCAAATCCTATGCGCCCAGGTCTACGACAACCCTCGCACGCTGAAGCGACACATACTGCACCCCAGAAATATAGATATGCCGCGTTGGATAACGGCGCAGCCTGCGCACCTGACCCGATCTCGCGCCCAAGTACGGATAATGTCGCAAATTCTTTCGGTTGCAAACCGCGGCTAGCACTTTCGACGCCCTCGTCTGCCAATGGTTGTGGTCGCATCAAGGTGTGCTGCTGAGCTGAGGAGATTCTAGCTTTGTGACTCGCTCGACACACCCTCGTGGGGTGGGAGAACGGACCGGGCACTCCACCCTGTGCGGGGTACGATCGCCAAAAAGGGTCTTTCAGGAAGAGGAAAAAACGAAGCACGAAGCAGCGGCGCACTTGATGTACGAAGTAAACTACTAGTACCATGTAGGTACTAGCCTTGTGAGAGGGGTTTGATCGTCGACTCTCCACCCAGCTTCGAAGCAATAACCAGACCAGGAGAGGAGATTTGATAGCTAGCTTGCTAACTGAGAGTTGAGCACAGCAGCTATTCCTGCCCGAAGCTGCAGCCATGCCCCATTTGGAACCCATTTCGAGATGGGAAGGGAATGACATGTCGATTGATGGCGCGCCAAGACACGCCTGATGAGCAGCACTGCGGAGATGTCCGGACCATGACAACAGTCCACACACCATACCTCGACATTACCACTGGTAGCTGGTGTCAACGAAGAAGATTGATCCAGGCTCGACCCGAGAACGCGGGTTTTGTTCCTGATACGCATTGCGCACTTCAGCCTCGGAGCGTGGGGTGTTGATACACACACGCACGCACACACGACTGGCAACGACATGGCAGCTGCCGCTAGGCGGCTAGAGAAAATCATCGGAGCAGCGTGCCACTTGATGTCGCTAAAATGGTTAGTTTGCGATTATCTTCAAACTCTGCAGGCGAGCAACCTAAGCTTCATCTGACAGCTTAGACGCGATGATCGGGTCAGTCGGCCGGTTCGGTGCGACAGAACGCGCCAATGATCAATCATGACACGCAAGGCTTGGAGATCCGAAGGTGGTTGACAGCCCTCGAGTCTCACGCTTCTCCTTCCACCTCCTTGTCCTTCTTCAGCAGCCTCCTCCTTGTTGCCTTTCCGCACACCATCTCGTCCCTCTCTTCCCCTCTCTCCCCCTCGCATGCGCGCACACGCCGGCGCCGCCACCTGCGGTTACTCATTCGCACCATTGATAACCCAATCGTCTCGGAAAGGAAAGGGGTCTCGAAGTAAATTGCGTGGTGGTGTAAACTAACAAAAGCGATCACTGCTGGAGGTGAGCGGCACCGTCTGTGAGGGACCCAAGTTCCCCCAGGGCAAAGAGTCGAGGAAACGCCCTTGGGAACCTCTCCAAAGTACCTACCTCGGTGACACGGGCGGCCGATGCACGTACCGGGATGCCCCCCAAAAAAGATGGGCAAAGCCCAAGCTCCAAGCCGTGCCCGCCATCCCCACACGTCTCGTCTTCTTCAAGTGTACGAAGTACGGAGTACTCACCCGCCGACCATCCCTGTAGAAGGCTAGCCACCACGCCAGCCGGGTATGCCTGTCATAGGGTGAGGGAGGGATGAGAGCTCGGGGTGGAATCTTCTTTTGGTGGTCTCGAAAGATAGGATGACCCTCCAGTCTGGAACGGGGGCCGGTGGACTCAAGGTCTATGATTCCGAACATTATTGTCATTGTTTTCTGGTAGCCGTCGTGTGACGGTCAACGGTCGACCAACGGTTATCCGAGGTGCGATCATTCATGGGAGAAGGGTCTGCACGACCCGCCCATAACTTCGCTACCCGAGACTATGTGGATCTCTCGCGAAAGAAAAAAAAGAATTGCATTTCTTGGAATGCCGTCCATCTATACGGCGAATTGCCGACCAATATCCATTGAGCGAAGGACAGGGCGAGCGATGTGACGGAGAGAAGAGTGGGCTTCCTCGTACGTTACGTACACCATATATAGGATGTATGTACGAATACTTCGTACCTCATAGCCGGGCCCTCCCCAGCCAGATTTGGACATTTACTCCTTGCGACGGATTCGTAATATAGGCAGGCCAGATGTACAGGTAGTCCAGCCTCTTACGCAGCAGAGCTCCAATCAGGGTTGGCAAAGTCAGCGCAAGTCGCATGGGCCCCCAGCACCGGGCATGCTTAAGAGAGTCTTATTCTGCCTTGGAATGAGATTCTAGCAAGGGGAAAAAAAAACAGGGGAGAGAGATGGACGGAAAAAGAGAGCGTGAATAAACAACGCAACGCGACGCGGCGCTGCCTCGGACGGATATGCCCATTGCAACTACCTAACGGCGAGGTGCAGGGACGCACATGCAGAGCTGGTCACTTGTCAACTTTTTCCCCCGTCGGGTTCTCGCAAAGGGGTACCGAACACACTGGCTGGGCGTCTGTCTGTCTGCTTTGCACGGTCTGTCAAATGTTCCGATATGGCCTACCTACATCCAGCGCGACAGCAGCAGCGGCAGCAGCAGCACCACCACCACCACCGTTCCGTTCGGGGGCACAGACAGGGACAAGGAGATTGCATCTTCACCAGAGGGACGGGCCACGAATACCCAAAATCCATTAGACGCTAGGAGAAGTCAGGCACGGGCAAGCATCACGGCCAACTCGACGGTAGTCGGTCAACTGGCAGTCCGACCACACCACGGCCCATGGTAGGAAACGTTGGCTGGACCTGCTTCACAGTGCGTGCATGTCTTCTCTGTCTCTCTCTGTCTCTCTCCCTTTCTCTCTTCCTTTTTTTCGTTTTTTTTTTCGTTTGCCCTTGCACACCTTTCGGTGTACCTCGCCCCGCCTCCGCCTCCACCTCCACCTCCACGGCGTCGCCATAGAGGGGAGGGCGCGAAAGAGAAGCGGTCCTAACAGCATTCCAACCGGCTTTCCCATATTGCTCGAGGCACTAAAGCACCCCCCCATGGCGTGGCCCACCACACCTCTGGCAGGCTAAGGCCTTTTCATCGCGCCGATGAGAGCTAAGCTGTTTTGGCCGACGGCAGGGTCAAGACAGAGCACTCGCACTGCGTCTCATCGCATCATGCCCCGGCCCTCACACACCTAGACCCTGCCGGGGCTGCTGGCTCACGTCGGTCGGCTCACCTGGGGAGGCGGGAGGAGGGGGGGGAAGGAGGAAGAGCGAGACAGACGGGTCGAGACATACGGGGGGTTCAGAGGGAGAGAGAGACCGGGTAGAATTGGGAGCGGGAGGTGGCATAAGACTCGAGACCCCCCACACTCGCACTACTCGGTGGTCTTTTTTTTCTCCCTTCGTCCAGACGCTCGAACGCTTCTTCCAACCCACTTCCCCAAGACTTGGTGCCACTGACGGTGTCACGACGACACTACACTCGCTATACACCACCCGCCCACCCACCCACCAACCAACCACACCCAGCGCGGCCACGACAGGGCCAGCTCTACTCTGCAACTTTCCTCAACCACGGCGACAAACAACCCCTCCCCAGTCTCGGGAATCATCAAGAGATCCCGTCTCGAGTTTACGTGCCCGCCGCTGCCCTACGTAGTACAAACTACCTACCCCTTCTGGTTTGCACCGTCTTCTCCGGCTTGCCCTTGCATCAATCAACTTGGCAAGGTTGATCTTCAGGTGAGGAAAACCCACACTCTCCCGTATGTCGCATATTCTTCGCTCCCTCTCTCTCCATCTCCCTCTCTATTCCTCTCTGTCTCTCTTCCTCGTCCCTCTCCTCTTCGTGGTTGCAGCATATCCAACTTCCAATCGACTCTTTGTCTGAAGAGCTTGGAGGGCTGGTCAAAGCATGCTGCGGCGGATCGCATACAAGCCGCCGCCATGCCAGTCTTGCCAGATACCGTCAACCAGGGCGCTGCATCATGGTTGAGTTTCATGGGCAAGGACACTCCAACAGGACGGCATGCAACCAAACACGGCCGAACCGGTCCTGTTACCGCTTCAGCTGCTGCAGTCGTCACCGGCGCACCCCCGACGTACGCTCCGCCACTGGCCTCAAACTCGAGGCAGGCGGTACCTACCTTAACCTGAGAGTTAGCTGAGGGTCCTATTGGCGGCGCACATCAACGGTTCGCTTCGGTTCGCTTCGCCCCAAGGCATCACGCCGTCCTGGCCGAGGTACCATAGAGCTTGCTTTGGTGTACCTGGCGTGCACGACCAGACCCCTGTAACACACACGATTCGACCACCGCTAGCCGTACCCGGTACATCACCATCTCATCCGGTCTACCGCCACGCTTTTGCCCATGGTTTCCCTGTCTTGCTTTCTAGAGGCTAGGCCGCTGGGCGAAACGTGTGCAATTGGAACCACGGCGGCGTCCATCCGGAAGAAGAAGCACAAGAAGAAGACAACGACGATGACGATGAAGTGAAGATGAAGATGAAGAAAAGAGAGAAGAGGGGGCGAAGAGACCAAGACGATGCTCTTGTTGTTCGTTTGCGCCCTCTCTCATCACCCTCTTTTCCTATCACCACCCATCATCGCATCTGCTTCTCCAGCCACCCCATCTCTCTAGCCTGGATATCGGACTGTTTTTCAAAAAAGACGTCGACCCAGAAACCCACGGAAGAGAGACCGGACCGTCAATATTCCTTTTTTCTTCCTTCTCTCTCTCTCTGTCTTTCGCCTAGTCACACAGAACCACGGGAACAGCGTTGGGTTTGCCTGCATGTCCCTTTCCTAGCTCTCATCTCGACGACAGACAGGCCTGGCCCTCTTTGTCGTTACACCCCGGACGCAACGCTTTGAGTCCACGGCCCATGGTCCCTTGGTCCACTCCCATCCGCAGCCTACAACCTTGCCATCTCTTATTTTCAACATCCACACCCCCCTCCACCCCCCTCCTCTCGCGCTCTGTCATGCAGCCGGGGCTCGTCCATTTTACCGCAACAGGCGGCAGGCCCATCATTAATACCACGATCTCCACCAAAATCCACTTGCTAACCACCCCACCCCCCGACAGCTTACCTCGCCTTGCCTGATCTCGCCTCAAGGGTGGCCTATACCTCGACCGAGGGTGTCTTAATTCTCCTCAAAGACAGCGCTCTCTTCCGCCGACTCGACTTCGTCTTCGCGCTCTTCACTCCGCTGCCTCAAAACCACGCCGCTGTCGCCGTTGACTCTGCTGGCGGGAGACACCCTCCCTCTCAGCCATGTTTTGAATACCCTCTCCAATTGGGTTTGGAGAGGCCCCGAACGCAGGAACAGCAACTACGATTCTGCGCAAGTTTGCACATTACGGAACCTGACGCACATCACGCGAGAAGTCCTGTGACCCGTCAGTTGATATTCCACCAACGTTACGCAGCCCGTTCTGGGCCCAATACCACTGTTTCCCCGACCGTCTCCTCGCGGCTCATCGACAACTCCCCGCACTTTTCATCTGTTAGGCACGCGCCCGCCCGCCAGACCGTTCGGCGTCTTTGCAGCGATTGTTCGTCCCATCACATCACGACAGGACCCGCGCCGCATGCTACTTTTTGGCAGCTGCTGATATCTAGTCTAAGAAGCTGCCAGCTGTGAAGCCATGACTTCTATTCTTCCCGCGCATACCACCAACTTCAAACCCTCCATTTCCCTGTCTCCCACTAGTCCTGCGACAATGGCATCAAAACACGACCCGCGGGCGAGCCCGCAACATTTCATCAAGCAGGAACACGAGGCAGCCAGAGGCAGGCCGCGGCAAGTTTCTGAAGACAAGGATGTCGACATCATGGATGACGACGAGGTTGACGGGGACGAAGGCAAAGCTGGCTCTTCCAACTCGGACGGCGGCCCCGCAAGAAAGAGGCGAAGGAGCCGCAAAGGCTTGGACAAGAAGTTCGAGTGCCCGCAGGATGGCTGTGGGAAAAGCTACTCCCGGGCGGAGCATTTGTATGTCTTGCTTGACTGTGCAGGCTTGGCGACTAGTTGTTTTGTTTAGCTAACCGTTCCCCAGGTACCGTCACCAGCTGAACCACACACCCAAGCAGATATATGCTTGCGACTTTCCCGACTGCAGCCGCACCTTTGTGCGGCTCGACTTGTGTAACCGCCATAGAGACCGCCACACAGCCAAGGGGTCTGCTCTGAATCGCAAAGATTCGCTGATGAGCCACCTGTCTCCTACCACAGATCGGCCTCCTTTTCCTCTGCCGGGATCTGCCTCGCCCGAGACCAGTCGACCGGGTACGGGGTTCGCCAACGTGCGGCAGGCTCAGATGCAGTATCAGTCTCCCAAAGACGTTTCTGGTAGCCCGTATATCCAGGCAACGAACACTCCCCCGGCTACCCCATGAGCGCTCAGCCAGGTTCCATGGACAGCTACATGCATCACGACAACGGTTACGGGGTCTCCAGGCCCATCGGCCTCCCCAGCAGTCGCCGAACGGGCCGGCGCCGACAGTTCAAGCGAACGGGGCCTACATGTCCCCGACCCCAAGTCAGAACGGCTACCACGGCCAACCGCATAGCACCCCTCAGCCTGTGACGTACACTAACCAGCAAAACTTCCCGGCCTTCAACCTGCCCCCCTCCGATTTCTCCAACGGGGCGGGTAACGGACCCAGCGAGGGCCAAACGTACGCCCCGACCACCTCTGCAGAATACTCCGAGCAGGGCCACCCCCAGCAATCGGGCGAGATGATGTTGCTCGACCAGATGTCCATGCCCGGGACAATCCCGGTCTTTGGAAGCGACAGCATATTGAGCAAATCGCCGTATGTCACAATACCCGAAGACTTCGTTGCCTATCTGTTCAACACACAACAAGGGGAAGGCTCGCCAATGGGCCACATGGTAGCCCCAGGGTACGTGAACAAGTGAGTCTACATCTTGCGCGTCCGTGTCGAGAAATGAGCTCGGTTAACAATGCGTAGGTACGGGGAGGTGCAAAACTCGTACAGCGTCCCATATGTCGGGACAGAGGGCGTCCCCACGGGCTATTTCCCTTCAGGCCCTCAGCAGGTCATGGCCGTCAACAACCTGCTCGACCAGAACCTTCCAGAGGCCACCATCTCCGAGGAAAAGAGCCAGGAGATTTACGAGTTCATCAACCAGAGGTTTCACGAGAACGACCAAGCTCCAGCGCTGCGGCAGCGTGAGAGCATCCTAGAGGGCGATCGTAGCGATGGCGACCACATGCTCAGCAAGCGAATGATGCAGGCATACATCGGGTCGTACTGGGTCCATTTCAGCGACCAGATACCCATTCTTCACAAGCCAACATTCTCTCCCGACAGAACACCCAACCTACTTCTCCTTGCGATGATGACAATCGGCGCAGCCTGCCTCGACAAGACCCACGGCCAGAAAGTCACAAAGGCTGGGGCGCAGTTGTCCAACTTCTTGGCCTGGCATGTTCGATGGGAAATATTCATGGACCCGAACTTCAGACCGCCCGCCAAGCTGTGGGTGTTCCAGACACTGCTCCTCCTCGAGCTCTACGAGAAGATGTACTCGACGAGGGAACTGCACGAGAGGGCCCATATTCATCATGCGACAACCATCACCCTGATGCGCCGTGGACGGTCGCTGATAGGCAAGTCATCCCTCGATTCGCCACCCAATCCTCGAGACGACAAGACGAACGGCTCTCGCCACTCGTCGACATCAGGCGTGGCTCACACTGCGGATGAATGGTGGAACCACTGGATCACCAATGAGTCGACCAGACGGGCTGCCTTTGCAGCATTTGTCATCGACTCGATCCACGCCACAATGTTTGGGCACTCTACGGTGATGGTCACCCATGAAATGAGGCTGCCGCTGCCCTGCGACGAAGCTCTGTGGAAGGCCACGAGTGGCGCAGAAGTCGGCAGGATCGAGTCCAACCTCCTGTCTAACGGGGTCAAGCCCATTTCCTTCTTGGAAGGGTTGAAACGGACACTCAGCGGGCAAGGGGTGGAAACCAACCCTTTCGGCCGCATGGTTCTCATGGCTGGTCTTCTCAGCGTCAGCTGGCACATGAACCAAAGGGACCTTCAGGTCAACGTACTTGGCGGTGGCGTGTCTCAGGCGCTGGGTGGCCGAGACAAGTGGCGGGGTACTCTGACCAGGGCCTTTGACGCTTGGAGGGACGATTTCGACGAGTCACTGACGAGGACGGAAGGCTCTTCTGACCCCTACCGGTTCGACTTTGCGAAGAAGAACGATGCCAACATTGTCTTTGAAAGCCGGACGGTGTTGCATCACCTTGCTCACATGGCGATGCACGTTGACATTGTCGACTGTCAAATCTTTGCTAGGGCGAAAAGGCTTCTGGGAAGGGCCATCGGGCAACAGGATCTCAACAGCGCACAGAGAAGGATGAGAGATCTATGGGCGCCGTCGGCCAAGGCCCGGGACGCTACGTTCTATGCACTGAAGTTTCTCAGCTCCGTTCTCATGCCCGACGGGGGCCACTTGCCGCAGGCCAACGGTTACAAGTATGACGAGCCTTATACAGCGCGCGACGATGTGCTCCTCAACAGACCTTGGGTCCTATACTTTGCCGCCCTCGTCGTCTGGTGTTACGGTTTCGCTCTCGAAGGCCCTTGCCCTGGGACACCCGTACCGAGGACTAAGCAGGAACAGGTACAGCAAATGAGAGAATACCTGGCCAAATATGGCGGTGCGACCACACCCGACGATCTCAAGACGATGAAAGGAGTCAACACCAACACTGCGCTGTTGCTGGTTCTGAAGGACTCGTTTGGAACCACGCGCTGGGAGCTCTTGCACGAGGGTGCCAACCTTCTCAACAACTGTCTTCAGCTGAACACCGGAGCCGCCACGATGTAAATAACGCAAAAGCCGCATTGACTGGATAGCGGGTCCTTTTTTTCTTCTTTTTTTTTCTTCTTTTTTTTTTCTCGAGAGAGACGGACAGGAATATGTGCCCTTGGAGAGGGGGATACGCATGATGGTGCTTTGACGACAAGGAGGGTTCGACTTGGAAATATACCTCTTCTCGATACCGTATTTACAGGAGGATATCAGGACGCCGTGACGATAATCTGGCATGGGAGGGACGGGGCCAAGGTGGCCGAATTGCTTCTGCATTTCCCTATATGATGTATTGTTGTATCTATACCCCTGTGATTCGCTCCTCACAAAAGCGTCACGTTTTGTTTGTGACATGGTAGTAGCATTGGTGCGGGGACGGAGGAAACCAGGCCTCAAGAGAGTACATTTCTGCATGAAAACCGCCTTACTAATTCACGTATCTCTTGCTGCTCTTCCAGGGTCGCTCACTCGCTGACGGTACCGCTCGGTCAGCCCTTGCCCTGTCAGACGGCCTCCGTGGGCCATTGGGATGGCAGTGAATGCGAGGTGTGGGGGGGGGGGGGGGGGGGTTGAAAACCGAGATATCTCACCTATCCGTACTCAAGTAGGAGGGCGCCAGATGGGGGAAGATGAGGGTGGAGTGGCCACTTTGGGAGTTGATTGCGATGCATGGCGATAAGTTTTCGCTCTTTGATTCTATTCATTGATTTAATTGCTGTCTCCGTCCCTACACTCAATGAAACCATCTTCTTCTTTCGTACTTGTTTTTACCAGACGCTGTGGTGTGTGTATGAAGTTCACAATGGAATGTTGGTAGGTACTATGGACGATAAAATCTTGTACGTTGGCATGCAGAAAGGCAGCGGCAATCTGTCAAGTGGTCCCATGGCCGGAACAGTCGGAAGGTGAGATTGGGTCGATCAAGGTCCATCAATGAGGGATATCATGCCCCCCCCGCCCCCCCTTGTTGCTGGCAACTTGTTCAGGTATTCTTGAAAGGCAAAGCGACCGGCCAGGTTTATATTCCAAACCGAAAAGTCTTTGCCATGGCTACTCTTCCCGACTCTTGAGCTGCCCGCGTATGGCTGTGGAGTTGATGCACCGACCCCACGGCCTCCCGCATCCGCCGTCGCCGGGTCCGAGTGGGTTCATCGACCGCCCCGGACGCCGTGTGGGGCACGATTGGTTAGGTAAGTAAGCATCGTACCTAGGTACTTAACAGCAATTACCTACCTACCCTACGTCATGATGATTGGACTAAGTGGTCTACACTACATAAGTACCTGGCGCGCCTTCTCTGCGTACCGATTGCCGACTACCTGACTAGACAGTGCAGCAGGCTTGAGGTCAAAATGGACTCCCCGGAAGCATGAAGAGTGGGGTTTCGAGTCGTCAAGAAGAGAAGAGAGAGAGAGCATAACCCAGCTGGTGAACCGTGACGGCGTGAACTTGATTCAGCTGCCCGTCCCCACTGCGCTGATACGCATGTCGGAGCTTACCTCAGCCCTCTAGCGGCCGTCCCTTGAGCACCGCGCGGGTTCACCCCGCACATCACGAGCCCCCCAGATCAACCAGGTGGGCGACTAGGTTTAAGCTTCTGTTCCGATGGTTGTTTGGCTTTCCCACCTCTCACAAACACCCCCCAAATCCCGCTGCTAAATCCGAGGAGCGTCCCGCTCGTCAAGCCAGATCTCTATCCAATACTGATCGTGTCCATTAACCACTCGCCGCTCTGGACGACACAGCCAAAGCCGCCCACCGAGCGACAGAGAGAGCTATGACAATGGACGACCCTGACGGGGCGTCGTGCGGGATGCTGCATCTCAACTTGCTGCCGGCGGAGATCTTGCATCACATATTCTCGGGCCTCGATCCCCGCGACCTCGGACGCATCCCCCGCACGTGTCGGTTCCTGCACGACTTTGTAAGGGGGAACCAGAAACTTTGTAAGGACGTGTACCTGAGCACCCTGGTATGAGATCTCGTCGCTTAGCAGTCGCCAAAGTTGGCATCGGCCCTCTAACCGCCGTCGCAGGATACACCCCCGCACCTTAATAATGAGGACTTGGACTGGGAACGGGAGGTGCATGATTTTGTCAGGCTGGAAATCCTCTGCGCCGACAAGAAAGTCCAAGAGCAGGTGAGATAGATGCCTCCCTCCAGCGAGCCCCTCGTCGCATCCGGGCCAGAGGACTCATCAACGCGCACCATGTGCACCACGTGCTAGGCTCATCATGAACTGTCCTTTGTGTCCGAGACCGTCGACAGGCTTCTCAAGCATGCATCGCCAACGGGCGAGACGCAGAACGACCCCGGCACACACGCGGCGTCCCGCAATGTCGCCGCCCTCGCCCGTATCTTCCGCGAGGAGCCCGCGCGCCTGGCCTTCATGACCCGCTCCTTCATCTACGAGCGCGCGCGCGACGAGGTGAAGTCGCCCAGGCTGCCGTCTGTGCCCAATGAGGCGCACCAGCGCAGCGCCAAGCTGCACTGCCTGTACGGCCGGCCGCTGCTGAACTACGGCCGCACGCGGTCGACGCGCATCTACCCGTACGCCGCAGCCAAGGTGTACGACCTACGGCAGAACACGGACAGGACCGAGTGGGGCCCGTTCATGGAGGACGGGTCGGGGCGGGTGGACTGGGAAAAGATCGAGGCCGTTATGGTCGTGCTCGGGACCAACATCCGGTTGCAGAGGCTGACGGCGAGGGTGTTTGAGAACTTGTGGGAGAAGCCGTTTGCCGGCTCGTGGGCGAGGAGCTACGTGCCGTCGCCGAGCCGGGGCATCCATGATCTGGATCTACAGGACCCGTACGGCGTCGCCGGGACCTGGCTGAGGGTGAGTCTTCCTTCCCGGAGCGCGGGCGTGATGGACGGAGACGTGAGACGCTCCTGCTGACATAAGGGGGGGGGAACCGGGCAACTAGGTGGTCTGCTTCGTCGACTACAACGACTTTTTCAGCTTCAACTTTCCATCGGCGACCAGACGCCGGGCGATGTCCCGCGGCCCCCTTCGACGTTGGCGAGGCGACGCGCATCATCGTCATGAAGATCCACGTCACTGACGTGCACCCGCCCGGCGAGGACGACGGCAAGGGGCTCCCCGTGGTGCACTTTTACGGCGTCTCCCGGTCGGTGGACGACTCCTGGGACGAGAATGCCAACTCCAATCTTCGAGGTACGTTTGCTTTGTCCTTCGTCGCGGTACTCGCCCCTGCCTCGCGGTTGTTGCCCGAGGGGAACGAACGGGCGAGAGGGGCGGCGGTAGTTGTTAATCATTCTCATTCTGATCAGCAGTGAAAGGCACCGTACGCTTGACCAAGGAGGGCGAGGTGAGGTGGACGACGTTCTCCGTCTTCAACGGCCACGCCCGGTGGCGGAGCGAGGGGATCCAGATCGGGGGCGTCGGGTCGGCCCGCGGCATCATGGGACACTGGTTTGACACGTACGCTCCCCCCACTAAACGCTTCCCCTCTTTGCTGATGGCAACGAGACCGCTCTGCATGTTTACTCAAAATGCGAACAGGGACTACGACCCCCACGGCCCCTGCGGGCCCAGCGCCTTCTTCAAGGTGTCGGACCGGGCCCCGAGCCCGAGGGAGGACGACGAGAAGCGGATCACGTTCCAGGACTTCATGCCCATCATGGATTTTGACGCGGAGCTGGCGAGCGACGAGGACGAGGACGAGGACTACGTGGTGGGCGAGTGGGGAGAGGACGAGGAGGACGAGGACATGAGCGAGGAGGATCTGGTGCAGGACCTGATGGCGTTGGCGGCTCCGGATCCAGACCTCGTGGACCTCGTGTTCCATGGGCACCACCTGGTCGACCAGTGATGGGCGGCGGGCGGGAGGCATGGGTTCCGAATGTGTATATTGTTCGATCTCGCTGTACTATTCCGGATACAATGTAACAATTCTACTAGACTTTGTGACACCGACATGAGATAGCTTGCTGAAACAGATGAGGAAGAGAAACAAAAAACACCTTGCATCCCTTCACAGCTTGCTCGCCGACGGATCCGTGTTGAACTTGTGGTGCTCGCACGTGGCAAGCACGGAGCCGTCGCGCTTCCGGCGGAGCGTCCCCCTCAGGTGGCACAGCAGCCTGCCGACCTGGACGATCTCGCACTCGACGAGGCACTCCTCGCCGACGGGGGCCGGGCGGAGGTAGCTGCAGCTGAGGGTGCGGGAGACGCCCAGGAACTGCCAGTAGCCCGGCCGGTCGTTGACGAGGGCCAGGGGCATGGTGGTGAGGGAGTCGAAGAGGGTGGCGGCGGCGCCGCCGTGGAGGTTGCCGGAGCGGTTGCAGTGCTCCGGGCGGACGGTGAAGGCGAAGGTGGCGGACGGGGCCGGCGTCAGGGACGTGGAGAGGAGGGATATGGAGGGGCTCAGGGCGGCCATCCAGCTCTGGCCCGTGTTAGCCGCCGCCTCGCCGTGCAACGCTTCGGAGGGGCATGAGGGAACGACTTGGGGGGGGGGGGGGCGAGGGAGCGAGAAACTTACGCTGGACTCGAAGTTGCCTGCGTCGTCTTTGTCGAGGGAAAGCCAGGCCTTGATCCGTTCCTCGCCCGTCTTGGCGTCGAAAACAGACTTTAACATGGCTGGGATTTCTTTGGGCATGGTTAAGGACGCGAGAGCGAGATCAAGAGAGCGTTTGGATAGAGGCGGAATCCAAGAACCGGTTGAGGCGCTGCTCAGTGGCTCTGAGTGGTTTTAAAAGGAGCTGTCTTGTGTGTAGACGGGCGAACCCCGACGGACGCCCGATATCCCGAGAGAGAAGCAAAGAAACTATATAAATTTATGATGGCAGAAAGTTGCGCGCCCCATTGAGATGAGCTCCCGTATCTGATTTCACAATATCTCGATCCATGCCGGGTTGGGGGGATCCAAGTACCTTCTGTATGTGACAGTGAAGCTACCGCCTCCCCCACCGCCTAATGGGTTTTCCCCGGGTTCTGCGCCCCCCTATCTTCGGCACGCCAGTGGAAGTGCCTCGGCAAATCCCTTCGACACGTTCAACCTCCCAACCCTGACAAACCAAGCAGCGACGTCGGGCCAGTCGTCAATCCACACCCGACGGTTCATCGCCATGCCCGGGTAACCTATCTCTCGCTTTCGCCAACGGATAACCAAAGCGATCGCACCACTCCGATGCCCCCTTGCGACCCTCCGCCATGGAGTTCATGACCGCCCTCCGGGGCTCGTTCGACGACCAGAAACCGTCCCTCTTCGAGCTCATCTCGGAACAGCAGCTCAACTCCCTCCTCCCGCCGACGATCCGATACCTCCTCACCGTCGCGACGCAGCGCTACCCGCGCTACCTCCTGCGCGCCCTCAACTCCTTTGATGAGCTCTACGCACTGTGCATGCTCGTCGTCGAGCGTCACTACCTCAAGACCCGCGGCGGCAGCTTCACCGAGAACTTTTACGGCCTCAAGCGCGAAAAGGCCCTGCACGCCGAGATCCCGCGCGCCAGCGCCGCCGCCCGGGCGTCGTCAGAGACACCCTGAAGCTCAGCACCAAGGATGTGTGGATGAACCTCGCCGTCGCCGTCGGCATCCCCTACCTGCGGCGGAAGCTCGACGAGGGCTACGAGGTCAACGCCCCGCGCGCCCTGCTCGGCGCCGCCTACACCCAGATGCCGCCGAACCCGACGATGAAGCAGCGCTTCCTGCACTACTACCGCTGGTTCCTGCGCAACATCTACCCGAGCGTCAACGCCGCCTACTACTTTGCGCTGCTGTCCTTCAACCTGGCGTACCTGTTCGACAACAGCAAGTACCACAGCCCGTTCCTGTGGCTCATCGGCACGCGAATGCGGAGGATGACGGGCGCCGACTACCAGGCCATCGACGCGCTGACGAGCGGCAAGCCGAGCGGCAAGGACGGGGCGCCCCCGGGGTGGCGGTCCCTGCTGTCGCCCCGCGAGATGGGCCCGCGCCTGCTCTCCAGCCTGTCGCTGCTGCTGCCCATGAGCATATTCGCGCTCAAGTTCCTCGAGTGGTGGCACGCCTCTGACTTCGCCAAGCAGCTGTCGCGCAAGGCCACGGAGACGCTGGACCTCCCGCCCCCAGTGGTGTCGGGCCTGGGAGGTGGCAAGGGAGGAGCCGGTGCCGCCAAGAGTGGCGCCGAGAAGGGCAAGGGCAAGGGCAAGGAGAAGGCTACCGCTGGTGGCAGCGACCACGACGACGAGGGGGACAAGCCGGCTGTACCGGCCGCGGAGATGGCACCGATCGCGACGCCGTCGCTGCTGCCCATCTACACGGTGCCCGCGCCCGAGGATTCGTCATTGTGCCCGATCTGCCAGGACGCCATCGTCACGCCGACGGCGTGCCAGACGGGCATCGTTTACTGCTACACGTGCATCCACCGCTGGATAGAGGGCTTGCATCCCATGCAGGAGGACTTCATGGGGGACAAGGAGGGCAAGTGGGAGAGCGGACAGGGTCGATGCGCGGTCACTGGCCGGCGCGTCCTGGGAGGCACGGAGGGACTGAGGAGAATCATGGTGTAAAGGCCACCACGGCGGCGGAAGGCCGGGCGAGTTTTTTCTTTTTTTTTCTTTTTCGCCGGCGACAAGATATCGGAACATACACCGATGAAAGGGATCGTTTAGCGGCGGTGGGCATCAGTCGAAAATAGAATTAGGCCGGGCGTTTGGGCCATGATCCTTGACCCCTCCCCTCCCCCCGTACCATCGTCCGTGTACTACTACTGCTGCTGCTACTACTACTACACGACTAATACACACTCTGGTCTGGATGGCTGCATCGTGTTTTCGTGGCCTTCCTCGAAACCGGGCGGAAGCAAGGGCCGAGGTGAAGAATGCGGTACCGGGGGCCGCCTCCACCGTCTGGAATGGAGGGGTCTTCCCTCCCCTCGTTACGCGCCTCGAAGCCGGTCCCTTTCCTCGGTTCCCACCCGCTGCGAGCCGTGGCATTCGATACAAGTCCCCCAGGAACACTTATTGGTCTCGCAGTCTTTTTTTTTTTTCCTTCAGAAGGGGTTTTTTTTTTCTTCTCGTAAACCCTTCCGCCTCGGTCTCGATTTCGAACAGCCGCTCGTCAGTAATGTCTTGCCCCCCCCCCCGTTCGGAGGTCTGAGCAGAGGAGGCAACTTGTTCCGGGCTAGCAGCGCAGCATTCCGGTTCTTTGCTTCTTCCGCTTCAGCCTGAGGGTTCGCTCCCCCCCCCCCCCTTTTTTTTTTTTTGAAGCATTTCCCCAGGGGTTTTCTCTGGGCCGTGGGGAAGGGTGAGCTGTAGTTCTGACCGGACTGTGCTTCTTAAAATGGGATACCGGTATTGAATTCCCCTTCCTCCTTCCGCTAGACTTTTCCAGGGCCGAGTCATTTTTTGTTGCTTCTTCGACTTGTGGAGAGCAGCGGATCACGCGTCGTTCGTGGAGAAGCAGACGTCACCTATCCAGACGAGGCTCGAACAAGGAGGCTGGGAAAGGGGGGGGCCTGGGATCCTTTGGGGCCCTTGGGTCAGACGGCGTCGGCGTCGCATTCCTCCCCAGATGTGAGGGCGTTAGGTGATGGTGGGTTCAACGAGAGCTAGAGACCTCGTCGTCTCCGTTGGTTCGCGCATGGTGGTGATGCCGTGCCTGGGTCGGCGCAAGGGATATGGTGAGGGCGAGAGGTTATAAGGACGGAGGTCTCAGGAGTATCGACAGGCGAGTCTGCATTTGCGTTTATCTCTCTGTCTCTCTCTCTCTCCTGTGTGTGTCTATTGTCATCAGCAATCAAGGTCTTTCATTCTATCGATACTCGATCACCAGCTTCCCTCTCTCTCTCTCTCTCTCTCTCGCGCTCTCTCTTTTCTTCTCTCGTTGCTCGTGTACGGTGATCACCCACACGCTCCCTTCCCGGTTGACGCGGCTAGCTTCAAAGAGAGAACGAGGAGGAAAAGGGTGGACAAAAAAGTGAGGGCAAGATGGCGTACAGCCTATCGCATTCATACTTTGGCGCCAATCTCATTTCCGACTTCAACTTTATCAACTACGACGACCCGTCCAATGGCTTTGTAAGGTACGTGTGCTTCCCAAGGCCTTGTCCAGAACCCGACATACACCCGCGGGAGAGAGGAGCCGAGGCCAGGAACACGTTTGGCTGATGACAACTCGGGGCGCAACAGGTACCAGAGCCAGCCCGATGCCCTCGCAAAGGGCCTCTACTCGATCAACCCCGACACGCAGGCCGTGACGCTGGGCGTCGACAACACCAACATCTACGGCCTCGATGAGGGGCGACCGAGCCTGAGGCTGGAGAGCAAGAGGCAATACAACCATGGCCTGTTCATCGGGGACTTTGCGCACATGCCGCCGTCCGTCTGTGGGTTGTGGCCAGCATGTAAGTCGAACTGGGAGCTTTCTTCCCTTAACCTCCCCCCCCTCCTACAAAGAAGGGGTTACTGGTAACGAGACGCATCGGCTGACACGATCGGGAGAAAGTCTGGATGTACGGTACGGATTGGCCTGTGGATGGCGAGATTGATATCATCGAGGGCGCGAACCAGGCCACCATGAACATAATCTCCGGACACAGGTATGTCCATCTCTCCACGCCATGATTCTGGCTACCAGGCTGACATGAGGACAGCACGCAAGGATGCCGCCTCCCGGACGCACCCCAAGCCGCCGGCGAACCGCTGCTTCGAGACTGCGAAAGCCCAGGTGTAAGCCTCGTCCCTCACCTCTCCCTCCTGATCCACCCACCCGGTTCTCGCTGACGTGCGCCAAACAGACCACCAACAACGCCGGCTGCAACTACCTGCCTCCCGCTTCGCAACCGCACACCTACGGCGACTCCTTCAATGCTGTCGGCGGCGGCGTCTACGCCCTCGAGTGGACCTCAGAGGCCATCCGAATCTGGCACTGGCCGCGGCAGGGAATCCCCAGCGACATCGTCGCCAAGAAGCCCGACCCGTCTACATGGGGGCTGCCGTCGGCGCTGTTCGGGACGTCGAGCTGCGAGGTGGACCGGTACTTCAGAGATATGAGCATTGTGATTCAGACGGTAAGCCGGTTACTCGTGACTTCCATGAGCCAGGATGCTTTCAGTAGTGAGCATGCGTGTACTGACGCGAGGTTCTGACGAGCAGAACTTCTGTGGTGATTACGCCGCCACCATATGGGGCAGGGACGGAGACACCTGCAACCAACGGGCCCCGACTTGCGTCGAATACGTGGCGAACAACCCTGGTGCCTTTAGCAACGCGTGAGTCGTCACGTATTGTCAGAAAAAGTCTTCGGCTGACATGAAGTAAAGATACTGGGAGGTCAACTACATTGACGTTTACCAAGCCGGCGCCGTCTATGCCAATAACACGGGCCCAGCGGAGCCGACGACGACGACGACCGTCAAGATCACGTCCACAATCTACAAGACGGTGCCGAATCCCGCCACCATGGTGAAGAGCATCACGCGTAACGGCACCGTGCTCGTCTCCACCATGAGTGGCATCCCGGCAGGCCCGACGGCCACCGCCCCGCCGAGCCCGTCCACCGACCCGATCGTCCCGGGACGCGACCCGGCCACCATCGGCGAGTACGCGTACCTCGGCTGCTACGGCTCCACGACCGGGTTCCAGACGTTCTTGCTCAGAGCCTCGCCGGCGAATATGACGGTCGAGATGTGTGTCGGTCTGTGCCGGCCTGGTAGATATGCCGCCGTCCGTGGAAGGTGAGAATCCGCCTAGCCCCATTAGTGAACCCCCGGACGAGCCCAATACTGATGACCCAACCCCTAGCGAATGCTTTTGCGCAGAATCCATCGACCCGGACACCAGAGCCGAGGCGGACCGCGGGCGCTGCAACATCCCCTGCCCAGGCAACAGCGCGCAGCTCTGCGGCGGCACCACAGGCGTCTCCCCGGCCCCCTCGCGTCTTACGAACCTCCACCGCCGTGCCGCGCCAGCCAACTACTTGCTCACCGTCTACGGCCGCGCCTCCGACGATGTGCCTCCGCCGGCCCCGCCGCTGGGAGATCCCGAGCCGCACCCGCTCTCTACCTCGACGCTCGTGACGACCATCACGTACACCACGGTCGCGACCGACCTCGCATCGCTGGTCCCCGTGGAGTACCGCACGACGATCCTGGTGCCCGGGTGCAATTGCGGCGACAGGGCCCCGGCAGCGATCCGCGTGCCGCTTACGACGACGGTGGCCTCGTGCGACGCATGCGGCGCGAACGGCGCGAACCAGGTCACGCTGACGGTGCCGTTGCAGATAGCCGCCGTGCCATTGACGACGCCAATAACGGGATACTGGCCGACGGGCGGGCAGACGACTCCGGCCCTTCCCGGAGGTCCGACCGGGATACCCGCGCCGTCGCGGGTTTTGACCAGTGCCGCGGCGGGTGGGAACCGTGTGTGGGCTGTGCGCCTGGGATTGGCCATCGTGATGGTGCGCTTCGTGTTGATGTTTCTTTGATAGGTATTAGGCATCACCGGCGGATCGGTAGGGCTGGTTCCCGGAGAATTTGGCGGAGCATTTGGCGGAGCATTTGAGCTTATCCCCTCCTTTACTGCGATGTTTTCTGCTTCTTGTTTTTCCTTTCCCTTTTCCAAACGTTCATTAGCATAGACATCTTCATGATACCACACCAGCGCAACGGGCGCATGCAATTATCAGTACTAGTCTTATACAGATGGCAACGATATCCGTTGGTCATAAATCCACAACCTGCACCGGGTTCCCTAGCCGTCCCGTGTTTCCGTACATCTGGGCGGCATTCACCATTAGACCGCTGGTGTTCCCGCCGGGTCCAATCATAACCCACTTCCACACAACGCCATGCACGGCGTAACCGATCACGCGGAGAGCTTCTTTCCAGCCCGAGTGCGGAAAGAAGTCACGGATGAGGCCGCGCGGGCGGCTGGACAAGAGAGCCTCGTAGGCGCGCTGGCACTCGTCAAAGTGGACGGCCTCGCGGCCGTGACCCCAGTGCACGTGGCCGAAGACGTGCAGCTTCGGGCGCACCCGCCAGACCTCTTCGAGGAGGCCGGGGCAACCCAGGCCCAGATCCAAGTGGTTTTTCTATAGTACGTTAGGAAATGCCCTCAGATCCGAGTGAGATGGGGTATGACGGACGGGTGGGGCGTGGGTGATCAAGATGTCCGTGTCAATCGGGACGGTATTCGTCCAGGGCGGTGATGCGCGGTCATACTGGAAGGCCATCTCGGAGCCCCCACAGGCCGGGATGTCCGGGGCGCCGTAGATCTTGAGGCGCCGCTCGCCCTTGAACTCCAGCGTCACAGCATCGCGGACGAGATAATGGATGCCCTTAAAATCGAGGGTCCTGCCGCGGTCTTTGGGTAAGCGGGCGCTGAGGTCGAAGTAGCTGTCATGATTACCGCAGACGAGGATCTTGTGCTGGTGGGGTTGGGCGCCGAGCCAATCGAGCTGGGCTTGGATGTCGTCGACAGTTCCCGCGTTGGTGAGGTCGCCGGCGTGGATGAGGAGGTCTCCGTCAGGGATGGCAACGTTGGTCTGGTCGTGGGTGTCGGAGATACAGACGATGCGGATGACGGGCTTTCCGCGTGGTGGGATGAATGGGCGGCCGCGGAGGAAGAGGGCGATGCTGTAGATTATGGTGACGATTAAGTGCAGAGGTGAGATGAGGAGGGAGTCGAGCAGTGTTGGAGGCTCCCAGTCGTTCTTGCGACGGAGGCCGAGGGCGGTAAGGAGGGTCATTGGAGGCGAGAGACGTCTTGCCTCTTTGCCTCGGAATACCTTGACTGATTATCTTGTCGAGAAGAGGTCAATTGACGTTATACGCGGTCTATATGTGACGTTGTGACAGGGCGGGGTGAGATATGGTGAGCTGTCGTTGAGGTCGGACAGATCTTCACATGGGACACAGAGAGCTTCGAGCTGA
The DNA here is from genome assembly GCA_019425465.1 of Colletotrichum falcatum. Classification (NCBI taxonomy): domain Eukaryota; kingdom Fungi; phylum Ascomycota; class Sordariomycetes; order Glomerellales; family Glomerellaceae; genus Colletotrichum; species Colletotrichum falcatum. The sequence goes on along the minus strand of SWKJ01000209.1, from coordinate 843,291 downwards.
AACCCCACCACCGATGACAGCACCAGTACGGATACCTCAGTGGAGAATGCAATTGGGTAGGTAACAACGGAAGGAATACCTAGTAGTACTAGTGTACATATCTGATGGAGGGGGGCCGGCCGGCAGCTGGCACGGTGGGGATGAGAGGCGTCGCCCGGGATTTACATTTTCCCGCGCTCTCCGATTGGTGGATCAATCAAAGAAACTGGGTCTGGCGAGGCTAATTATGGGGAATCCGAGAGCTTATGTAACAAGTGCGGGAGGATCCAGCCATGCTGGGGTCAGCAGTTTGCGGCCGGGAGGGCTGCCCCCCCACCAGTCGCTCACTGCTACGCCAAACCTGGAATGGCGCCGCCGTGTTACTGGGCTGCTGAAGGGCTGGAGCTTGTTCCCTGGAAACCCACTCATCCAACTTGGGCCCTGCGCGGTGACGTGACGGTTCCCCCAATCGTCCCGCGCAAGCTTTCTCCTGTCTTTCCAAAAAACCTGCCAAGCGAGACATCGCCGTCATTACTTCAGCCACTTGGCTGTATGTCACAAACTTGGCTTTAAAACACTTCAGTCCTTCTGCCTCTCAAGCTTTGCACTTTCGGGATTCCCGGAAAGCCCTGCCCCAGCCTACCCCGGGATTGAATCCCCTCTCCTTCGCGGACCGACCTCCTGAATACAACAGAATCTGCATCCGTGCTCAAGCTCTCGCCCAAGAGACTTGAGACGAACTCCCGGCCTGCAGCGATGGCTAGCTTTAGCGACCTATACAGCAATGAAAAGACCAAGGGTCTGGACTCCAACTTTGGTGTCGACTTTGTCATCAACTACAAGATCCCGCAAGAAGGTGAGCCAACCAGCCCTTGCCTACCCCCTTGTCCCGTTCACCAGAACTCACACGAATGTTGCACAGATCGAGCCGATGCCGAGGCGAGCTTCGTCCAGCTCATCGAGGCCCTGACCCATGTCGGCCTAACCACCGAGGTCCGGAGAGGCGACAAGCAGTCCGTCCTCGTCTTCATCAAAGTCGCCGACAAGTTTCTCGACGACCAAGTCTATCGATCCCGCCTCCAAGACTGGCTCCAGGGCGTCCGAACCACGAGCTCCGATAAGGACCTTTCTCAGGCTCTCCGCGATGAGCCCGTCTCTGACGCCGAGCGCCTGCGTCTCGTATACCTGCTGATTGTGAAGCCCAAGAACGGGGGCGGCGCCGGCATCACGCCCCAGTCGGGCCGCTGGAAGTACGTCGACAGCATCTTCCCCCTGCACAACCACGCCTTCAACAAACAATGGATCAAGAGGGTGAGTACAAAGGGCCAGACGGACGAGACCGATCTCGACGAGATCCGCGACAAGTTCGGCGAGAGCGTCGCCTTCTACTTTGCATTCATGCACACCTACTTCAAATTTCTCACCGTCCCTGCCGCCGCTGGTTTCGCGGCCTGGTTGCTCCTTGGCCAGTTCTCGTGGCTCTATGCCCTCGTCAGCTGCCTGTGGTCTGTCGTCTTCTTCGAGTTCTGGAAGAAGAAAGAGGTCGATCTGGCAGTGCAGTGGGGTGTTCGTGGCGTCTCCAACATCCAGCACCCCCGCCCGCAGTTCGAGTTCGAGCGCCAGGCGGAGGACCCCATTACTGGAGAGTCTGTCAAGATTTACTCACCCATAAAGCGCCTGCAGACGCAGCTGCTGCAGATCCCGTTCGCGGTGGCCTGCATCTTGGTGCTCGGAACCCTTATTGTGACCTGCAATTCGCTGGAGATTTTCATCAATGAAGTTTATAACGGGCCGTTCCAGTCATACCTCGCCTTTCTCCCGACCATCATTTTGGTTGTCATGACACCGACCTTCTCTACGGTGCTCACAAAGTTCGCGACTAGGCTCACTGAGATGGAGAACTATGAGACAATCGATGGTGAGTTTTGACGGCTGCCAGTAGGCATAACGTTTGCTAATGATGATTCGCAGCGCACCATGCGGCCTTGGTCCAGAAGGAGTTTGTTCTGAACTTCCTAACCTCCTACATGGCTTTGTTCTTTACCACATTCGTCTATCTGCCTTTTGGTGACCGCCTAACCCCCTATCTCGACTTGTGGCGGTCTACCGCACAGAAGATTACCCCGAAAGACGTCAGCTTCCAGACCCAGGAGTTCGTCATCAACCCTGATCGAATCAGCAAGCAGATGTTTTACTTCACCGTCACTGCTCAGGTGGTCAACTTCGCTACCGAGGTCATCGTACCTTACGTCAAGCGCCAAGTCTTCAAAGAAGTCAGGGAGGTGCAGTCCAAGATCTCAAAGGAGGGCGATGCGGCCAGTATTAAGGACCACCCGAGGAAGCTGCTTTCTTGGAGCGAGTGCGGAAAGAAGCCGAACTGGAAACCTATGATGTCACCGGTGACTACCGAGAAATGGTGATCCAATTCGGCTACCTTTCTCTCTTTTCTGTAGCCTGGCCGCTGGCGGCTATCTGTTTCTTGGTCAACAATTGGGTCGAGATGAGATCCGATGCGGTCAAGATTGCCATCAGCAGCAGGAGACCCATCCCGTGGCGCGCCGACTCTATCGGTCCGTGGCTCAACGCTCTTGGCTTCCTCTCCTGGCTCGGGAGCATCACTAGCGCCTCTATCGTCTTCCTCTGCAGCTCCAGTGGTAAGGGCAGTGGGCCGAATGGCGCCCCGGCAGCATCCAAGCATGGGGTCTGCTCTTGAGCGTCCTCCTGGCCGAGCACATCTACTTTGCAGCCCAGTTCGTTGTTCGCCTCGTCATGACGAAGCTGGAGAGCCCTGGCTTGCAAAAAGAGAAGAAGGAGCGGTTCATGATGAAGAAGAGACTCCTCGAGGAGAACCTGGGACAAGGCGTTTCGGACCAAGCCGCTACCCCTGGTATCGAGAAAACCGAGATGATCACGCTGAAGACGCTGGAGGAAGAGGCTCGCAGACTCTCAACTCGGGGTCATGGGAGCGCCGAGGAAGCGTAAGTCACCCTCAAAAGCAGCAGGCCAGTGCCCAGAGGCTAACAGCGTAGTAGGTTCTGGCTTCGCCAACGAGGTATGAGCGAGACGATCCAAATCGGTCGCAACCTGATTTCTCAAGTAAGTTTGAGCCGTTCGATACCTAATTCTGCTTATTAATGATTGGTTTTACCAGAGCATTTCTGGAAACTCGACAAAGGCTTGAAACCATGGCCACGCCAGCAAGACGTGAGGTTTGAGGAATTGTAGTCGGAAGGCCACACAACGACCCTTTAACCACGAAGACACGCGTCCGATGTCCGATGTCCGATAAAGCATGTATCGTTAGTGAATAAGTGTAATTGGGAGACCAAAAATATTAAGTTTGAAAGCCGTTAGCTTGGTCTGGAATACGATTTAAAAAAACTTTAGGGCACCTTGAGCGAGTCAATGATGCAAGGAGGATGGCTAGTGAGTTCTTTGGTGTAAGTGAGTGAACCTTCTTTATCGTCGGTTCCCCAAGTGGTGGCCGATGTCCAAGTCGAAGGTACAAAATGTGATCTGCCATAGACAGGTAACCGTTTGGCCAATTGCCTATGGGGCAAGGCAGACCCGAAGGCTTAATTGATAAGCACCCGTCGTTCATGTAAGCTGTTGGGTGTGTTTGTTTGCTAATAGAAGGGGGCTTAATATTGGACTGCGCCTCTGCGCTAGCCGCCTTGGACTGTGTACCTACGAATACAAAGTAAGTGCAGCTTTCACCAGATGAGCCTAGTACAGAGGTACGTACTAGCATTTGGGAGCTCACACAAGACTCTTTTCCTCCTCTAACCCCAGACAAGTCGGCTCCGTGACATTCCATCGCTTTGCGAGCGCCAATCGCAAATCCATGTTCAAGAATGTGCCACGCAGACGAACACAAACGGGTCTGCCTAGCACGTCGCCCGATCCATGACAGCGGCAGCCGGCTAGGCAGCCCCAACTCGGGGGGGGCTGGGCCATCGATCCAACTTCATGTTCGGATCATGTCAACTTGGTCCTCGTTTATCACGCACACCATGCCGGTTTTGTCCAGGAAATAGGGCACCCTTTTTGCAATCTGCCTCCAAGCCGGACGCCACCTTCCCGGCTTCATTGTCCACATTCAGCGGTGGCTTTCTGATGCTCCTTGGGCCTCCGGTGAGGGCATGTCTCGGGATTGAGTCTGACATGCGGTGTGCCCTGCATCTGGCTACCATATTCGCCCATCCATGACCGTCCTGCGGCCTAGAGCTGTCTTCGGTCGCCGAAAGCTGACGCTGGGTTGGCTGCTCGGTTCAGCCGCATCGATGCTTTTGTTCCTTGGTATCCCCTCGTGTTCTCCCTTTTTCTTCTTTCTCTACCATCGTATTGAAACAATACCTGTCGTCACGCGCGACTAATACGAAACCAACTGTTGGTGTCAGCATTCGCCAATCTAAATAAACCTCAGACTTTGTCAAGGCCTCTCATCATTATCGCGTAACCGTCATCTCACCCCGTCAGACAAGACAAGCGCCGCCGACTTGAGGCTACGACGATGGACATCGTCGCCGACTTGGCGACCGGTCCCTTTGTGGAGGTCGTGGAAAAGGGCAACCTCGCACTCGAGAACGCAGGCGACAACAAGGAAATGTTCTCCGAGAGCCAGAAACTGGTCAAAGGCGCGGAGCGCATTCTCAAAATTATCAGGCCGCTTTGCGAACGACACTTGGAGGAATATGGCGTGATCTTTACAGATGCACTCAAGGATGACAGTAGGCGCGGCCTCAAGTTTGGAACTTTTGGAGCGGTTCACTGACTGTGGAGTAGATGAGATCGCAGAGTACAGGTCGCAGTTGACCGACATGCTGTGGGATTTTGACGATGCCGTCGAGGAGGACGCGTTTGAGAAGGAGAAGTATGTCGCTCTGCGGGAGCTGTGTAAAAAGGCCGGGCTGCGGACCGGGGAGATATTGAAGAGGATGAAACTCGAGGCGGCGCCGCGAGAGCAGCCAATCGGCCCGGCCGCCCCAACCGGTAGGCATACTCAACACAGCAACTTATAGATATGCGCTGACTGTTACATCTTAAAGCAACCCGGGATCGAGATCAAACCAGTCAAGGCAACCCCCAGGGACAGACCCAGGGAGAAATCCAAACTCTTGAACCGGGTCTCGCAGTTGAGGAAATTCAAGAGCCGCCGCCTCCGTCGCCCCCCTCCACGAACCCGTGGGATCTCAAAACAAGCCCGACCATCGAAATGGGCTTGGATACACTGGTAGGCGACCATATCGAGCGTCGGCCGCCCGTTTCCACCACGAGCCCCCCGGTATCTGAGCCGGCCAGCCCACATGATGTAAGAAAGCTGTCTTACAGTTCCAGTCGACAGCTCAACATTCCGATCGGGAAGATACTACCTGAAGAGGAACGGTATCACCAAACAAGTCCCCAGGATATCTCACGATCCCCTATTTTATCAATGGATAGAAACTCTCTAACCGCGCGGGCCCGAGCCCCGTCAACTGCCCTTGGTGTGGTGACCGAAGGCCAGCCGGTGCAGTCTGACTCCGCACCGTTTCCGCACCGCTATTCGCAGGCAAGCTCGGTCTACTCTCGCTTGTCCAGACAACGCTCTCAGGAGTCGCTTCACAGCTCCGTCTTTGATGGTAGGAGGAACGATGGCTCGGACAGCCCTTCGATGACTGAGCATCGAATATCCTCATCTTCTGGGCATGATGCGCAGCCGAGTCACACACCTCGGGGGCCTGTTATGCCGCCAAACTTTCCGCCAGATATTCATGACGGCATTGAAAGAGCGCCATTCCTTGTGAGCGATGGCGAAGGGCTGATTCCTGTCGAATCGGAGTCGAGCATTGTGACAAAGCCTCCGACTATGGTTTCGAGCCGGCCGAAGGACTGTAGAATTGGTCCCAGTAGCTCATTTTACCTGTACAAGGGATTTTGCGAGGGTGCAAAAGAAGTGGCCATGGGAGGCCTCGGCATCAAGAAGATCAAGAAGCCTGTGAGTCCTCACGATATCTAATCAAGCCTCAAATTGACATGTTTGGAATTCAGGGGTTCTCCGGCGCCCACGAGGTAGCCAAGTGCACCAGCTGCTCGTACGAGCTCGACTTCAGACAGATCCAGCTAGACGTCAACAACACAGGTGCGTGCAGGCTCCTCCAACACTGGGTTTCTGCTGCTTACTTGGATAATACCAGAGCAAGCAAACTTTATCTCGTGCAAGATAGCCTTCCGTCTGCGGTTCCTCCAAAAATCCCACGTCGCTACAAAACGAGCCGATGAACTCCTCTACGGTTGCGTCTTCTGTGTCCACGCCCAGCAGACCCTTGAGGAGTGCGATGCGACCGTCTTCTTCAGCCAGAAGAAGCTCTTTGAGCACCTGGCACGGCATCCCCGCCCCTTACCGCAAGTGCCCGGGATCGCGGTCATCGAAGAGGCCGAAATACCGCCCAACCTGCGCAACAATTACGACCTAAACTTCCTGGCGCCGCCAAAGGAGAGCCCTCTGACGGGCGAGCAGACGGAGATTTCACAGCGTCCCACCGCGACGGCGACGCAGACGGTGAAGCGCATGTACGGCATGCGGCTGCTCTACGACAACACGCCGGCGTTTGAGCTGGCTAACGGGGCGAGAGTTTCGGGAGTCGTGTTCCCGGAGAAGTATAACGGCGAATGGGTCATGGGATGGCACGAGGGGAACTTTGGGTCGGCGCCGTTGGACGTGCTGAAGCTGGAGCCGCCGCCTAAGGGGGAGGTCCGGATGGATACGAAGAGCAACATCTCGGCGGTGGCGAGATGGAAGTTTGCGCCGAGGACGAAGGACGCAGGGAACTGGCTTCGGTTCGACCAGGGGGATATGATCACCAACATCAGTTGTGGGTTTCCATTCATCCACCTTTGATCTTTTTCCTTTTCTATAAGCGCGGGAGTTCGTTGGATCAACGTCGGAAAGGCTAACACAGCAACACAGGGGCCTGGCAGGACCACTGGTGTTGGTCCGGTACCAACTCCAAAGGGGTCTGGGGCATCTTCCCGCAGACGTACATCGACGGCAACACGGTCCGTGAGGTGTCGGACGGCTCAAGCGTGTCGAGCAGCGAGAGGCGGAGGCGGGCCGAAGGGTTTTTTGGGAGGTTTGCGAGCCATCGCAAGGCGTCGTCGCAGAGGACGTCGAGCGTGTCGGAGGTTGTCGTGTCGTCCGGGCCGCGACCGTCGGTATATTAGCAGGCGCGGGTTGCCAGTTGGCTTGGAAGGGGACTTGGGGGTGTTTGGTTGCCAGAATGGGCGGCGCGGAGTTCTATACCCGGTGATTATTCAGAAAGCTAGATGGAGTATTTGTTTGGGTATTCCGAAATAAGTCACGGCCTTACTGGCAAGTTGGATATGAGAACAGAAGCGGTGATAGCAAGTTTCGAGCCCGAGACGAATGTAGATCTCTTCAATAAGCAGAGTGCCGATCACTGCAGCCCAAAGCCGGGAATCTTGGTGGCTGCCGGCGCTTAATTGCGGATTCGCAGACCTGAACCTTGAGGGTTGAATACGCTGGTGTTTGGGGGAAGGGAGACATCCAACTGGAAATGAACTGTTCGGTCATGCCTGCCATTGCCTAGGTAGGGTGCAACCACGAGACATATCAGTGCCCGCCAGGATCGAGTTCTGGTAAAAAACGGCATTCACTAAATGGTCCATCCAGCTCAGCCATGCGTGACAGGACGACTCGGACCAGGCCGCCCGTCCCGTGTCTTCCTCGGAAGCGCAACCGTGCCGGCTGCGGCTCGCAAGCCGAAGGGTAATTAGCCGGGGGCTTTTGCGTGCAGGCGATGGCTTGCTTCTGGACGAACGCGTGGGTGCATGCACGTGTAGGTATTATTGATTGGGAATGGGGCATCATACCGACAGTCAACTACACCGTCACGTTACCCCGCACTCAATTAACCCGAGGTGAGTGAGTGCTAGTGCGACGCGGGGACCCGCTGTGGGGCACGGGAATGGCGGACGGTACAATGAAGAGCGAACTGATGACCTTTGGTGGGTTTCGCCCCCCACCCGGCCGCCCTTCTCCAACCCCCAATATCGTCGCCCCTCGAGACGATGCCACCCACCCCCAACATTTTTAAACCTACCCAGGTAGGTACTACGTAATTATATAGCGGAAATACGTCGAACGTTTCTATTGTCTGTTGCACCTTGTCTTCAAGTGCCGATCCTTGGACTGACTAGCGAGGCGACACCTGCTGTAGATCTGCTATTCCCAGCCCTCCTGCTTTGACATACCTTGGATCCAAATAGAAGACGGGCGACCCATAAAACCACGCTACCCCGTGGAGAAAGATCAGCCAATTGTCGGCATTTTACCCCGGATCCTCCTTGACTCCCACCTCACAACTTCCATCCGTCCGCAATAGCCGGACAACAATCACGCACAGCCAGCGACAATGGGCTTGAAGGGCGAAGAAATCGCGAAGCACAGCAGTGCCGACTCTTGCTGGGTCATTGTGCACGTAAGTTGTCGCCGAGCGTCTTACCCAGAGAAGGCTCATGATTGACTTCCGGCCGATTGATAGGGCAAAGCGTATGATGTCACAGACTTCCTGCCGGGTGAGTACACCTTCAACCACAGTCATCGATCCAACCGTGATTAACGAAAGCATGCAGAGCACCCTGGTGGCTCAAAGATCATTCTAAAGTATGCCGGCAAGGATGCGACAGAAGAGTTCGACCCTATCCACCCGCCCGACACCCTCGACAAGTACCTCGATAAGTCCAAGCACCTGGGCCCCGTCGATATGGCCTCCGTAGTGGTGGAGACAAAGGATGAGGACCCCGAAGAGCTGCAGCGGCTGCAGAGGGTCGAGCAGAAGCCGCTGCTCTCCCAATGCTACAACCTGATGGACTTTGAGGCCGTGGCCCGCAGAGTCATGAAGAAGACTGCGTGGGCGTACTACTCGAGCGCCGCCGACGATGAAATCGTGAGTGTCCTCCCCTCGCCCTCGCCAGGCTAGAGCATCGAGAGCCAGTGATGCTGACCCAAACCCTCACAAAAGACGATGCGCGAAAACCACAGCGCCTTCCACAGAATCTGGTTTAGGCCACAGATCCTCGTCGACGTTGAAAAGGTTGACTTCAGCACCACCATGCTCGGCGCAAAGGTCGACATGCCCTTCTACGTCACCGCCACCGCCCTCGGCAAGCTTGGCCACCCGGAGGGCGAGGTTCTGCTCACACGCGCCGCCCGGAAGCACAACGTCATCCAGATGATCCCGACGCTGGCCTCGTGCTCGTTCGACGAGCTCATGGACGCCGCCGAGGGCGATCAGGTCCAGTGGATGCAGCTGTACGTCAACAAGGACCGCGAAATCACCAAGAAGATTGTGCAGCACGCCGAGAAGCGCGGGTGCAAGGGTCTCTTCATCACCGTGGATGCGCCGCAGCTGGGTCGTCGCGAGAAGGACATGCGCTCCAAATTCACCGACCCCGGCGCGAATGTGCAGTCCGGCCAGGCCACGGACCAGAGCCAGGGCGCCGCTCGCGCCATCTCGTCCTTCATCGACCCCGGCCTGTCATGGAAAGACATCCCCTGGTTCAAGTCCATCACCAACATGCCCATCATCCTGAAGGGCGTGCAGCGCGTCGAGGACGTCATCAAAGCCATCGAGGCCGGCGTCCAGGGCGTCGTGCTCTCCAACCACGGAGGTCGCCAGCTCGACTTTGCCCGGTCCGGTATCGAGGTCCTTGCCGAGACGATGCCTGTGCTGCGCCGCATGGGTCTGGAGAACGCCATTGAGATCTACATTGACGGTGGAGTGCGCCGTGCTACTGACATCATCAAGGCCCTCTGCCTCGGCGCCAAGGGCGTTGGCATCGGCAGGCCTTTTCTGTACGCCATGTCCGGCTACGGCTTCGACGGAGTTGACCGCGCCATGCAGCTGCTCCGCGACGAGATGGAGATGAACATGCGCCTCATCGGCTGCACAAGCGTCGACCAGCTCAACCCGTCCCTCGTCGACACCCGCAGCCTGTTCAACCACGGCGCCACGCCATCGGATAATCTCGGACTGGCCGTGTACGACCCTCTGGCGACGCCGGTGCAGAGGCCAAAGGCGCCCAAGTCTTCCAAATTGTAAACCCGTTTCGGAGGACTTTGTGCGTTCTTTAACGAACACACAGATGGAGCCTTGGACGCGGGCTCACTGATCTCTGGAGCAAGCATGAAACGTTGTGAGACTCTATATCCATCGCATGTATGATATTATACACTATAAATATGGCAATATATTCTGCGTACTTTTTGGACACCATCACATGTGTTGTTGCCGGCATGTTGTTGATGTTCTGCCAAGGGCAGGTCGTCTATAGCATTCCCTGATATGGCCATCGTTCAACTTTGCATTAATCAAACGTGTTCCTTGTTATTTCTGCCGACCTTTTCAAAAAGTAATGCTCAGCAATGGATCATTGAAAAGCCCCGTTAAAAAGCTCATAGAGCGTCTAGACACGGAAGTCCAAAGGTCTCTAGAGATGATTCAATACACCGCCGCGTATTGATCGAGGGAGTGCGGGCGCCGGCAAACGTCCGGTGACGGGGCTGATCCCAGCCCGTCGTCTGTGATGGGACGGTATGGAAAGATGCAACAGCGAAGCAGGTCTGCCAACAGCGATTTCACTGTAAAACAGGGATACCGGGGCCATCCAACGTCTCGCTTTGGGGGAGGCTATCAACAAGATCTGGTGCGTAGTTTAGATAACCCGGAACACCACATACCCACACCATGCCAGCTCGAATTGCACATCCCATGGCCCCTATCCGGAGGATAGTCACGGGCGGTTTCCGCGCGATCAACTTGCCTTTACGGGTCGTGCGTGGAACACACCAAGGAACTTTGACCCCGTGGGACCGGAGCCGTCCACTTTTTGTGACACCGGACCGTCTCTTCAGGGTGCGGTCGTCTTTCGGCCAGGGCGTTCGTCGACAGCGTAGCAGGCCACCACGTGTTACCTATGCATGGGCCGAATGGAGAAGGGGATGGCTAAACATGGACGTTTGTCCTCGGCCCCTCGACATCGTACCGCCCACGCACGAGCAAGGGCCGGCCAGACCTCGGAAGAATAAGAAGAAACCGGCCGAGTCCTTCTCCCGTTTCTGGTAAGCAGGGCCTACCGGTACTCGGCGGCATGCTGGCTAATGACATCGACGACGGCGGCGGCGGCCAATCCGGGCTGGTTGTCCGACTGGCTCGCACAAGACCAGGGGCTGGGCTCGATGGGCGCGTAGGAACGGCAGGGCCTCCATATCCAACGACCGGGGCAGGGCATTCCCTCCCTACCAACCTACCCAGGTATCCGTAACCAGATGTGGAAAGGGGAAGGCGGAACACTCCGCGGTCTCTCGCCCGCAGCTTAGCGCCGTCTTAAACAGGCAAGTACAAATGGCTACATCAAATTGGGAGTGATCAGCGCCTGGCATTGTTGGTTTCAGGATCCGGCCAAGACTGCACTTTCTACGGATACTCCTACTGATATACCTACTTCGTACTAACTAGGTGCAAGTCCGAGGTCCTCTCTGTGCCCTCCCCCCCTACCCCGCACGGACACTGATTTCGGGTTAGCTCCGATACCGTGGATAGACCATCGCTGGACCGTCTCGATCCATACTCTTTTCTCCTTTCTACATACGCAGATTACCGCGCGGCTAGCTTGACCAACTAACAGCAAGCCCTCCGCTCCTTCCCCGGACCACCACTAAGTCGCGTGCTCTCGGACGACCATTCGGCCGGCGGCGTGTCTTCTCTCATTCCGCATGACAATGACTTTCGAACCGGTTTTCTCTTTTGTGTAGTATTGAGGCAGACATCCGCCATCTTTAACACCAGAGAATCGAGGCGGAAACCGTACCCGGAAACTTTAAATTATTTCCCCAATTTTGTTGTGGACTGGGTACAAAAAAAGGCCCCCAGGCATTAATTGGATGAGGGAGCGGTGGAGGATGGCCTCGAGAACCCCCTTTCCTTGTCTCTTATTTTGGCCTAGGAGGAAAAGGTCTCTTCTCACCTGCCACATCAAACGTCAACGGTGACGTGCACATAGGGACGGTGACAGGCTGCATAGGTAGTTATGAATTGTTCACGTCGGCATGCCGGTCAACCTTGAGACATCGGACGACAGGAAACCTTGTTTACGGGTCCTGGTTGGTGGCACGCTCGGATGAAAAGCGTTCAGACGATGTTTCCACGAGGGGAACACCGCTTCACAAGTCCAACCGTCACAATAACAGTTGTTAGCTATTGTAATAGATGCTATTTGTCTCCAGACTAGACTCGAGTAAGTCTAGCATCAGTATGCCTCTGTGCATTCTAATCAGTATTAGTGCAGCCTGCTACCAGAGCTAAAGGGGACCGACCACTGGAGCAGAGCCATGGGGGGGGCTCTTGGCAGGCAGGGACAAGGGCGGTTCTCAAACGGAGAGGGGCTTGAGGATCAGGTCAACCGCCGTACCCTAACCCGACGGCGACGGGAATCGCCCGGTCTTGGTCTTGGCCTGGCATTCTCCCCACGCGTATCCACGATAGATACCTGAGCGGTGGAGGGGAGCTCCGTGGCCCCACTCATTTCAACTCTTTTTTCTTCCCGACGAGATGTGCATGGGAGCATGTCTACACTACCTACTATGGTGGTTATTATATCACCAACTTACCTCCGTTGTTGATCCTCTCTCGGAGCCGCTGGTTTCTCACGCCGCTCTCTCCGGAAACTCCACGAGAAGCCTCCCATTTTATACTCTGCTTTTCCGCGTGTAACCCCAATCTCAGGCACACGTCGCTCTTTTATACGTACTTTGCACTCACTACCCACTACACTCACTACTCCCTACACTCACTACCCACTACACTCACTACACACTACACTCACTACACACTACACTCACTACACACTACACTCACTACACACTACACTCGCTCATACTCACGTCGAACAACCGCATTTGGTATAAGGCGAGAAAACCGTTCTGACCAACCATACCATTCTCGTGTCGGCATGGTTCGGCCATGCGCATACAAGTCCATTGCGGCTGCTTCTCTTCTTTCACAACTCACATCTGCGGCCATCACGGCCTGCCCGAGCAATGAAACCGTCTGGGAGACTCCCGCCGGCGTCAAATACACCATCTGCACCGGTTCCGACTACCAGCGCGGTGGGCTCAGTCTTCAGGTCGTCGAAGATATCCAGTCCAGTCTCGAGTGCGCCAAGATCTGCGACTCGGATGCTCGCTGCAACAGGGCCGTTTACGACAAGGTGGATAAGTCGTGCAACGTCAAGGACAGCAATAACCCGATGGAATGGGTTGCCAACGACCGCTTCGACACCATCCGCTTGACCAATGACTTGCCAGAAGGCGCTTTCCTCGCCACCTGCCCCTTTAACGAAACATCATACCGCGTCTCCAAGACCAACGCCGAGTACCGCGTATGCCCCAACACCGACTTCCCTGGTGCCAACGCCAAGGTAGTCGAGGGCGTGACCACCATCCAGGCCTGTGCGGAGCTCTGCTCAAATACACAAGACTGCAGCAAGTCCGTCTTCGACCACATCAACAACGCCTGTGCCATCAAGGCTGCCGAGCCCGGGGCGTCCATCTTCTGGGTCCAGAACAAGCAGTTCAGCACCATTCGTCTTCCTCAAGTTATTGACCCGGCGGTCAAGGGGAAATGGGGCGACCTCATCCGCCTACCGTTGATACCCGTTGCTGCTTATATCGTCCCGTCGTACCCCGAGCCTAGCAGGCTGCTATTCTTTTCTTCCTGGGGCGAGGACGCCTTCGGCGGTGCCTCCGGCATGACCCAGTACGGCGACTACAACTTTGCCACCGGTGCTATTTCCCAGCGCACAGTCACTAACACGCAACACGACATGTTCTGCCCGGGCATCTCACAGCTCCAGGATGGCCGGATTCTGGTCCAGGGAGGCTCTGACGCTGATACTGTCAGCGTCTATGACCCTGCCACCAACGAGTTTACCCGAGGCCCCAACATGATGGTCGCCCGCGGGTACCAGACTTCAGTCACCCTCTCCAACGGCAAGGTCTTTACTATTGGCGGCGCCTACTCAGGCAAGCGTGAGGGCAAGAACGGCGAGGTGTACGATCCTGTCGCCAACAACTGGACCTACCTCCCCGGCGCTGACGTCAAGCCCATGCTGACCACCGACAACGAGGGCATCTGGCGCGAGGACAACCACGCCTGGCTCTTTGCATGGAAGAACGGCAGTGTCTTCCAGGCCGGCCCCAGCAAGGATCAGCACTGGTTCGGCACCCAGGGCGACGGGACCGTCACTAGAGCCGCCGTTCGTGACGACGACGACGCTATGTGTGGCGTCTGGGTCATGTATGATGCCGTGGCCGGCAAGATATTTTCTGCTGGCGGTAGCCCTGACTACACGGACAGCCCTGCCACCCAGCGCGCGCACATCACCACCATCGGCGAGCCCAACACACCAGCCAAGGTTGAGCGTGTTGCCAACATGGGGTTCCCCCGAGGGTTTGCTAATGCTGTGGTGCTCCCCGACGGCCAGGTTCTCGTCACGGGTGGCCAGCGTAGATCTTTGGTCTTCACCAACACGGACGGCATCCTCGTGGCCGAGCTCTTCAGCCCAGAGACCGGGGAGTGGAAGCAGATGGCGGCCATGGCCGTCCCGCGCAACTACCACTCCGTATCGATACTTCTGCCCGATGCGACCGTTTTCGCGGGGGGCGGCGGTCTGTGTTACGTTCCGACCATTGGCGGCTCGAGCGCCGGCTGCGACAAGACCGTCGACCACGCTGACGGCGAGATCTTTGAGCCCCCCTATCTATTCAACAAGGACGGCAGCCGCGCGGCGCGGCCTGTGATTTCGACCATGAGTGCAGAGCCCGTCAAAGCCGGGGCCACGCTCACATTCACCGTCGAGGGCATCGATGGCCAGGGCACAGCGACGCTGATCCGCACCGGTAGCGCCACGCACTCGGTCAACAGCGACCAACGTCGCGTCCCGCTCAGCGTCACAGTCAGCGGTACAGAGTACTCGGCCACGCTGCCTAATGACTACGGCATTCTACTCCCCGGATACTACTACCTCTTTGTATCCACGCCAGAAGGGACGCCCAGCATCGCGAAGACTGTGCACGTAATATTGTAAATTTGAGGAGAAGAAGGGGGGGGGGGGGGAACCCGGTTGTACTGGCGCTGGCGTCGATTTTGTGGTGTTGGATCCAGGCTTTAGATTTGGACAAAGAAGCATAATAATTTTAAGCGCATGTCGGGTTAAATGAGACGACGAGAATTGTTGATGTCTATGATTAAGGTGCAATCTGCTACTTTCAAGATGTGACGATGTGCATGTCTTCCCAAAGCATGGGAGAGCCCGAGTCAGGTTTGCGGAGCTGAAGAGCCCCTCATTAACATGCAACGATGCGCAACAAAACCCCCGCAATGAAACAGATGGGCTCTTCCAAGAGTTGAAAATGCAGTACGGCGAGAGTCGTGAGCTGTCCAGACTTTACTAGCATCAACGGCCGCCGCACCGCTGTAAGAGGAGCGAGCGGTTGTTGTGCGCGAGGTAAACGGCGGGGAGAAAGACATGGAGGAACGAAGGTACGTATCCAGGGCCTCTCAAGGCCGCACAAATGCGCAATAATCCTCTCAAGACAGTCAGAAAAACCCAGCAGAAGGCTTCCAGAAGAAACACAATGCCATGGAGGAATCCAATCACCCCCTGTTGACCGAGTTTGCAGGCGACAAGACAGCGAGAGGGGACGCTGACGGCTTATCGGACGCGATGCCGAGGACGGCCCAATTGGCTTCGGACGTGCATGTCATCCCCTCGTCCTCTTGGTCTCAATGGTCAGCAGCGCAGGTTTCGAGGGTGACCATCAGGCAGGAGTAGCCTCCGACGGGTGATGACGACATGACGCATCTGTGGGTCCAAGCGGTGGGGAAGGGGGCTCACCACGCGACCACCTCTGAAATGCAGCGATAAGACGCTGTTTGGAAAGCTGAACGAGGCCCCCCATCCATCGCGCCAGAGACCCTGCGTCCATCCCAGAGAGCCCCTGTAGCCATGTTTGAATATCGAAACGAGTCTACTTCTTTCAGGCGTCCGTAGTATACTGCGTACATTACATACATTAATTGCCATGTAAGCTGTGGCTACGCAAGGTAGGTTGCCCGTCGACATCTGATACGCCCCCCCACGGCTTATTGCATGCAGTATCCCTTCCGGATGCCATCCCATCTTTGACGTGCAACCCGCATTCTCCAGGAGCCGTTGGATTCACTAGAAGCAGACGGCATGTGTCGCGTCTCTCTGGCACCTAATACATATTAACTGGGCAAGAGCAGCAGCCAGGATCCCAAAAAAAGACTCGCGCCCAGACGTTGGCTACTTAACCCGATACCCTCCCTGGGCGGCCCGTCAGACTCAAAGAGAAGACGGGGGGGATGGAGAGAGGGTGTGCAACTTCAATTTACCCCTTCGTTCGAAACCCGCGCCCGACTTCTCTCGTGCTTTAAAATAATCCGCGAACCGAGTTCCTGTGCCTGGGCAAGAGAAAGACAACGCGTTCGCCGTCCCACAAAATAAAGCCGATTTCATATGTCCACCCCGTTCCCCGTCCGTGATCCCCCCCCCCCCCAAACGTTACAGAAACGAGCAGTGAGAGAGCACCAAAACAAACAAGAAAGAGGGAAAAGGGAAGGGTGAAAAAAAAAGGAAAGATAAGAGAAAAAATTCAAAATATCAACAAAAAAAACACCACAACCGCCCACATCCCCGTCCCCTGCCGCCCGTCTCCTCGGGACCGCCTCGCTCTCCCTCTTTTCGGCGACTTCTTGCATCCATCATCAACAATTCCTCAACATCTTCCCTGCTTACTTGCCTCGGAGACTCCTCAGAACACTAGTCCCAAATCCGCACCAGCTCCCCCCCCCCCAAAAGGCACCACCACGACTACACGTACATACCACCTCCACCACCGTTGCCGCCGTCACTAACCACGCGTACCCATCGGCCGATCACTGACCTCGTGGTTGCTTACGTTTTGTACCTGGCGCCAGCGTGACCACGCTCAGATCCAGCACATCCAATCGCCATTCTCTAAGAAACAAGAGGGCCTCGCAGCCAAAAAGAAGAAGGGGGAAAAAACGCTACTGTGCTATCCATGCACAGCGGCACTAGGCACACCCTCGGTATTGCTGTAGACGGATCAGCCGCATCGTCGCCCAATCACTACGTGCCTCGCGCACCTTCTGGGAGCCTCGAACCAAACGGTCGTCTTGCCTTTACCCCGGAACTACATTGTCGCAAAGGTCACTCCTTCCCCCATCGACGATTAGGACGCCACTCCCGCCCGGGCGTGTTCCCTAATTTTCTCCAACAAAAAACTCCCCTTCTCGCCAACCTTCGCTTTTCCCTTATCTCCCGTCCCTCACCGAAATCCGTCGGCCCCCCTCCCGCCTCTACGCTGCCGCCCACCTCGGTCGCATCACCATCGAAACCCTTGAAGCGACCGAAATCCGTCTGGCTGCATTCCGACCGACCGACCGATCGACCGGCCGTTCCGAAAAGGAGCGCAACCCGCGCTTTCTCCCACCCTCTCTTCATCGTCCATCCTTCTTCTCCTCCTCACACGGACCCCCTTCTCTACGAGATAGACCGAGGATGTCGTCCCTCGAAGCCAAGATTGTCGTCCTCGGTTCCCAGAATGTAGGCAAGACGAGCCTCGTCATGCGCTACTGCAAAGGCTCTTTCAACCCGGCCCAGACGACGTCTACCGTCGGCGCGAGCTTTATGACTAAGCGCGTCGTCGACACCGATACCGACACCATGGTGCGCCTACAGATCTGGGATACCGGTATGTTGCGCCTTTTTCGTGTCCACCCGTTCCCACAGTCGCAGACTTGACTAACACCTACCGCCCCTGTCCCAGCCGGCCAGGAACGCTTCCGTTCCATCTCCCGCCTCTACTACCGCGGCGCCAACGCCTGCATCCTCTGCTACTCCATCACCGACGCCCAGTCCTTCACCGAGATGGGCATCTGGCTCACCGAGCTACGCCGGAACCTCCCCGGCGACGTCGTCCTTCACGTCGTGGGTACGAAAGCAGACATGGTCGCCCGTGACCCCTCCCGTCGCGAGGTCCCTTTTGAGCGCTGCATAGCGTACGTCGCAGAGAACCTGGCCCCCGGGCAGGCCTCCACGCCACCGCCCACCGCCACCCCCAACGGCATGCCCTCTCTCCTGTCTTCCTCCGACCCACGCCAGTCGTCGTCCCAGGTACACCAGAGCACGAGCACATTCGGCGGAGCTGGCGGAGAGCCGCGGAGCCCGAGCTCTAAGCGGTCGTCGGGCTTCTGGGGCCAGGAGGTTGGCTGGGACGCATGCCACGAGATCAGCGCCGAGAGCGGCGAGGGCGTCGAGGAGGTTTTCCGCGTCGTGACGCGGAAGCTAGTTGAGCAGAATCGCAAGATGCAGCAGGCGCTGCTCATGGCCATGGCCACCCCGGGCACGCCGGGCTACGAGGCCGGTATGGACGGCGGCTACTTTGACGGCATGAACCCGAGGGGCAGCTTCCGCGTCGGCCGCGACCGGCGGAGCTGGTTATTCTCGCCGAACTTCTCGCCGGCCGTGACGGTCGACCAGGGCACAACGGAACAGGAGGCCGACGAGGCGGCTGGCAAAGCGAGGAGAAAGTGTTGTTGAGAGCTGCACCAGACTTGTTTCGTTCCTTGGGACAGACGACATTGGAACCAGGGGTAGGAAGGGTCTCTGGGTCTGCGTTGTTCCTCGCATTTTCAGCACGAAACTCTCGAGAAGAAAAGCGCGGGGAGAGGGGGCTTCGTGCGCATTTCACCCCCCCCCCCCCCCCATTCAAACTTGCATTCAGCATCCCCATGAGCGGATGGGACTGATGAAATCGGATTTTTTCGGTACGAGACGATGCGATACCCCGATGACGACGACGACGGCAACGAGACATGTTTTCATTCTGTTTGCAGATTCCTCTTGCACATGGGCGGAAGCATCAGCATTGGAGAGAGACACCCGGGGGGAGAGAGGGGAAACCAATGTGTCGGCGACGACGGCTAGCCATCCGGACTGGCACCGTGACACACTTAATCAAGCAGCTAACGACAACACAACACAACACAACACAACACCCCGACACGAACACGAAACACGGAACACGACACATTTTCTTTCGGACGGATAGCTCAGCATGGTGCAATGGCGTTATTTTCATATTCGTTTCCATTCTTGGGAAGCTGTAATCATTACTCTTTTCGGGATCACGGCACAATCAGTGGAAAGGGACTGTATTTTCTCCTTCTTTGGCTTCCTTGGTACTTGACTTTGGTTGTTTTTTGGGTTTTCCATCCTTCTTTCGTACGCGTACTCTTGTCTTTACTGACGAGTGCCCTCCCCCCCCCCGCGGTTTGGTGAGGGTGCCCTCGTCAGCCCTCATTTTCTTTCTCTTGTTTATTTACATGGAAAGGGGACAGCATCTCTCGCGAGAGGGCACTGTTCATTGTTTTTGTTTCTTTCTTACTTATTCTTCTTGTCCTTTCTTCTCGTTTCATCCAAGGCTACGTCTGCAGACGTGGGGACATTTCTCATCTGATTCTGGTCTACGTGTTTTCCATTATAATAGCGGGGAAAGGGGAAGGTTAGCATTTCCTTGGCGGAGGAGAGCGCCAACAGCAGCAGCATGTAGCATCCTTCTTCATCGGCATCGTAGCATCTCCCTTGCCTCGGCCGCATCTAATACCAAGCTCGATTCACGCTCCGCAAGATCTGCATATTTGACATGTACTCCGCACCTCTTATGCCCGGGAACTGCCGCCGCCGCCGCCGCCACCCTGCTGCGCTTGCGCCTTCTTGGACTTATCCACGTCGTCGTCCACGACGGGCGCCGTGGGGACGTCGACGCCGACGCGGTACTCCAGCCCAACATACGCGTCGCTGACGATAATGACCTCGAGCTTCCGGCCCTGCGCGGCCTCGGGGACCTTGAGGCTGGCGCGGGCCGACGGCTTGGACCCGACGGCGACGCTCCGCCCGGGCCCCTGGGACCAGCCAGCGCGCTTGACGGCGATGACCTCGTCGCGGGCCGGGTCGGCGAGGACGACGAACCATCCCTCGTTCTGGGGTTTGGGGAAGCGGGGCGCGTAGACGTGGGCGTCGCGCTCCGTCAGCGGGTTCAGGCGGCGCAGGTCAACCGCGACGGACAGCGCCGTGGCCTCTGGGACGGAGACGGCGAGGTTGGGGAGCTGGGCGACTGCCTTGGAGAAGCGGGGCTGCTGGTGTGCCGGGACGGAGAGCTGCTTCGCCAGGTTGGAGACCTTGCCCGGGGAGAGGGCGGCGATCTTGGCGAGGCCGAGGTCGGACTTGTCCGACTTGAGGGTGTCGACGCCGACGCCCGGGAGGATGGAGGTGGGGTGGTCGGTGGGCCAGCGGGCGGACTTGACGCACTGCAGGAGCTTGATGAACTCGAGGCAGGTGCTCAGGTGGCCCAGCTCGGTGGTGACGTCGATGGAGGCCTGGATGATACGGATGGCCTGGTCGAGGACGCTGGTCTGGTCGCCGACGTAATCGGTGATGGGAAGAGAGATGCGCGACATGTGCGCCTGCAGCAGGAGGAAGGCCTTGACATGGGGGTCCCACATGGGGAGGCCAAAGGAGCTGCCTGGGAAGAGGAGGTTACGCGAGAGCTCCTCGTTGATGAGGTCCTCGTTGTGGCGGACGGGGAGCTCGTCGTACTCGGTGGCGCGGGACATCCACGCGAGCACGTCGAGGAACGAGGCCCGCGCCTTGACGTGCTTGACAAGATGCCGGATGGTGAGGTGAGAGAGGTAGTAGTAGCTCATGATCTTGCCCATCGGGGTGGGGTCGACGTCGCCGTTGGGGAAGACCTCGACGCAGCTGGACTGCGCGAGCTCGTCGAGGGACCTGTCAATCATGTCGACCATGTAATCGTTGGCCAGCGTCTGCGCGGCGATGCTGTTGTGCTCCTCGGCCGAGACCTCGAGGCCATAGTAGGACGGGTTCTTGTGCAGACGGCGGAAGAAGAAGGTCCACGTCAAGTAGTCCAGGGCGTCCTGCTTCGTCACGATGGTCTCGGCCGAGACTTCGGCGCACAGATGGTTGTCGAGCACCGTGTGCAGGGACGACTCGACGGGGAAGCCAGTGTGGAGGAAGTGCTTGTAAAAGTCCTTCTTGGCGTCCTTTGTGAAGATGCGGGCCACGCCCGAGTTGTCAAACTGCGGCCGGCCGGCTCGTCCCAGCATCTGGAGGACGTCGGTGAGGTCCATGTCCTTGTAGCCCTCGATCTTGGCGTCGTAGAACTGCGTGCCCTTGACGACGACGAGGTGGGCGGGCAAGTTGACACCCCAGGCGAGGGTGCTGGTCGCGACCAGGATCTGGATCTTGTTGTTCAAGAAGAGCTCCTCGGCCAGTTGTCGATCCGACTCGACGAGACCGGCATGGTGGAGCCCGATGCCAAAACTGATGGCCTCCTTGAGGGCGTCATCCTTAACCCTGGCGAGGTTGAGCTGCAGGTCGTCTTCGTCCATGTGGAGGAAGCGGCGGGGGTTGTCTTCCATGCCGCAGTAGTTAATCAGGTCCTTCGCAGTCAAGCGCGTCTGTCTTCGGGAAGGGACGAAGACGATGACGGGCTTGTCGGGGCTGTGCGTCTTGACCGCCAGGAAAGTCGGACGGTTCATGGACTGCATCAACGGGCAGAAGCCCCTGGTTTCGGGGAAGCCGTCGATATAGAGCTCCAGGGGGACGGGGCGGACGGAGTGTCTAAAGTTGAACAGACCCTCCTTAACGCCGAGCCAGTTGCCCAGATCCGTGGCGTTGGCGCAGGCCGTCGACATACCGAGCAAGCGCACAGAGTTCTTGATGGATGCCGCAATATAGTTCATGCCTAAAGAGGTCAGCGGCTCGGACTGCTAGAATGGCGGCTTGCACTCACGAGAAACGATGATTTCCAGAATCGGGCCACGATCACCGGCCAGCAGATGAATCTCGTCAATGATGACGAGGCTCACTTGGCGTACGTAGCCTCTCGTCTGCCAGCTACGTGAGATACCGTCCCACTTCTCGGGCGTGGTGATGATGACGTCGGCGTCCTTGATCGTGCGAGTGTCGGGAGTGTTGTCGCCTAGGGCACATCGTCAGTGGAGAAGTCGGGTTCAGCACCACGCAAATCATACCTGTCAGTTCGACCAGCTTCAGTCCCAGAGGCCGAGCCAGCCTCGCCCCCCAGTCCTTAACACGCTCGCGTACAAGAGCTTTCATGGGCGCGATGTAAACCACTTTGGATCCCGGCCTGTCCCTGAAAGCCCACCACATGGCCAGCTCTGCCGCGACCGTCTTACCACTGCCTGTGGGAGAGCCGAGGAGGACGTTGGCAGGCGTGTGGTAGAGGGTGTGAAAGATTTGCGTCTGCATGGGGTTAAAGAACTGGAACCGCTTGGCGTAAATCTCCTCGAGCGCCGGGTTCTTGAGCGCGCTGATGGGCAGCGGTTGCAGGTCCAGGAGGTCGGTATAGACGCTTTCCGTGTCGGGCCGGATAAGATGCTGGAAGGAGACGGGGGTCACTGTCTCAGCACCGAGCCATCGGTCGGAGACCGCTCGCACATAGATCTGAGTCGGTAAGGGATCCGAAAGCGGAATGGTGAAGTTGAGTTCGTGATCATCGTAGAGCTTCCTCCTATTGAGAATGAAGAACTCATGATGGTAGATCTCCGACGTTTCCGAGTTCTCAACCCAGATGTAATACGACTCGGACGTTCCGTGAATATGGTCGTTCCATTTGAAATCAGGCTCGATGAAAAGCTTGATGCGGAGAACATCGCGGTTGAGAGGAGCAATCTCGGCTTCGACACTGACTGTCGGAAAATTGTTGAGGATGTGGGAAATCTTCTTGCCGGCGCTCTGGTTGTGGACGAGAGCGCCGATTTCCGCAGGCTCCATGTCTCTCATTGCCTCTATCGACAGGTTTTCCTTGGCGTCAAGCTGGTTGAACACGGACTTGGGGAAATCGAACTGGTGCAAGGGGTGTTGGAATGGCCAGATGCGCTTCTCAATGGACTTGGCGAGGGTAAGCAGAACCAAGCACTGGTGACCCCATCTCCTATTCAAAGCGATCATGAACAGTGCTCTGCAGATGCGACCAGCCTGCTGAGCAACATAGTTCAGATCGTTTCCAAGTGCAAAATCTTCCGGCTGAGCCCTCGAGATGTAAGCCTGCAGCAGGATGTTCGTCTTTGCCTGGGGTGTATCGATGCCACCATCGACATCGCAAGGCACAACATCATGCCTCAGGCGGGAGAGCTCCTTCTCTTCCGAGTCTCTGGACTGGATATTGTCAAACTCTCCACTCATGCTGATCATCTTCAGAATATCAGCTTCCGTGGCCATAGGGCGCATCATGGTGTTAAAGATCTGAATACTGGTGTGCAGAATGTAGTACTGGCTGGCAATACGACCAATGTCCTTGCTGCGAAGCTCCTCAGTCACCTCGTTAAAGACAATCATTTGACTTTGCTGCAGAGTGCGGGCTGCCTGGATGGCCAGCTGCCGCCGTCTCTGGACGAGAGTTGGGTCGTCTCTGATCTCGGCCCACTCGATGCCGTAGCTCATGGGGCTCCTCTGCATACGTACGAATAGGTACGAGTATCCGATCCATTGTACAGCTTCGGGGATCGAGGTGACTGTGCCCAGGGCGATCTCAGCGTTCAAATTGTCCACGAGTTTTGTGGAAAACTTGGACTCGATCGGTTGCTGCTCAGTGACAGTCGTCAGGTAATGGTGGAGCCGATCCTGCGTGGTGCAAATCATACCAATACCGGTGTCCTCGAACTGGGGACGACCGGCACGGCCAAAGATTTGCAGCACGTCAAGGATACCCAGATCAACGAATTTACCCTCCTGCGCACTGTACACTTGGGTTCCCTTGATGACGACAGCGGCCGCGGGCAAGTTCACACCCCAAGCAAGAGTTGCCGTACAGCAGAGGACTTTGATGACACCTTCACCAAAGAGCCTTTCCATGAGGTTCCTATCGGAGCGGGCCATACCAGCGTGGTGAACACCCAACCCTTTTGGAATCAGTTCCCGCAGGTCACGCGCCTTGGACTGCTTCATGTCTCGGACTGCATTCTCGTAGTTTGGATGGCCAGTGGGATCTAACAGGTCCACGCAGAAGTCCTCGACAGCTTTTTCGTGGAGCATCTTGGCGGTGAGGAGAGTGTCTCTTCTCGAGTGGACGAAGACCATGACTTGATGGCCTCTTTGGAGCATGTCCCTGACCTTTTCGAAAGCCACTTGATCCAGGTTTTCCTTGGACTGCTTCGACCCAGCTTTGCCCTTGACACCGATGAAGTGCTGCTCTAGCGGGACGGGCCGGAAAGAAGCGTCGAAGTAGAACATGCCGGCATGTCGGTTGACTTTGAGAAAGTCGGCAACATCCACATAATTTGGAAGCGTGGCACTGAGGCCGACGATACGGATCAACGACTGGGTGCTCTCGACTTGACGTTCAGTTCTGGCGACAAGCGACTCCAAGACAGCACCACGCTCATCGTGAAGCATGTGGACCTCGTCGATGATCAGGAGACGGACCTTCTGCACCAGCTCGGTGTCACCGGTTCCCTTTCTTGTGACGACATCCCACTTCTCAGGAGTGGTGACGATGATCTGGGTTTGGACGATCTCGGCCTTGGTAAGGTGCATATCTCCAGTGAACTCTCGGCACTTGATGCCCAGCCATGCCAGTCGCTTGCCCAGCTTTTCGGTAATTTCAGCCGCCAGGGCTTTCATCGGAGCGACATATACGATTTTGAAATCTTGCGCTTCGACGGCGAAATCCGTGACGGTTGGGTCTTCGATAGGATTGGGGGTACAGTAGTGACCAATCGTTTGCAGGATTGTGAGCATGGCGGCATCCGTTTTACCCTACGATAAAGCATCAGTATCTTGCGGCAATCCTCGTGGCCGCGTAGTGACTTACAGCACCGGTAGGAGCACAAATGAGCATGTTCTCATTCGTTCTGTATGCCACTGGGTGCACCAGGCTTTGCATGCGGTTGAGAGTCTTGTAGCCCTTGAAGGTGCCGCGGCAAAGACCATCCATGTCTGAAATTTTGATCAATTTCTGGCCGGGGCCCAGGACGCCTTTTTTCCCTGCCGGAATGGCGTATTCCTCGTACTTGTCAAACAGGAGTCTCTCACTCCCCGTCGGAAGAGCGTACTTCTTTCCGGAGTGGCTGAGAGAATTCCCGGCGTTGTATGCTTTGTAAACATGGGGGTATTGGACCTCTCTGGTCATGGCAGGCGCCAGCGATGCACTCTTGTGCTCATAGTCCTGTCGTCGCAATGCCTCCTCACGCTGTGACCTGCTAAGAAGTCTCCCCTTCGGTTCCCGAGACCCCTGAGACGTGACAGCCGTCACAATGTCGGTACGATGACCAAGCAGCTCGATGATGAAGTCAAAGTCGTCGAACCCGATGAGATCGGCAAGCTGAGACTGAAGTTCCTCGTCGCCCTGGCCAGATGTCAAGACGCTCAGGATTTGGTTCTGGAACACATCGTCGGCCAGGCCGTTTTTCGCAGCTACGTCGAAGCACTTGCTGGCGAACCAGGCAGCGCCGTAGGGGGCATCTCCGTTGGTAGCACCGTGGCCGTCGAGCTGATCACTGCTGTAGTCGTCGTCTTCATCATCCGAGATAAAGTCCCAAACGTCCTGTGCGCCGCCTCCGGAGGAGTGATCCTCATAATCATCGTCAAAGTCCACATCGGAGGGAGGTTCTGAGGGGAGCTTCAGGCCAGCCAAGGCAGTCTTCATGGCCTCGAACTGGGCCCGCCATTGGGCTTCTGCACTGTCGAGATTGGCAGACGCCATTTTGCGGTTACCGGCGAGTACTGAGAGGTTTCAATGTTGAGTTGGAGCACAGAATCCCGTCGGTTGAAGCTTCCTCCGGGCTCTCATATTAAACCCGTGACGTTGAAATATCAAGCTCACTAGCGCTGCACTTGAGGGTCTTGGAGGAGTCATTCGCCGAGCCGAGTCGCCACGACTGATGGCTCGTGGTGGGGTGAAAACGGAATGCCTAGTGTACAGTGCGCGGTGTTCCTGCAGCTGCCAGCCCCCTGTCATCAGTGCTGGCATTGTGGGAGGGGAGTTTCGTCGCACCCGCACCCAATGACGTCCCTCTTTGGCGGGGGACCGTTATCACTCTTGTTTGTCACTACCTCCTTTTACACGGATACGGATTATCCGTACAGATAGGTACACACGGGGCTGACCGCCACAGCTGACAGTCCCAAACAGGTTGCCACAATGCTTGATTCTCTCCTCCAACAAGTACAGCAGGGTCACCTAGCGCCCAGCCCCGCCCTGTAGCACACCTACTTAGACGGGCACATACCTAGGTACCTACCTAGGTAGGTAGTAAAGCCATTTTTGGGGGGCAATGCGGTGCCTGGACGACGGTACCTCAATGCCTTTAAGGTACCTACCTACCTACCTACTTCGATTACATAAGTGCCTACCTAGGTACTCTTGGTTTTTAGGCATTCTGCAGCCTGGATGGGCGGGCAGTCCTAGTGGGTGGTGCATGTGATGTATCGCCGCCCCAGGGCCAGTGTGCCTGCCAATGGCACTTTGACGTCGCTCAGACGAATCGATCTCCATCGTCCTCCGGCTTGAACGTCCCCTTTGTCCATTTCTTATCTCAATTCCTACAAACACCACGACCTGCCCCCCCGCCGCCCACGATACAACATAACTGCCTCCAATCCCCAAAACCTCGATACCCTGCCAACTACGACGATAGCCTACGATCGAGTGCGCCGCTACCACTACCCCCCTCGTGCCCTCCCCTGAAAATCCGCCGTAAGTCGCAGCCGAATCTCCCCCTCACCCAGACCGCTTCGATACCGAACAAACTACCACGACGACTAACGCTCATACATCGACAAGACAATGAAGTTGCACTACATCGGTGTACGTACTTCTCTCCCCTTTCGTCGCCACATAACTAGCATATGGCTTGCAAACAAGAAACCCCGTCACCGCGGCGCTTCACTCCGGACGAGTTGCTAACGTTTTTGCGCGTCTCATAGATCCTCCGCAATGACAGCAAGCCCGCCGTCGAGCTGTGCAGCGAGATGGAGCTGTCGGCATACTCGAGATTCACCAGGGGTCAGTTCACCATGATGCGCAAGAAAGGCGTTTTCGTTCCGAGCGGACCACGCGCCCGGAAACCCCCACGCACATCACAACCGAACC
This sequence comes from Colletotrichum falcatum, assembly GCA_019425465.1. Lineage (NCBI taxonomy): Eukaryota > Fungi > Ascomycota > Sordariomycetes > Glomerellales > Glomerellaceae > Colletotrichum > Colletotrichum falcatum. The sequence continues at coordinate 816,008 of SWKJ01000209.1, read as the reverse complement.
GGAACTGACAATGGTATAGGGAGCTACGCCGAGTTCATGACTCTCTTCTCTAAGAAGGTCGCAGAGTCGACGCGCCCTGGTCAGAGGCAAGATATCGAGGAGGGCGACAACACCTTTCACTGCGTAGGAAGAAGCGAGGGTATCTGTGGCGTGTAAGTCGACGGGTCTCGCTGTTTGCGAAAGTTGATGTTCACAGTTGCCTCGCAGTATCATTTCCGACCACCAATACCCGAGTCTAGTCGCTCACCAGCTGCTCTCCAAGATGTACGTTGAAGCGCTGGCCAATCGCCAAGCCTCCCTTCCGACTGAGTAGGGCAATGTACTGACCTAACCCCCAAGTGTCGACGAGTTCCTCACCAAGCACCCCCGCTCCACATGGGCAACCGGCGAGCCCAAACTCGCCCTGCCCGAGCTAAAGGAGTACCTCACCAAGTACCAAGACCCTCAACAAGCCGACTCCATCCTCAAGATCCAGAAGGAGCTCGACGAGACCAAGATCGTACTGCACAAGACTATCCAGAGCGTCTTGGAGCGTGGCGAGAAGATTGACGACCTAGTGGCCAAGAGCGATGGCCTGAGCTCCCAGAGCAAGATGTTCTATCGTAAGTCTTTTCCCAAACCGCCCCGTCCACCATCGCCCAGAAGCTAACCCCCCCTTTCAGAACAAGCAAAGAAGCAAAACTCATGCTGCCTCGTCATGTAAATCTAGTCAGCTCTCTCAAAAACCTTCATGTCCTTACTTGGTCATTTCATGTATGGCGTTGGACCCCCTTTGGACCCGTTTCAGCATGAACGTTCGCTCTGGTCACGCTCGCTAGGTTGTGTTTCTCTCTCTCTCTCTCTCTCTCACGACATTTGTTTTCTCTTTCGCAGGAAGATGCTTTTCATGGAGGAAGGGCGTGTTTGTATATTCAACCCCGAACGTGCAGCCATACTTTCGGGTAGTGAAGGAGATGATGGTTCAGGATTAATACAATTCCCCCGTAGTGAACCTCACAGAGACTTTCCATTTGAGACAGGGGCTACCGGCATCTCAAGCGTGAGACATTGAACGTCAGTTGACCGGCACTCTTGCAATTTCCAAGACCCGGCGTTGACGGAGGCAGCAATATCGGCACTCCTTCGCCCAGTACTATACAACCCTCTCAAATTGCTACAACGATGTCGCCTAGTACTGCTGAAAGACGGCAACAGTGCGGAAAAGACGAATGCGATTGGTTGCTGCAGCGTTGTCTCACCCACTCCAGCGCCCAGGCCGGGAAACGCCACAACCGACCACGGCTCTCTGCGATTACATCTACCGCCACGCGGGAAATGCAAACGCCCGGGAGAGGCGGGTAGGCAGGCAGGCAGGCAGGCAGGCAGACGTTGCCTCGTCGAGAGTCTTCAAGCCGCGAGCCTACGCGGGCGTGCGCGTCCTGCCCCTAAGCCTCCTCCGCAACGGTTGTCGCTGAGTGATGCCCTCCCCGTCTTATGTGGTGGTCCCATCTGGCTTACACGAGCCGATTCTCGCTCTTGACAAGCAGGCACGGCAGGATATCCAAGGCTAGAAAGCTCGTCAGATGTGTAAAATGTATAGGTACCTTTTAAGCTTTAAGATTATACAAAAAGGAAGCATGGCCCTCCCGAGAGGTCCCTTGTTTTTTTACTTTTCTTTTTTACGCTGCCCCTTATGAGTTGACCATGGATTAGATAGGATTAACCAAGAAGAAGAAGAAAAAAGTAAGAAAAAGAAAAAAACACAAACGCGGGAGAAGGAAGGACATGCAAGTATCTTTTAACAACGCTCTCCGAATCTGTCCATTAACGCGCCGCGCCTCCTTCTCCCCGTTTTCCCTTTCCCAATAAGTGGTATCGATGCAGAAAGGACCCAAGGGGCCATGTTGTAGACAACAAATGAGAGGAACAAAGACTGCCTCCCACAAATATCCCCCCAAATACAAGCTTCCGTCGTTTCGCTTGCATAGAGGGAGGGGCTTCTCGTTTTTCCCTCCTTCCTTTTTTTCTGCCTGATGCTCCCGAAACCAATCAAGCAACCTCCTCGCTCGTAGATGACGCCACTCTGTCTCTCTCCCTTTCCCTTCCCCCCCCCCCCCCTCTCTCTCTACTCAACAATAATAACAAAAAACGTAGATTCCAACATTGAATCATGCACATGGAGTACTCTCCAAAAGCATGCCGTCGTCCGCTCCAATCACAGTCGTTAAATCGTGGTCCTCCGGGCCCTCCAGGCTATATGATATAAAAAAAGTGTGAGAGGACGCATGGAGAGGACGGAAGGGGTTGGTTGCCGAGAATGTAGCCGAAAGAACAGGAGTGGCTAGGGCCAAAACCTGGAATGACGAAGCCGGGCCGCCATCGAACGAGTGGACGAAGCCAACTAAATATGTAGAAATATGTCCAAAAGAAAAAAGGTTCCGTCGGAGGGTCCGGTGGTCTCGTCATGAGCTACTCGTCCTCGACAATGATGCGCTCGCTCTTGCGGTTCTGCGCAATCTGCTGTTCAAAGGTTGCTCCGGAGTAGATGAGCGTCGGCGTGGAGCTCTTTGTGGCCGACAGACGCTCGTTGTTGCCGACGGCGAGGGCCGGCACAGGGCTCTTAGTGCGGGGGCTATTAGCGCCGCCGATGCGGAGGTTGTTGGGCTTCACAGGACGGAGCATCTGGCGCTGCTGCCTGGAGATGCTGATTTGTCTCGCGATGGAGATCTCCACGGCGGCGCGGAGGGCGTCGTCGGGCTCCGATCCGTCGAAAGACGGCTTCGTCACATGCGTCTGGGCGGACGACACTGACGCGGGGGAATAGTCATTTGTTGCGCTGGGCGCAGCACTCGAGGGAGCGGTCGATCCGGCCGGGGTGATCATCTGCCACGAGGGCTCGTAAATGGTCGGCTTCAGCTGCTCCATTACATGAACTTCTTCGGATTCGACGTCGTCGGCAAAGGAATCGTCCTCGGGGCTGGTGACGGCGTGGTACGCAGCGGGTTCCTGCGGCCGGCGGGGCCGGATACCGCTCGTCTCAGGCGACGGCGTCTTCCTTCTCGTGGCTTCGGGGTGCCTTTTTGCTAGTTCGAATTTCGCCCTTTGCGGCGATGCGAGATGGGCGGGCGAGGTGTTCGAGCGGTGAAGGGGAGACTGAGGAGCCTTGTTCGCCGAGGGAGTGGCCGGGAATAGCGAAAGCGAGAATGCCGGTGACTGGGGCGGCTGTGGTGATGTTGCTCTGCGGCCCCTTGCACGTTCCCTCTCTTCTTTGGCAACCTTGTCGCTGATTGTCTTCAATCTGTCCAGTGTCGCTTGCCGCCTCGCCAAAAGAGATGACGACGTGTGCGGCGCTTGCTGCCCCGACGTCGAAGCCTGCTGTCCTTGCGACTGCCCCAGAACGTTGCCAAACATGACGCTGTAACGCTCCATCTTAATGCTGGGAATCTCAACGTCCAAGAAGCCGCCCGAAGGCTTGGGCTTCACATCTAAAGGTGTTGGCTTCACATCCAAAGGCTTTGGCTTCGGTGGCATCGCCGGCACTGCCATTGACACATGCACGGGCGCCGAGATGTCCGACTTCTTGACACTCCGTGTTGAACGTGTCGACGCCATCCTACTCAAAAGTTTGGGGGCCTTTGAATCTTTCGGACTTGGCGGGGCCATCGGACCTGCTGTTTGTGAACGCAGCATTGGCGGTTTGCCGTCTGCCGGCTTCCTCTCCGTGTTCCGTCTTCCCAAGTCACTGGCCTGGTTAGTCGTCGGGGACTTGTCAAAGTCTGTCCTGCTAGCTTCTGGTTGCTGAAGGTTCATGGGTTGGGATATGGTGACGGGAGATGATGCTAGTCTCTTGCTCTTGGAACGCCCAAACAGCTTCCATCTTCCTGACTTCTGCTTCGGTGCCGGCGCGGGTTCCGACGTCTCCTGCGGCGGTTCTGGCGAGGCCCTCGCCATGCCCGTGCTCATGCCGGATGCCTGTGGTTGCCAATCGCTTCTGGTTGCGGACACCGGTGTTGTCAGAAACTCGCTAGAGGCTCCAAACTCCCTGGAGGCCGTAAACTCGGGTGGCGGGTGTGTCGGACTACCTATCGCCATGCCTATTGCGATCGTCCCCATGTTACTATCCATTGAGTCTGGCGTCTGTGTCCTGACGGTGAACGTGCGAGCTGGCGAGTAGTCGTATGAGAAGTCACCGGGACTCTCAATCGGGGACGCTGGATTGTCCCGTATCGGGATGTGATAAGACTTGTAGCCGCCTCCTCGAGCCGAAGAGTGAGGCCTGATATACATGTCATCCTTGGAAATGCGTCTGTCGAAAGCGTTGAAGCTGGCAGTGTTGTAGTTATGAGGCGAAGGGCCGCCGCTAGTCCTGGGCCGCTCAGCCATGGTCGATGATGCTTTGGAACGAGGAGGTGTGGGCAGACGTCGACGGCGGTATGTGGTACGAGTTTGGACGGCGGCAGCGGCGTCAGGAGCGGCGTCCTCTGCGAAGAAGGGCAAGACCTCGTTTTGAGAAACGCCCGAGTCTTCCTTGGCCTGTTGGAAACTTGACACAAGGCCCGGCGACCCCAGAACGAGGGACTCTGGGCCGTGCGTCCGCGCGCCACCGGGGGCCCCTTCGCCAATCCTCATGCTCTTCATAGATCTGGAACGATTGACCAATTTGAACATGACCGACCCTCTCTGATGGGACACAGGAGAACTGTACAATGCTAGTGCCTGCCCGATCCTTGTTGACAGGGCTTAGAGCAAGAACTAGGTCGGTTGCCCAGGACCTAGAGCGGGGTGATGGAGGCCGAAAATAGGGGATGACGAAAACCTTTGTACGACGAGTATATCGAACAATCAAGGGGAAAAGGCTATCGACCACCTGGACGTGGCGGCAGAAGTGTAAGAGTGAGCGCGTGTGTGGGTGCGTGTATGAGAAGAAGAAGAGACTGTCGGCAAACTAGATTGAACGAAAGAGAGACCCCCCCGCCTCCCCAAAGCCCATATGCAGAGAGGCCAGCCGGGGGTGTGTAATTTGACTTTACTCGACATCATTTCCTCTGATCTCGCCTCTGTATTCGTAGGGCCGACTCAGAGCCCAGAAGCTTTCATTTTTCCGCCCACCCCCAGCACGCGACTCGCAGCTTTGCCGCTTGTTTGAGGTTGATAGGACGGATATTTTGGGGGGGGCTGATCAACACAAGGATGGTGAACCTCGACATCCTGTCCATGGAGTGGTCTGTGGATCAAGGGTCCCGGTTGTTTGTGAACGACAAGTCACGTATCCTTTGTAGTTGGTGGAGGTCTTATGGTTTCGTGTGTCAGACTAGCGAGAACTGTAGGGAAGAACGGCGACGAAGCATGATTAACGGAGTCGTCAGCTGCATGGATTCATGGAAAAGCGAGAAACCCAGAAACTATGGTTGGTCGCAATTTGGTTCGGTCACTGCCGAGCGGTGTGAACTTCTGGGCTGACTGAGGAGGTGAAAGGGGTAGGGAGAAGGGGGGCCGGAAAGTCAAGACCTAGGGGTGACGATTGAGGATTCAGGATTCATAGTGCTTGCAAGTGAGTCGCAGACAGCCAGCCTGGTGTGACTCCATCGCCAACGCCGCAGCCGGGTCCCCAGCAAATATCCATCGGGGAACTCCTCCTCACCACAGAGCTTCTGAGTGGTCGAGAGTCAAATTGGCGACACCCTCATCCCTGGACAAGATGAGCCCACCCCATCGTGTCTCTCTGCATTCGTATTACCTCGCCGTCGGGGAAGAGCCAGAGAGGTCAAAGGAGAGGCATTCGAGAAGGATGAAAAGAAGAGGGAGGGTTGCATCCGTGCTTGGTCTGCGGGACATCCTTGGAAGGCTGGCCTACCACCCTACCCCGGCTCCCTCAGGATTGCCCCTGTCGTATTAGCAGCTCTTTTCGGTGGTTTCCCCCGTCATCCCCGACGCTGATGAAGCCTCTTCACCCCCGATGAAAATCGGTCCGCAACTCGGGGGGAGTGCCTCAGTTTTGATACAGCCTGAACCGTTGCTTCACGTCGTAATAGGTAGTGCCTACGTTGTTGACTGGCATCCGAATCGGGGTTGAAAGATGGGAACTGGGCCAAACACAAGAATATTGTCCGGTGCCGCCAAGTTTTTGCATAACGGCCGACGGAATAACATTTCAAGTTCAATCTCCCAGTCGACGCAGCCGACGAATGAGTGTGACACGACGTTGCAGTCGCGCATCCCGCACTGCTGGCTGGCTGACGACGCCCTGTTCGGACATTTCTCGATCCCCCACTCTGGCATCAAACGGGTCTCTACTGTTAAATGAAAGGATCAGAGACGTTGTCGCCCATCCCGTATTCCACCAACCACTGTCCGCAACCAAGGAAATAACCTTCCCATACAAGCTCTGCCTGCTCAACGCGACGCCGGCTGTAATTTCTCAAATCTTGCTTATTTCCTGGCGCATCTCCCACCGCCTGTTGGACCCGTTGCCTTGCAGGTGTCTTACTATGCAGTCTAGTGCGACGGGCACAACTATGCAATCGCACTGCGAACATAATGTGCGCCGCCTGCGACTCTTGCGGTCGACACGCCCCCTGGTGCCCCTGTAGGTGACCTGCTGCTTGAATTGGCGCCAGCTGGCGCATCTATAACATGGTCTTGTATTGAAACAGAGCCCCCGAGAACACAAATAGCCATGCTTAGGCGTTGCCGAGCACTGGAGACTTTGTTGTTGTTTTTAAGCTAGTTATACTCTTTTGGCGGCTTCATGCGTACCACAATGCTCAGGCCTAGCGCTGACAAGCAAATCGGCGTCTCCCGATCCATGATATACCTAGACCTACTGTCAGACGATTTTTCTGGGCCGGAATGGCATCGACGGATCGCGGTGTATCAAGGAGGTCTGCACTGCAAGGCTGAACGGATCAAGACGTACTACTAAGACAGTGTACGGATAGCCAGGAGCGAATTGGAGGTGCGGCGAGGCTGCTCGGCAAAGGGGTTTCAACTGTCTCGACCAGGGATCGACAACTGAATGATCGTCTCAAGATTGCAAATCCGCCAACAAGATCCCAATCGACAGTGGGCGCGCGGCATTGCAACTGGCGACAAGGGATTGAACCTTGTTTGCCGATGCGATCGCTTTTCAGATAACACCAGCTGTTGCCCCAGAAGACGCCATAGCCAAACAGGCCCTTGATTTAGACTGCAACATCCCCGAGCGTCAGGAGGTAAGCACAATGCCATTTTAGAAAGGTAGACCGGGGTTGTATGAATAGTAAGCCACGTCCGAAGACGTTCATCTGAAGTGACTACTCGGATCCTTTTGCTGCGGCCCTGAATGTGTAGATGCTCGTGTAGCCAGTCTTCAAGCTGCTCACTTGCAGGAGCAGTTCGCCCTTGGCCTGGACTGTATGGTTGGAAGTCGATTTAGTGGCTGCCTAGGCAAGCAATTGGGTTGCGTTGGGCGTGCGGAGACCGGCAACGAGGGCAGAAGACCTTTGCTGTCTGGTTTGCACTTCCTTTTTTCCCTTGCTGTTTTCCCTTGTCTCCAGCACTTCTCGGGGCTGCCATCGCGAGCATTGCCCCTCGTCAATGGACCAAGAGTGATCTGGCTGCCAAGAGACGAAGATCTGTTGTGCTGATGGGACGACAGGAGATCAGGGCGACGGGGTAAGGTTGAAGCACCGGTGATCAGCTGTTAAATCCTAGGTGCCCCGGACGACGATCGATGGACATTGTAGCATCCCGCGAGAGGCTCGTGAGAGAACGACTCGTCCAGGCGGCCTATGCCTGCACAATCGATCGGAAGTGCATGATGGCCCGCGGTCACCTGACATATGGATGTTCAAGCCTTCGATAGGTGTACCCCAGCGTAAAGACCAGCGTGGCGAGAACGGACCAGTTCCATGACCTGGTAGGTTGGACGGAAGACGGAAGACGGTAAGACCTCGTTGAGAAGTCCAGAGCCATCTTTGCCAACGGCCCACTATTGTTGGCCGTTGGTGGCCGTGTCTTTTCGACGTTGCCTCTGGCAGGTTGCATGAGCAGCAGCATCGGGGTCCGAAGGTGGACGAGCCAAGCTTACGCAGATGTAGGGATCGAGAGGTCTGCAGATAGGCTTAGCGACGCTGCCGGGAATGGGGGCCGTTGTGGCTGAAGCGACCGACCGGCGACGACGGCAATGTTCCTGAACTGTGCCTCAACCATGATATTTCGCACGGTCACCCCGCCATCACGTGATAAATCCGTGGGGTTTTGGCGGGGCAGCGTTCCGAAGTTGGACGATGCTCTTCCTTGCTGACAGACGCTAGTTTACACTAGTTACACAAGCATTGGTCGGACGGCAAGGTACGGGCTCGAAAGGCGGTGATGGGAGGACCCGGCTGATCATGGAGAATGGCGGTAATGAGTATTCGAGTGGATTGATACGAAAAGGTGACATTGTGGCGGTTGTCGGGGAGCGCGGCTGGGTCATGACTGAAGAAGTAGAAACAAAAAATGATGAGATGTACGCATTTGGCCCAGCGGCTTTCTTGATAGGTAGATCTTGCGGCTGCTGCTGCTGGCTGCATGACACCCGTGGATTCTCAGGACAAAGCAGAGATGCCGAGAGTGGAAGCAGCGAGAAACAGAGGTACTGGCCTAGTCGCAAGGAGTGATGAAGAAAGTACCCCGCACCGCTACTTTGGCGCCAGCAATGACCTCCTGACAGGTAGCGCGATACCCCGCCCGGCCCGCTGGACCTAAAAATTGATGCATCTTCTTGGGAGGGGCACGTCAGGCAGGAAGAGGAAGAAACATCAACAGTCACAAACCGAATACACCTCTCTCTCCCCCCATATCCCACACCGCGTCAAAGCTTGAGCTTTTACACATCCTTCTACACGCAGAAGCTTCTTGTCTCCTTCTCTTTGATTTGTACCAGCGAGCATTAGTCTCTTGTTCCTCTACTTACCTCATAATGTCGTGGCAAGGTATGTAGCCAGCCCCCCTCCCCCCTTTCCGACAGAGGCCGATGCGGCGGTGGCAGCTCCCCCTTCTAGGAGAGGCTATCCCGCGAAGAAACCCCACCTTTTAGGAAGCAGAGAGCTAACCATCTCATCACAGCTTACGTTGACCAAAGGTAGACTCACGCCAGCTACTTCCTCGGCGTACCCGTCTCGGGCAGCACTCGATGGATTGATTGTACACGGGCAGAAAACTGATGTTGGAATTGTAGCTTGGTTGGCACCGGCCATGTTGACAAGGCCGCCATCATCAGCATCGCTGGCGACAGCACGTGGGCGTCCACCGCCGGCTTCACCGTACGTTGAGCCTCACTATTCGGACCTTCTGCCGTCGCCCTTGCACTCTTTCAACGCTGACTATTTGCTTCGCGCATCGCAGCTCTCCGCTACCGAGATGAAGGTTATTGCAGACATTGTCAAGGGCGACAAGGACGTCACCGACAAGGCTTTTGCCGATGGTCTCTACATTGGCGGCGACAGATACGTCATGGCTCGTGCCGAGGAGGGAACCATCTACGCGCGCAAGGTTGGTCAATGCTGCATTCATACCACACACCACATACAAGGCTAACCGAATTGTACAGGGTAGGGAGGGCATCGCCGTTGCCAAGTCCTCTCAGGCCGTTCTCATCGGCCACCACGGCGAGGCCCAGCAGGCCGGCAACGCTACGCAGTCAGTGCAGAAGCTGGCAGACTACCTCGTCAGTGTGAGCTACTAGACGGCCTGCTTGGAGTGGATTGGCGCAAAGGGAGGCGGGAGGTTTATATTTCAAGGCATCCCTGGAGATTTGTTACTGTGTGCGAGGCAAGCTGGGCATCTCGCTCCCACACACACCCCCCAACAAACGAGGATTTGACATACGAATCGAACAAGACTAGAATAGCAATAGTTACCAATGGCCGAGTCCTTGCTTGGCGGCGGCCGCGTCCGAAAGATACAGGCCTTGCATAGCACGCGTGCGTTCCCATGTCCGAGTGCCGCTTCATTCAGACCAAGCGAGCCCCGGATTCTTTCGTTCATTCATTATTTGTAATCGGACCTCATTCTCCGGCTGAGGCCGCCCATCTAACTTTGTTGAGTGCACGATTAAATATAGCACACGCCCTGCCGCCCCCCCCAACTCAAGCTGCGCCGTTGAGGTATACATACATGTCTATACGCTACCCCGAGATCCTGTCACTGAGTGCCCAAAACAATCGATACGCCGTGGCTCCAACTCCGACCAAACACTACCCGTGAGTTTCACACAGGCAGCTCGGCGTTTCGCCGTCCAAGCCCGGACCGATCGACCGCGGCCCCGATGTACGGCCCTACGACTGGGATGTTGCGCGCGAACGTGGCGATGGTGCCGAGGAAGTCTCCGAACAGGATCATGATGCCGTAGAGCTCGACGCAAAAGCCTATCAGGGGCCACCGCAGCAGAATCAGGGCGAGCCCCGCGAAGAAGGCCGCCGTGCCCTTTGCCTTTTGTTTCCGCGCGAAGAAGAGCAGCGTCTTTTGGGGCCCGATGATGATCGTCAGGCCGATGAGGAAGAGGATCTAGCGGTCGCGCAGACGAGAGTCAGCCTTTGAGTGTTTTGCACTGGGACGGGTGGTTGTTGGATGTCCATCGTTCCAGAGTGGCGAGGAGAGGGGAGGGCGTCGTACATTTCCCATGGCGAGCCTAAGGGGGACAGGACCGGTTAGTTGAGGCGTCGCAAGAGGAACCGGGAATGGAGGAGCAGCTTACATGGCCCGGTCGAAGAAGAGCATCACTCCGCCGACGAGGAAGAAACCGCCTGGTCAAGCGCAGAAGCCGGGGTCAGCTCCGGTGGACTCACGTCTCGGCCTTTTGCTCCTCTATGCGCCAGAGCTTTGGGACGGCGCAAACATACCTCCGGAGCAGAAAATGACTCCGATTTCTGCAAGTGTGGTCAGTTGTGGTCCCTCAAGAGAAGGCGAGCTCTGGAAGTGGCCGGACGTTGCCGTCGTAAAGCTCGGCGGCGCAAATACATACTCTGAGTGTCAGACATCCACATTGACGACATCTTGTATGGCTTTGGGTTGGGTGCAAGGGACTGGAAGGTTTGGTTCGGGACGTCTATACAATCGTGTTCGGTTTGGAGGGCGTTACTGAGGACTGTAAACTAATTGGGAGGAAAACAAGATATGGGGGATTGCAATGTCGGCCGGCATCAGTGTCTTTGTTGGACGAGCAAGCGTGTAATTTTTTGGTTAAACAAAGAACAGATCACCAGGGGTTAGGAGGCATCGGGTTCTGGCACGCGAGCAGGGGTCTTTGCTGCCGTCACAGGTACCTACTTCGTACAGGCTACTGCTACATCTACTCCTCCTGCAGCGCCGCATCAGATCTCTTGGTCGCGCGGGTGCAGGAAAAATAAAAATAAAAATTAACGAGCAGCCCAGGAATCAGCCAATTAGGCGGGTCGGTGGGGATCTCCCAAAGGCGAATTTAACACGCATCGGTTGGAAAATCCGCAACCTTTTCTCTCCCCCCATCCTCATCAAAGTCTGATTTACTATTGGCGATGGAGCGCTCGGCAACGCCCAAATGAAGATGGAGTAGCTTGCAAGATTCCGTTTTTTGCTTCTTTTTTTTTATGGCAAAGAGTGCCGTCTCAACGTTGCGTTTTGTTTGGTGTGTTACCAGGCATCGAGCGGCGCGCACTCTCTTCTGCTCTGAAGAATACGCTCCCCGAGGTTACACTGGACACAAGACTCGACTCTGAAGAAATCCTCCTGACTGCCACAATGTCTCACTTGAGAAGGGGCTTTGAGGACTCGTTGTTTCTACTGCCCAACGTTCGGCGTGGGCCACGTCCAAAGCAGCAACACTGGCGCTTGCAGACACAAACATGCGCTACTACCGCACTGCCGTCACTGACTCGACTCAAAACAATTGTCTGGTCTGTAAACACACGGTAGGTGACAACACAAACTGCTCTAGCAGTTCTGCCGCGGCGGCCTCGGCTCTCAAAGCTATGGCAACTGAGTATCGTCTCCCCATACGTTCTCGGTAATCTGTCGATTCACAGGCGGAGAACAACCAGCTGATCACGATTAAGCCGGAGTGTCATCTAGCACCCTCTGCCGAAAGGCATCGGGCTGTATAGTTGAGATTTGACTTTGTTGGTCGCACATATATGATTTCCATTTCCAGCCTGTAGCTAGCTTCTATGACCTGCAACTCAACAATAAAAAAGGCATTCCCGTACGCATGGTTGTCCCCCTTTCCGCCGTGACTCCATATCTTGGTAATAGCAAAGATGCGATCCCTAAAACGCCTGAACCGTAACAGCCGCAGGTCTGCAGCACTCGTCGTAGGTGCCACCCACCAATCACCCATATCAGCAATGCGGCACGGCTGTAAACCACTATTTGAGGACGGTATGCGCCCCGCGCGCCTCGAGGTACTGCTCGGCCGCCCCCTGCGGCAGGGACCGGATCAGCCCAAACACCTCCTTGTCGTGGTAACGCAGCCGCGTCTTGGGATCGACGTACGGCGCTGGTAGGCCCGTGATGTCGCAGTACCGCTTCGTGTGCGCCAGCGACGGCGCCGACTCGATGTTGGTGTACGTTACGTTCGGTCCCGGTGCGCCGCCGCCGCCGCCGCCACCACCGTTGGGCCGCAGAGTCTTCTCGAGGACCAGCTTCGACAGGCTACGTGAGGCTTGCGCGAGGTTGGGGTTGTCATGGCCGTTGCCGGTCGGGTTCGCGGGCGTCGAGGTGCCGCTCGTCGAGAGGCCGTCGTCGCCACCTCCCTGCTTGTCTGCGGCAGGCGTGGCCGCAGCGCTGGCTTCCTCTTGCTGAGGGGTCGCAATTGCCGAGGCCTCGCGACGCGAGGCATCGCCGAGAATGGTCTTGATGTTCTTGTTACGACGCTGGTTGGGGCGCCACGACGGGTTACGGAAGCTCTTGTGGATGGAGTGGATGTCGAGCTCGTCGAGGAGCGCCTGGTGGGCAATCTGCGCCTCCGTTGCTTCTTTCGGGGCCGACATTATTTCGTGTTCGGCTTATTGTGGGTGAGTAGCTTCTCGGACAGAATCTCAGGGTCGTTGCCGGTCGAATTGGAGACGGACGGATGGTCTCGCACTATGTTGAAGCATTGGCAAGGGGAGCTTGAATCTGCCACGGCTGACCGCTTGGATAAGCAGCTCGGTGAGCTCGGTGTGAGCCCCCCCTAATGTAATGCAACTAGGTAACTGGCTTCCGTGGAGAAGTACACTGTGAGTAAACAAACACATCACAAACACAGTCATAACAAACCTAGACAAGATGGTATAGCAGCAAATCGCCGTCCTTGGTTTGTAAAGGGTATCAAATGTACTGATGCATTGATAGGAGAGTCCTCATGAACACCAGCAGAACTTGCTGCTATCCCGCATCATCACCAATGTGGTAAGGTTCTCGGCGTTAGAGCAACCAGGGATCATCTCGACTCACATGGCCATTAGGAGAAACTCAACGAGGCTGTCGTAGTCATGAACAAAGCGCTGCAGGTACGTTCATCTACTTGGTAGCTGACTAGAGTAGTGATTGACGATGCGCCCAGGAAATCAACATCCAGAACATGAATGTCGAGCTTGTCGCACAGATGTTCAAGAACTACCAATCCAACGTTTTATTCCATCTGGAGGGTAGGTCCGCCGCCATGATAGGTTTGATCATTTACTAATTTCACGCCAGCGACCGATAACCTGAAGCCCCCTTCATGAAGTCGCTTGGGGGTTCTGAGAGCGTCTGGGAGATGGATGAGGAATGAGACGAGAGTGATGAACACTATTCGGGCCCAATTTACAGCCCAGAAACGGCAGAGCAAATACCACGATGAGAAGCCACTACTGTTCTTATAGTTAAAAACCGTAAAGCTTTTAATCGGTTGATTCAAAACACACAGAATCCATCATACTTATCGTATCTGGTACATTATCCAAATGACACACGTTTTTGAGTGTGTCTGCCAAACCGAGATGCGATTCGGCGATTCGACCAACACGCACTCGCGCTCACTGTAGGGGGTCGCACTAATATCGCAAGGCTACCCTGTGACTTTCTGCAGCTGCTAGGGGTCCACTGAAATTCGTGTAGCAGCCTCTCAGCCTCGTAGGACAGGCACATCATACATGGCATCAACAATAATAATCGAATAGACGCATTGAACCTGCCGCACGTGACGCAGACGCTTACTGTTGGCTTTTTTCGAGGAAGGCGACCAGACACGACCGGCTTCAATCCAAACAATCGGTATCCGTCACCCGAGCATGGTCGGTCGCGCCGCGACATCCTAAGACTTGACCACGAACAGTCGTCGCGATGGCGCCCTCAGCAACGGGCGAGATCCCGCCTCTACCCGCGCCCCCGGAGAGAACATATCCACCCGCCAAAATCTTCCCGGTGAAGGAAGCCAAGTTTGAGAAGCCAATCCCGGTACAGCACGATGGACGGGAGAAGGCAATGGCGCGGCCTTCCGGCGGTGCGGCCATCGTCATTGACAACGGTAAGCTTCCCAAACAGCCACGGGCTTGTATGTGCTCTTCCTTTGCTAACCGTCATCATCAGGCTCTTCGGCTGTCCGCGCCGGATGGTCATTTGAGGAGAACCCACGATTGATCATCCCCCCGATCATGTCCAAGTACCGCGACCGAAAAGCCGGAAAGACATACTCTTTCGCCGGCAGCGATTGCTACGCCGACACGACGGCGAGGAGCCACATTCGATATGCGCACGAGCAAGGGACGGGTATAGTCAGCAACTGGGATGTCATGGAACATGTTCTTGATTACATATTCCTCAAGCTCGGCCTGAACGGCGACGATGCGTCCATAGACATGCCCATCGTCATGACAGAGGCCGTGGCTAACCTGCCCTACTCCCGGAAATGTAAGCCGACCTCATAGGAGCCCTAGCGACTGCCCGACTGACGTCAACACAGCAATGACGGAAATCATCTTCGAGTGTTACGGTGCTCCGTCACTGGCGTATGGTATCGATTCGCTCTTCTCGTACGCACACAACAAGGGGAACACGGGCATGGTGGTCTCGTCATCCTACACTTCCACGCACGTAATACCCGTCTACAACCACAAGGCGGTGCTGAACCAAGCCACGAGGCTCAACTGGGGAGGATGGCATGCAGCAGAGTATCTGCTGAAGCTGATCCGGCTGAAGTACCCCTCCTTCGCGGGGAAGCTCAACGTATCGCAGGCTGAGCATATGCTTCGCGACCATGCATACGTCTCGACAGACTATGACAACGAACTGCGGGGCTACCTGGACTGGACCGGACTCGAGGATCGGGACATCGTCATCCAGTACCCCTTTACGGAAGAAGTCATTGTGCAGAAAACAGAGGAGGAGTTGGCACGTATCGCCGAGCGAAAGAAGGAGAGCGGTAGGCGCCTGCAGGAGCAGGCCGCGAAGATGCGTCTGGAAAAACTCATGCGCAAGGAGAACGAGCTCGAATCACTCAAGAAGCTCCAAACCAAGCTGGAGCAGCAGACCAACAAGAAGGAGGTCAGGCGGCTGTTGGACAGCAACGATCTCAAAGACGAAGCGGCGCTGGAAAGAGCCATCGCGACCTTGGAGAAGGCGATAAAGAAGGCACGGACGAAGGATGTCGGCGGCGACCCGCGGATGAGCAGCAGGAGCCGGTGTTCGACCTGTTGGACGTGCCGGACGAGGAGCTCGACGACGCCGGCATCAAGGCCAAGCGCCAACAGAAACTCATGAAGTCCAATCACGATGCGCGCGCGCGCGCCAAGGCCGAGAAGGAGGCCGAAAAGGCCCGCGTCGAGGAGGAGAAGCGGCTGGACGAGGAGCGCCGAGAGAACGACCTCGAGGGCTGGCTCGAGGAGAGGCGTCAGGCGCGCGCCGTCACGCTGCAAAAGATGAAGGAGCGCGAGCGCCTCAAGCAGGACCTCGGCAACCGCAAGTCGCTCGCGTCGCAGATCCGCATGAAGAGCATCGCGAATCTCGCCTCGGACAACCCGACCAAGAAGCGCCGGCGCGGCGGCGACGACGACACCTTTGGCGCCAACGACGACGACTGGGGCGTGTACCGCCAGATCACGGTCGGCGACAACAGCGACGACGAGCAGGAGGAGGAGAACCTCGAGGCGAACCTCAAGGCGTACGAGGAGGACCTGCTCCGTTACGACCCGGAGTTCACGTACGAGGACACGCACGAGGCGCAGACGGACTGGTCCAAGTCGATGCTGCACGCCTTCGCGCGCGGCCCGCGGCCGTTCGACGCCGGCTCCCAGGCCGAGCTGAACCAGATCCACCTCAACGTCGAGCGCATCCGCGTGCCCGAGGTCGTGTTCCAGCCGTCCGTCGCCGGAGTCGACCAGGGGGCCTCGTCGAGATTGTCGGGGACATACTCAACCAGCGCCTCGGCGGCCTCCCCAACCGCGACGACTTCCTCAAGGATATCTTCCTCACAGGCGGCAACACCCTCTTCCGCGGCTTCGACGAGCGCCTCCGCCAGGGCCTCACGCCGCTGCTCCCCGCTGACTCGCCGCTCGCCATCCGCCGCGCCCAGGACCCCCTTCTCGATGCGTGGAGGGGCGCCGCCGATTGGGCGGGCTCGTCCGCGTGGAAGGCCGCCACCATAACGCGGGAGGAGTACCAGGAGAAGGGCTCCGAGTACATCAAGGTGAGCCCGTCATCCCCCCTTTTCCCCCTCACCTTCTCGTCCCCGTCTCGCTTCTCTCCTCGTTACTCCGTCCACCAAACGCTAACACTAGCCTCTGCAGGAACATGACCTGGGCAACATGTCGTATGCGTGATCAGCCGACTAGGGAAAGACGGGGCGCTTCGCAAAACAGGGGCAATCAATGGATTCAACGCTTGGGACGGACGGGGGTTCGTTAATCAATCTTGTCACAAATCAAATAAAAAGCAAGCCTCGTTGCCTTCGTCTTTGTGTGTGCATGTGTGTACGTTTGCCCGTCATGCGTGTGTATGATATACACTGGGCTCACGGGCAAAGCCGCGTCGTCGCGTGGACGGCAGGCATCGAGCAGTGGCAATGCAAAGTGATTCAGCAAAGACTATCTGCGATGGGGATCGGGACGAGCCAGGCAAGGCCTCCCAATCGTGCTGTTGATAAGCGGCCAGCGGAGTAGCTCTGCCACTGCCGCTCGGCCATCGCCTGGAGACGGGCCCAATACGAACACCGCTCAAGACAACACCGCCGGGCGGTTTCCATCAAGTCCTTGACCTTCCTACTTTCACACACTCCTCCCGTCTCAGCGTCGCAACAACCGCCAAGCCACCCTCTCTCCCCCCCCTTTTGATGAGGAACTCAGGCCCAAGGCCCAATAAAACAGCCCACAAAAGGTGGGCAAGAGAAGCCATGCCAGTAACGCCAATCCACTAGTAATATAACAAACCATTGTACCGCAACGCCATTAACGAAACCCACGAGGCTGTAATTTCCACGCGCCCTTGTTTCTCGGCGCATTCACATAGAAGCAGTCGGGGCTGGGAGGGCATCCGGCAGCTGAGGGTCAATCTCCTCACCCTCCCGTCGCGTTTCCTCCTTCACCTGCTCAGCCTGGAAGCCCTTGCTTGTAAACTGCTGCCTTTCCGCAAGCTGTTCCTGGGCCTGAAGACCGGCCACCGCCTGCGCGACAGCTTCAAGAGGGCCGGCGCCCGCATTGTTGGGAGAGACTTCTGGGCCACTCGTGGGAACCGCAGGAGCCGGCGTGGACGGGTGTTGGAGGTTGATGTTGGGGGGAGGCTGGGGACCTCGCCCTGAAGGTCAAGCAAGCGCGACTGAAGGTGGATCACGTACTCGCGCAATGCGTAGTTCTCTGACTGCATCGCTCTGTACTGCTGCTCCATGACCATGTAATCCTTTACTTGCTGCTCGAGTTTTTTGATGTGTCCCTCCTTGCGCTGGCGGAAAGCTCTCTGTGATGCAACAAAGTCAGTCCAAGCCCGTCATCAAGTTATGAAGAAAGTTCGGATGGGTGCGCTGTGTGCAACAGGTTTGGCAGCAGTGTGTAGCCGGTCAGACAGGCTGACGAACCCCACAGTCCAATACGCGCCGCAGCAAACTTTGGCGCCATGCACGGTGTAATCGCGCGCCATTGGCCCTGCGCACCCATTATAGATTGTGAATATCGTACCTGTGCAGCTCGGTTCTGGGCGGCGCGCTTGGATTGCGACAACTCGCGCTTGGCTTTGCGGCCCTCTGCGGTTTCGTCCAACGCCATGGCTGACGGGGAGAGTGGGTTGGAGGCGCAGTGGACGGGCCGGCAGTCGCCGCAGGGGGTGCAATCTGTTGCTGTTGCTGTTGCTGGGGTTGCGGAGGCACGCCAGCGGGCATCATGTTGACGGCTGGCGCGTGGGTAGCTCGGGCTCGGAGATCAGGGTGGATATGCGCTTCGGAGTCGGTGTGGTTGTTGGCTGTCGGCGGCACGACGTCAGTAGGTGGCGAGGTCGAGCCGTTACTATAGCCATGAGCAGGCGGCGCGCTCGGTGGGTTAAGAGCTTGAGGACGAGCTCCGCGGGATGGGGCTGTCGCGTTGTCTGACGGGCTGGGCGTGGTGTGCTTGCTTAGTAGCTCAAGCTGCGCATGCAAGTGGGCGTCTGGACAGCATATATCATGTCAGCAAGGAATGTCTAGGCTCGGTGCGCAACCAAGACTTGTCAAAAACGGATGATTTCAAGGACTATTGAGATTCGGTGCTGCTTCGGCTTGATATAGTGGCTCGATGGAGAGATCCCGGTGACTTCTGGAGCCCCCGTGGCAGCAGGGGTCTGGGAAAGTCTGGAAGTTATGCCGTGAGAGGGTGAGAGAGTAAGCCGCCTGAGCCGTAGCCCAATCCTCGCGGTATTCCGCTTTGCCTTTGCTTCAAGCGACTTATCGCGAAGACAAAGAGATGAAAGGCACAGCTCAGACAGCTGCTAGGTGACTTTGGGGGGGTCGGCTGATGGGAGGGGAGCTGATGGGGGAAAGGGGGGAAGATTACATATCAATGGTGGTGAGAGGGTACGATCTCTCCTGGGATGTTGCAGGTATTGCGGATTGTAACGTAGTTTAAAGTGAAGAAGGGTTCGTCTCACGCAAAGTACACTCGACCTAGGCAAGGTACGAGCAGCAGTGGAAAGATGAGGTAAGGTGGAAAGCTAGACGAGCTACCGGCACTGGAAGACGAATGGAGGTAGAGGTGTGTGTTGGAGTGAGTGAGTGAGAGGGAGAGAGTGATGGCAGAGAGAGATGGTCCGGGTAACAACAGAGGCCTCGGTGGTCGGAGGGATCTGGAAAATGGTGTGAAGAAAGGACAGGGTATGGGAATGGGATTCGGAAAACAGAGAAACGAGAAACGAGAAAGACCAACAACTACTCACCTGTGTTAGTGGTGGTGGTATTCGCAGAAGGCGAGGGCGAAGCGCTCTGCATCTTCAAGCTCCGGTTCTGACTCAGCATGAAGTGGACGGGAGAATTGATGACTACAGGCACCTGGCCACGACTTATAAAGAGGGCCCGGACGAGCAGACTGGATGAGATGGACCGATGCGGCAGTTCAATAAACGATTAGGTAATCGACCAGGACCTTAGCGCGTCGTAGAGGAGGGGGAAAACCTGACGAGGGTGTGGGTAATCGGTACACGGTAACGTAAGGTATCAGGCAAGGTATCCGTAGGTACCGAGTTTGTTCCGGAGAGGCAAGGGCCAAGGTGTGTGTGTGTATGCGAGAGGGAGTGAGAGGGAGAGGGAGAGAGAGAGAGAGAGAGAGAGAGAGAAATGGCGAGGTAACGTAAGGCAGGGCAAAAAGGTCGGGTCGCGTAGCTTGGACCTCTTTTTGTGGTGATCCGCCACAGCAGAAAGCATGCAGCAATGAGTGTGGTGTGGTGTGGTCGCCCGTCCCTCGGTTATGTCCCCAGGTGTGGAAGAGCTCAAGAGCCAATTTTGACGCGTTGAGTGTGTCGTGTCGTGCTATTTCTGGTCCCAGTATCCGTATTTACGATGGAATGGATCGAAAGGGTTCCTCTCGCTCGCGTGAGAAGTGGGAAGAAAGGGAGGAGTGCGTGGCTGGGTGAGCAGGATGAGCTGGTTGGTCGATTGGCTGGCTGTTTTGGGGAGAAGGAAGAGGGTTGGTTGGTCGTGTACGCGTCGAGGAGGAATCTCGATAGGGCGGAGAGAGGCAGACAGACGTGACAGGCCCCAGGCAGGCAGGCAGGCAGGCAGGCAGCTTGTTGTTTCTTGCTTCCCGGAAGAAGATACTTTCGGTGAGTAGGTAGGTACCTTTCTGAGCTTGCGAGGTACCTGCCTATCCTGCAACCTGGCTCCCTTACCTGGGTCTCGTCCCCCCCTCTCCTGCCTCAACCCGCTCAGGGGCGCCTTGTGCCGTGAGACAGACAAGCCGGTGAGTGAAGAAGGTACGTACGTACCTAGGTACTCTCGTCTCTCGATGACCTAACTGGGATAGGCCGGACTAACAGAGACAGCTCAGCTCATCTGTCTGCAATTTTGATCCGAGGTACGGATATTCTGCAGTCCTTCCCTGTAGGCAGTCCCTCTCTGTGCACCTACCTACCTAAGTAGGTAGGTAGGTAGGTACCGGTAATACCGCAGCATGCTAGGCATGTTCCAATGCGCTTTCCAGAGTTCGGAGCATCATTCGGTCACCTGCCGGCGGGAGGCAAAAGAAGAAGACATACAGGTAGGCTACCAGCTTCGAGAGCCGAATGCAAATGTGCTCGCACCCGCGACGTCGAGCATAG
This sequence comes from Colletotrichum falcatum, assembly GCA_019425465.1. NCBI lineage: Eukaryota > Fungi > Ascomycota > Sordariomycetes > Glomerellales > Glomerellaceae > Colletotrichum > Colletotrichum falcatum. Next base: position 795,302 of record SWKJ01000209.1, on the reverse strand, counting down.
ACACACACATCTGCCGTGGGGCCTTGGTTTTAGCAAGTAGTTGTGTCCGTACAGCGCCGACAGGGAAAACGCTCTATCCGACACGCTACCTACGAAAGCTACCTAGGTTGTGGTAACGACACAGTCGGCATGATGCTCGAATGTATTAGTTGATACTTACCGGGCTGTTGTCGTTATCGCCGGGATAGTCATCAAAACCCGTTTGTCAGCAACGTGACCCAGTCCTTTCTGGGTTGCGGGGAGGGCGGCAGCATTCACCGAAACAGGATTAATTACCTCATCCAAGCCATTCTCCACAGCGACCAATCCGGCACTCCCATTTGCCAATAACTGCAAAAGCGAGCCGACGGACTTTGCGAAAGCCGACGAGGGCAGGGCGCCTAAGGGATCCATGCGGGAGGTTCTCCGCATACTGGAGGAATGGAAGAAGGAAGAAAGAAGGGAAAAGTAAAAGAAGAAGGGGGGGGAAAAAGGGCCATGGAGAGAAAGGTGTCCACAAGCCTGCGCGCACCCTCTACCCGCATCGCTATTTGGTAGGTAGTCAAGTACGAATAGTGTGCGCACAAGGTGACCGCCTAGCAACCAGGCGGATTGGTCGCCACAGTGAACCATCAACCAGGCCCTGGTACGAGATGCCTCACCGAGAAGTGTTTGTTCACAATCCTTGCCCTCAACAGCGCGCGGGATAACACCTGACTCTCTGTCTCTGGAAGACCGACAAGATGGATGGATGGGGGGAACCAGGCTTTCCTCGGCCAGCAAGAGCCGCGACTTCCGGCGTTTGACTTATGTAATCCCGAGGGGCTTGGCGCGTGTAAACATGCGCCTGTGCTCGCATCTGGTGGTGGAGTCTGTGCGCGCTAGAAGACCTACCTACGGAGAAGCTAGCATGTAGTAGACCTGTTAGACCTGCTTGCTGGATACCTACTGGCCAATGGCATGTTATTCGCCGTATTGGCAGGCGTCCGTCCGGCACTTGTACTCGGCTCGCTCCGTTCGACAGCATGATACAACGACCGCGATACAAGCCAGCGGGAATATACTCAAAATGGCTCTCAGCGTCAGGTCAGGTGGACTGTACTGCACGAGGCATCGAGCTCGCTGGCGGTGCCGATGCCATGGAGAGTGTCTTGGAAGTTACAGACGCCGCTCAGGGTAGATAGATCCGCTGCTGCCCAACCTGCCTGCTTAGGAAGCCTCTCTCTTCTTGTTGTCGTTTCGGAGGTACCGCTATTTCAAAGCGTTCTGTTCATGGAGAGTTGTTTCCTGGTACGGGTACTTGATCAAGCCAACTACTACCTAGACAAGTCACTTTGCCATCTTTCGACACCCGCCTCATACTTTCAGTAGCTATCTCTGGCATCGGGTCTTGAACATGGGTCATATTCACCAGTAATCACCATGCCTCGGCTGGAGCATACGCAAGTACAAGAAGAGCATGACGAGCTCGGCATAGCGCCATTGAACCAAGACCGCCAATGGCAATTGACCCTCCCCTACCGGCGGGTTGCAGCTGCCACCGTGGTTTCCTTTACGAAGCATGGAATAAGACGACAGTAGAACTTCCTGCCGAGTCTTGATTGGACGCCGTGTGCGAGAAGATACCCGGCCGCGCATCTTCTTGAAAGCAGATCTCGAAATAGAGCCACTAACGTCGACCAATGTCCAATCTTGACCCCGCTTACCGGAACATCGGGGGAGGGGGGCTGTCTCGGCATTGCTACGTCGTGTCCAGTCAGCACGTTAACCGCTAAGCTTCCCCGCCCAGAGCCAGATCGACGAAGCAAGGTCGGTTCGGAGTTGACACTGCCGGGAGTCGAGACTACTGCGGCTGCTGCTGCTGATGGTATCCTTACTTAATCGGGAGCTCCATTGGTTCTGGACTGGACCCTGAGGCCACATTAAGCCACAGACCACACGTGGAAGGCATTCCGAGGCTAGGTAGTAAGGAAGGCGGCGTCGGACAGAGGAGCCGTTGCACGTTTTGTTGGCTCGCCAACAGACTAGTCGCTGACTGATAGCAGGCGGATCTCCGCAGCGACAGCGAGCAGATGTTTCTTTTCCTGGCGATACCGTTACATTTCAGCTCTGTACGAATACCGATACGTACTGGCTAGCCATTGGGCCATATACCCCTGTGACAGTACATCGCTTGACATGTGTCCCCTACGGGGACTTGAACAGCTTGCCCCCTTTCTAGACATGGGTGATGTTTTCCTTCTTCATCAGAACCTCGATGTCATCCAGAGGGTTCTTGGCGACAGCGATCAGGTCCGCGTCATACCCTTCCCTGAGCTGCCCGCTCAGGGGTGCCACCCCTCCGAGAACCTCCGGGCCGTTCGCCGTGCTCGCCTCGATGGCCTGCAGCGGCGTCATGCCGTTCTTGACCGCCCAGTACAGCTCGATGGCGTTGTTGCCATGCGAGAGGCCTTTCGCGCGGTCGCTACTGCCGCTGTCCGTACCGAGCGCAATCTTGATGCCTCTCCTAATGGCCAGCTGATAGGACTCCCTTGCCTTTTGCAGCAGCTTCTCAACCTTGTGCGCGATGGGCGGTGGCAGCTGTGACAGGTCTTTGTCTAGGGTGGTCACGACGTGGTGGGTGGGGACGAAGATGGCGCCTTTCTCTAGCATGGCGTCGGCAACCTCGTCATCGAGATACGTGCCGTGCTCGATGCTCTTGACGCCCGCCCTGAGCGCGGCCATGATGCCCGCTTTCCCAATGGCGTGAGCGGCAACGGCGCGACGGCTGCGGCCTGCCTCGTCGACGATGGCCTTGAGCTCCTCGTCCGAGAATTGCCTGTCCTCCGGATCGTCCAACAGGCTCAGAACACCGCCGCTGGAGCAGACCTTGATACACTGAGCTCCCCGGCGGACGAGCAGTCTCACCGCCTTGGTGCAGTCGTCCGCGCCGTCGACAATGGAGCAGGGCCCGCCGCACTCGGCAAACCTCATCACCGCCTCGATGGGGAGGGTGTGCTGGTCACCGTGTCCTCCGGTGATGAATATGGCGGCGATGGCTGAGTACACGTTGGGCCCTAGCAGGCGCCCCTTTTCGATGGCGGGAACCAAGTCCCCGGCATATCCGCCAAGCTCTCGGATAGAGGTGTATCCCGCCATCAGTGTCTCTTCCAGGTCTTGGACGGTGATGGCGCCCACCAGGGCGTTGGCTCCCGGCAAGACACTGAACAAACCGGTGTTGAAGCTGCCCACAATGTCGAGGCCGATGAAGTGGGTGTGCACGTCCCAGAGCCCGGGCATGACGACCGGGACGTGGACCGGTCTGACCGAGCGGTACTTTTCCGGGAGCCTGTCATGCTTGCCGACATGGGCAATCTTGCCATCCTCGACAGCAACGGCGGCGTTCTGAACGGGGTCGCCGCGGCCCGGGATCAGCAGTTCAGCGACGATGATGGTAACGCCCCGTTCCTCCGCCTGCACCTTTCTGTCTAAAAGCATTGCGGGGGCTTACGAGGGTGGTTCGAGCTATGGCGATGGATGGGGTGCGAGAAGGCATCCGATGCCGAAGGCTGATAGGGGATATGCATGCTTAATGGGCTGCCGGGGTTTGACAAGCCGCAAGCAGGTTTCAAATGTTGGTGGCCGCATACACTTGCGGGATTGTGTTGATGGAAAGGTAAAAACGAAATCAGACGAATCCAGAGCTGTTGATCACTTGCCGTCTCTCGTCGTGCACGGGATTTGAAGCGCGGGGTAGCGCAGGCCCGAACTTTGGGTGAATGAGAACAGCATGCTGACACAAGGGCCCTGAGCTTCTTGACGGATTCGAGCCGCAGGAAGTGAGCATTTGTGGGACGGGCGAGCAAGCAGACGCATCCAAGTACGAAAGGCCCGCGTCCTTGGGAGCACGACGGGGAACCCATACGGGCCGCCGCCCTGGGACAATGGCAACGTGGGACGTGAGTGGTTGACGAGCTTCCACCGTCGGGCTTCCTCTCCCTGCATCAGCGTCTAGTTTGATTTGCCAATGGCTGGCGCATGCTGCAGACGCGGAGTTGACGATACGGCGAAGATCATCCGTCTCTACAAGTCCGGAAGCTGGGCGGCACATTGACATTGTGCGGCGCCAACGTTTACCCCTGCGGCCCTGCCATTTCCCAGCTTTACGGGTTTCGGCCATCTTGAAAACCACCAATGTTCTGTCGCGGTAGCCAGTTCGTACTCGCCTTGCATTGAAGACACCTCGCAGTTCAATATGTGTTCGACTGAGAGAGAGAGGACGAGACTGGACTGTGAGAAATAGCTACTCACTGGCAGCCGGTCGATCTTATCAGGACCCCCACCCGAGCTCGAACGGCGACAGGGGGTAGGTACACCCCTACACGGCAAGCTTCAACCAGTTCCGCGGGCTCTTCCTCGCTACCTACCCAAGGTCTTGCATAGACGCTCTGCAGAACTTACATCACCGCTCGCTCACTCCCTCTCTCACTCACACTCCCCTCAGAGATGAGCACCCCAGTCCTCCTCCGCTGCCTCGCACGCCAAACGCCGCGATCTCTCACCGCATCACCCCTGTTCTCGAGAGCATCGTCGTCGTCGTCGTCGTCGTTATCGTCGTCAGCAGCATCCTCATCGCATCGGCCCGTCCAGCAACCACACCATCACCAGCACCGCCGAGCCATGTCGACGACCCCCAACGTCCCGGCACAGGCCACGGCCCGCTTCTCGCAGGGCTCCGACGAGGCCTCGCTGTCCGCAACGCTGGAGACGCTGCTGGGAGGCGGCCGCTGGGCGCTGGTGAACAATGGGGAAGCTGTGGAGAGGAGCTTCAAGTTCAAGAACTTTGCAAAGACGTGGGTGCGTAATATCTCGCCTCCTATAACCTCCTCTCATTAACAGGTCCTGGCCGGTAATTTATTCACGCTTCAGCGTGGGACAAGTAACCCGGCGAGGCATGTGGCGGGAACTGACGAGGCACGTATATACAGGACTTCATGACGGCCGTGAGCCTGCAGTGCAAAACCCACAACCACCACCCCGAATGGTCCAACGTACGTTCCACCCGTCCATGAAGGCTCGCCGTGTTCCCGTTATTTTCTTCTTTCTTTCTTCCTTCCTCCCGAACCAAGTCAATTGGGCGGGGATGCAATACTGTGCCCCCCCGGAGCTGACGAACATGCGCGGGGCCCAGGTCTACAACACGACCTTCATTCGCTGGACGACGCACAGCCCAAAGGGCCTGTCGGGCAAGGACCTCAAGCTCGCCATGATCTGTGACGCCCTGGCCAAGGACTTTGGCGAGGTCGAGGCGCCATCGGCCGCCGCTGAGGGTGAGGGCGAGGGCGAGGCCGCCGTCAGCTGCGGCATCCGGGGCCTGGCCGATAAGGCCGCGGGCACGGCAGGACACTGTTGCACGCCCAAGAAGTGAGGCGGACCTCCGGGCCCCCTTCCTGGTCTTCGGGCCCGAGGTCCGGTCGGTCGTGGAGTGTGGATGTCCTCGATGGCGCCCGCGCAAAAAAGCATTGTAACTAACAATCACGTGCCCCCACTGTAAAGACATTCAGAAGGTTTCAACAACAATGTGGAAGAAAAAAAGAATGATGTTGTGCTGTAATTAAGTAGTCTATTATAATGCCATTTGTCTGGGCGGCCTTCCCATTATATACGACAGAATTCGCATAAATCGTCATTTTTTTCTTCTCTTGCACAACCGTTCATCCCTCTTGAAACGCCGCTTCAATGAGTAATTACGTCGACTTTGATGGCGCCGGCATCGAGCCTCGTGTCATTTCGCGTCCTTGCGATTCCCGTTTCCACTGCTTCTATACATTGAATCATGAGATACCCAACCGGTATCCAGAGCCACACTTGAAGCACTGCTCATGAGCGTGCTGCACTCGGCAATGCGTCTGTCGTTTGTAGGGTCGCTGATCCAACAAGGAACACGGCGCATTTACTGGGTCTTCTGGGCCTTGATGGCCTTGAGCTTCTTCTCGCGACGCTTCCTATGGGCCTCGACACCGGCCTCGGTGTCGAGGCAGTAGTCCCACCAGCGGAAACTGGAGGAGTAGTTGCCGATGAACTTCTCGTGGTGGAGGTCATGGTGGTCGGCGCCGGCCCAGAAGGGCAGAATGTGGCGCAAACTCCAGGGGAAGTCGTAGCCGCTGTGGGCATCGATGGCCTGGAAGAGGCGGAGGACGATCCATGCATACATGGTCAGGAGGTGGAGGTCACCGGTAAAGGTGACCCAGAAGATGGGCGAGCCGACAATGCCGATGCCGAGGAGCATGACTTCAATGGGCGAGGCATACTCGGCGGCGAGGCCAAAGGGGCCGAGTAGTAGTGGTGAAGCTTGTGGATAGCCTTGTAGAGGGGACCGTAGTGCAGGGCGCGGTGGAACCAGTAGTGCCAGGTGTCTTCCATGACGAAGAAGATGGAAATTTGCATGGCCATCTTCCAAAGAGGAGGGAAGGGAACGCCGTACTCCATTCCGCACCACGTGGCGAGAGGGTGGAAGAGCCAGATCTGGGGCAGTTCGACGGTGAAGTGGCTGATGAGGACGACCATGGCGCAGTCCCACTGCTCCTTGAGTGTCGGCATTTTTTGCTGTTAAGGGTCAGAAACCATGATCTCGCCAACTCGATTGGCGCGTTGGCACTTACCGGTTGGATCTTGTACTTGTGGAACCAGGGGATGAGGTCGCAGATGATGAAGGGCAGGCTGCGGCCGAAATAGACGGTCTCGTGCATGACGAAGCTCATGATTCCGGTGGCGAGTATGTCGTTTTGCATCCAGAGATACCAAGCCTACGTGGGGATAGAGTGTTAGCCGCATCGTCGGAGAGCATGACGCGCACGAGGGAGTCGGCGTACGGCCCAGAGGCGCTCGAAGTAGTTGAGTTGGACATTGTACTTGGAGACCTCCTCAAAAACGCTGAAGTAGGGCTGGGTGTGGTTGAAGGCCGTGTTAATCACGGTCGAGTTGCTGTTTAGAACAAGATCCGTCAGTAAACGTTGCTTCGAGATCGGGCCCAAGCAAAGGGGATTTAAGGCTTTGAGGTTGCGGGTACACTGATGCGAACTCACACGAAGGCGGCCATGATGGCGGGAGGCAGCGCAATGTTGAGACTTTCGCTTCAACAAGCAGATGCCAGAAGAAAAGGAGTGATGGGGGGCGGGGCCAAAGGCGGCAAAGAAGAGGTGAGTGAAGGCGGTCACACTCTCTCCTTCGATAATGCGCGCCGAGGTAATAGGTAGTTAGGTTTGGATTAGGGGGGGAAGGGGGAAAAAAAGAGACAGCGAGCGGCAAGGCGAAGGGTCCAGGGCCGGGTCTTGTTGAGGTTTTATCAATGGATCATTTCGGTTGACGGGGAAGGGAAATGGCAGCTGCAGCTACTAAGGTATCATTGCGACTCGGAAGGTAAAGGTAGGAACAAATTGTGCTATGAAAACGCCCCTGAATGGTGTGCTGTGCACCGCTGGAGCGTGGAGATGGGGTTCTGTTAGCGTGCAGGAGCCAATGGGAGGCTGTATCTGCACATCAGGCCATGCAGTTCGTGGGTCCTTCCGTTTTCCGTGATAGATTCAGACCAATGAGAGAGAGGAAGATGGAGTGGGCGGTGTGTAAGGTACCCACTGAGTTACCTAGCACCTAGGTAGGTACGATGTACGAATACGGATATACGGTATCGCATCAATCCAACACATAGCGGGGCCCGCCGATTAATAAGCAAAGTACCAATCCACTTACAGGTTGGTTCAGTTCGCGTGACGGATTATGGTATTTCCTGCTATATAAGTGGGGTTGTGGCAGTGTATGTGGCAGTGTATGTGGCAGTACGTGTGGTGGTGTGGCAGTACCTACCAAATATGGTTAGATATCCAGTCGACCTCCGTCATTTTACCTGCTACCAAAAACAGTAATATCTCTCTTAGTTCTAAGTGTATCTAAAAACCCCACTAAGCGATATGTCTTCGTTTCCCCAAATGGAATTTGATGAGATTCAGGCTCAGCCTTATTTGTCGATCAATGGTGTCTCATTCAACTTCAATGATCCGCGGCCGTGGGAGCTCTCAAATTCATGTCACGTTGCGAATTCTATTAGCCCTAGCTTCGGTCTCATGAATCCTTGGATCTCATAGACAGTTGGACAAGTTACGTCCACTTTACATTTTCCAATGAGTACTGCTGTGCCTCCCGTATGACGAAAAAGAATTCAGTGCTGACTCATCCCTGTTTCCCTGGATAGTATCTATGGGCTCCAGGGTTTGGGACAGCTCTGGGCCTCATCTTGCCGCTGCCGGCCTGATGGAAACACCTCACTATCTGACATGGGCTTACGGGCTCAACTCCCAGACTCAGAGCGAGCAACAAAGCAGTTTTTGGGGGTTGACGTCCTTGAATTAAGTAAGAGCTCGAAAGCGATCGAGTTTGTGATGCATGAGCCAACCCCCAGCCAATAACCGGTTAAACAGGGAGCAAAGATAACCAAGGCTAAACGAAAGAAGCACACAGATAAACTTTGGGAGATGCTACGGAGAAACTACCTATTCCGACTTTATACACAGGAAAGTCACACTGTGGACGAGCTTATCTTCGAGATGTTTGTCATTCACGGACACAAACTTGTGTACGTTGTTGCTCTGGTCCTCGTTCCACTACACAATGCGACCAACTGCTGATCCAACCGTTCAGTAAACCGACGCTAGAAAGAAGGTTCAAGCTGTGGGGGGGTTCTCCAAGAATAACCATCAGCGCCAAGTCTCACGATGACCTCTTGTACAGCGACGGCGTACCGCAAGTGCCTTGCCAGCTACCGGATCCACAATCAAGGACCTAAAGTTTGCTGAACTAAATGAAGTAAGACGGAAGTTAGATAGACAGAGGCCACATTTTCGACTTGCAACGGTATATGTTGAGCAGGAGAAGATATTTCACGCCCTTGACTAGCTCGTGAAAGGCCTTCTCGCTTCTGGCAACTAGAGCTGAAAAGTAACGAACCCTCAAAATACAATCTTCACGTCTCTAGACTTAGGCTTTAAAAAGACATCCCTTAACTAGTAGTTAGTCTCTAAAAAGTACTGCTGCCTCGTAATCTTATTAAGTGTAGTGTAATATAGAGAAGCACTTAGTATATTAAAAAACGCTATTGATATTCTCTAATCCACCGCGTAGCTCTATAGTCTAAGTTTCTTACTCTACTTCTAAAAGATTTCCCTCACTCTAATAAGTATAAGACTTAGAGATAGCAAAATCTTCTTATTATTTAGGTTATTCCTGCTGTCTCTCTGAGTAATTATGTTCGCCTCTGTCGGTGTACACCATCCAATGACCAACTTTGTCACTTCATTAGCAGCTGTCACAACTTTAACGCCTCTTGAACTTAAAATAACTCTAGGTCTTGCGTATTGGAAGGCAGTTCATGTCACAGCAAGTATGCTTGGTCAAGAACATGCCGTCGCTCTCAATCTAACGGCCTTATAGGTATAAACTCCGGTTATTGCCAACTTCCTGCCATACATTCTGGCATCCCAGATACCCATTGCCAGTCGCCAGACTCTGTTGCCAAAAGGCAGTACCTCAACGTCCCTAATCAGAGCCACAGGACCTCAACAACGTTAATACAACAGCCCGTGCGCTCTCTCGCTTTAATCAAGCGTGCAAAGCGGTGAACTATTAACAAGCTTTCCCCTTTTTCTTCCCCGGCCTAAGATACTCGTACGTAGTCGCTATGGCTGGTTACAACACACCTCGCCCTAGACCGTTATAGTTAATATTCTGAACAGAGCTTAGGTTTGTAAGCAAAGTTAAAGACTTAGGGTACAAACATTAAAGAGCTTTGGTATCAGCATCATTTGCAGCAATCAGGTCCAGGGATGCATTCCCCACTGCAACATTGGCTGTGTGTAGAACAATATTCGCCTTCTCCCTTGCATCCATCCTTATAATGTGTAAGACTACCATGTGTATATGGTTTAGCAGCATTCGCAATGTCCAAGAGGGCAAAAGTTAAAGTAGTAATAGTAAGTAGCCGCATTGTAAAGGAGAACAGATTGCGTAAGCAGTACTGAGAAGAATGATTGTAAATACTTAGGGGCGTTAGTAAAGGAACAACAAGTGGGAAAATAGAAAATATGTAAGTGTAGAATAGACAGTAGAATATATAAGATAACGTCTAAAAGAAGCTATAGCTATTTAACTTTTTACAATCTATATTATTTAGCTACTACTTGGAAATCTTTATATTGCTTTACCTAGTTACTTATAGAGAGTTTAAAGTTTCATTGCTTTAATATATAATAAAACATAAGAACAAAGTTTGAAAAAACAATTTATTGTAAGAGTATAGTTGATTGAAATCTTTTAGAACTGTTCCTAGATCTATGTTCGGCCTTACCGATTAAAGTGCCGGCTGGTGTACGGAGGAGCCGGTCAAAAGTCGTGCGCCTAAATGCCAAGACTAGAAGCGAGTTAAAGAGAAGTGTTCTAGCTATAGTGCTTAGGGATACACTCTTATTAGATATATATAGAGCATAGGGGAGCTACAGCAGTATAAGATTGATTTTTAGGGGCTCTTTTAGAGGCAAGCTGACGATTATGTGATTTGAGATATAGCCTGTTATACTGTTGGCTAGAAGATGCTGTGTTATGATCAGGGTTCCTGACAGTGGGTTTCTGCTAGAAATATAGCTGGGGTTGATACTCAGTAACAGTACCGTTGGCCTGCTGGTCTGTTGATCACCCAGTGATCAGTCGTGTGGTCAATGGTGCGTGGGGTAGCTCGTATAGCTCGATTAAGAGGTGAACACAATGTCAGAGTCTGAAAGGTATTCAGAGAATATATCACAAGTTAATTACCGAAGAGCTATGGAAGTTGGCCCTAAGTCCCAGACTCAGTCCATTCTATATACAAGTCCTGATGCCCTTGTTGTACGCTTGGTCCCTAATGTTACGTGCATTTTACCTAAGGGATTCCCCCTTGAAGGTGAAAAATGATCATAGCAGATTCTAATTACACACATGACACATCAATCAATTCAACAAGGATAACCGCGATACCCGTACATACGACTTCAACAGTAGATAGGTAGGTACCTAGGTACTTGCATCAACACGAATAGGAATATGGGCGGTTGCACTGTTGCATGTCTTGTGTGTCTTGTCCTGCTTGGGTTTGGCGCTACCAATCTGGAGCAATAGCTCACGAGCCGGGAGACAGAGGAATGACATTTCAATCGCCTGACTTCCCATAGCTTTCTATGGGAACTCCGCTAATATCCGATGACGACATCCACCTAATCACCGCTCGAGCCGTCGCGCTATGTTGTTTTCGTGCACCTGTCAGACGGGCCGAGGGTGTACCCACTGTTGAGATGTGGCGTTCCAGCATGCGAATTGGCCATTACCTATCGCCGCCGCTTTTCCATTGGGATATTTTGACACAGACAGGGGGGCAAAATAACCTGTTGCGGGTGAGCTTGGTCCGACCCAGTGACAGAAATCGTAGCTTGTAGTGTACGAAGTAGTGCAGCGCACCTGGGCTCGGGTTTTGTCAGCTTGTAGTCCAGATAGCCGTCTTGACAATTTCATCGTCCAACTTTTAGCCAGCATAACAGATGGAGGCTCTTCAAGAGGGGCAGCTGCTGTGCCATCTGGAGATGCTTATCGTGTATCGGACCTGTACTCCGTATAAAGCGTTCAGGCCGCTATCTAGGTAACACAATGCTCGGCATCGGCAGCCATGAAAATCTCCTCTAGTGGAGAAAGAACTATATTCTGTTGCCATCCCCTTTGTTTTCCAATCAGATTTTCCGCCCTTGCCAAACATGCGATTTTGACAATGCTGTGGTTGCGTTTCGCCTTGGGATACTGTTCTTGGCGCGAAGCCGTCGCACCGATGCTGTCCCGGCGGTCTGGCTCCGTCAGCGGCGCCAGCTCGATCTGATGGCCAAGACGCCTCAGGCATCCAGCCCCCCCCCGTCATCCCGCTTCCTTCCCACCCCTTCGCCGCGTTGTTGGCCCCCACAGGCCCAGGCCCAAGTGTTGCCCGGGGCATTCGCTTACCTGATGACGTCTAAACCCAACTTCCACTCGGTCCACTCCGTGTGTCAAATCCAGCGTCACTCGACGATTCCAGTCTTCACAGCCCCGGCCCCAAGACTCACGCCCGACTCATGGTGGAGGAGGAGTGCTCTCTGAGTGGGAAACAATAATGTCTGTTGTGGCCGAGTAAGTATATTCCGTCCCATCTTTCCCCTTAGTTTGACTTCCTGTCAACCCAAACAAACCAACCCGTTATTGACACCCGCCTTTTTCCCTGCCCACAGCCAAGTCCGCCGCCTAGATGCGCAGCTGGACCGGATCCCTCTGGGCCTGAGCCTCTCCCAGGACGATGGTGAGCTTTCTGCCGAGGAGCATGGCATTTTCAACTCTGCCGCGGTAGACGCCTTGTCGTCCCCGAGAATCGACGAGCTTCTCCACATCGCGAGAGCTTTGTCCACCACTTCGTCCTCACTCGCTCTACTCCCTTCCCAGAGGATCCGCGCCCTTTTGCACCAGTCAAAACTCGCGGAGTGGGATTTCCACGCGGAGCAGGACGAGGAGGCTGGACGGGGTCATTATCAATCCGAGATCGAATGGCTACTCATCAGCAAAGCCACTGTGCAGACTTATGGAATCATCTTAAACACCCTCCTGGACCAGATCATCCCCCTCAGCGACGAGATGTGGTACTGGGATGAGGTTTTGAGCTCCTACACTTATAGCAGTCTCTACACAGTCCAGACATCCCCTTTGCGTTTGTGGGCCATGACCAAGGACGTCTACCACGAGAGCAAGCATCGCATACAGAATCTCAGCAACGCGCCAGGAGATCTCGTCGAGTCAACGTGGACTGGTCTATCCCATCAATGGAGGCAGTTCTATGGCATCGTTCGGGACAGCATCAGGGACTCCTCGATTACGACACTTCAGCGCAAGGTCCTCTCGCCGGTGGCCCTGAGTCGCGGCGAGGCCAGGAGAAAATTGGCGCATCTCAAACGTTTGCGAGATATGATAGCGAGCGGCCTCGGTGTGCTGGTCGACGAAGGACTAACATTCGGCGGCGACGACGACGATGACAAGAGCGAGGCAGGTGTTAGCAGCCACGATTGGAAAGGCGTGGTTGAGAGGAGCGTGGCCCTCATGGACATGGTCCTCAAGGAGGCTCTGGTTCTCGAGTCTGGGGTTGCCGAGTTCGAGGACAAGGTGTTCGCCGGCGTGGAGGAAGATCCAGAACTTAGTATCCACATCGAGGACGCCAACGCCGTAGAAAAGCCCTCTGTTCTCGCCCGACGTCTCCTCAACATCCTCGATAATGGTCTCCCCAACCATGTCACCGCGGCGCAGATGCTTGTGCGTGACAATGGTCGCCCGTCACGATTCATCCGCTACTGGCTGCCCGCTACAGCAGCTCTGCTGTCGTCAACGACTATTCTTCGGCTTCTTACGAACCGGCGTGCAGAGATTCTCGGCTGGATTCAGGACATTGGTGCTACCATGCGCGACTTTTGGTTCAACTGGGTTGTCGAGCCGACACGCAAGATTGTGGGAACTATCCGCCATGACTCCAGCAGCGAGATCGCCATCATGAGCCGGGACAGTCTCAAAGCCGATCGCGAGAGCCTGGAGCGCATGGTGGTGGACTTTGCCTTGGACAAGCCTCAGTTTGTAGGCGACGGTTCATCGCTCACCGACGCCCAAATCGCCGCTATTAGGGCCAAGGTTGGAGAAGGAGACGTCACGCCGGTGCTCCGCGCATATGAAAGGGACTTGCGAACCCCCTTTGTGGGCGCCATCAAGGGCGACCTAGTGCGGTCTCTTCTCATCCAGGTGCAGAAGACCAAGGTCGATCTAGAGGTGGCCATCAGCGGGATCGACTCGCTGCTCAAGAGCCAAGAACTGGTCTTTGGCTTCGTGGGTCTCACTCCCGGTGTGCTTGTCTCGATTGGCATTGTTCAGTATCTTCGCGGTATGTTTGGCGCCCGCAAGGGAGCCCGTCACAGCCAGGAGGCTGGAAAAAGCATCAGGGTGTTGCGCAACATTGACCGGATCTTCTCGGAGGCGACGCCGTCACAGAACAACCTTCTCTCATACAAGGACCACGGTCTCCTTCTTTGCGAGGTGCACGTGCTACGGAGCCTGATGCAGGGAGTGCTACCCCGCGACAGGCAGAGAGAGTTTCTTGAGGATTTGGATGACCTCGCCAACCTGAAAGGCATTCAGGTGCAGGTTAGAGCGTTGGATCGAATTCGCTGGGCCTACGCCAGGTGGCTCCAGTGAAGGTGAAGGAAAGGGGGGGGGGGGGGGGGGGGGGGGGGGTAGTCTTGGACGCAATAACGATTCGCATGAATACACGGCCTTACGGTTTCAGCATTCAGGTCACTTTTATTACGCACAGCAGGAACTGCCTCCCAGCGGAACATGTACCATATCTGTACATTCGCTGGAGGCATGCCGAATTGTCAACGGAGCATCGCACACTGGCACCGGAGCTTAGCAGGCGGCATTTGTCACTAGGGACAGCGATTAAAACAAAAAGTTGATTCATTGCACGCAATTGCACACATGATTACCAAACCGGTGGCGTAGCTGACCTGAACAGGCGGGAAAGGAAGGCTGGGGCCAACCACCCAGCGGCCACGGTGTGTGACGGCTGTCCCCCGTGATCATGAGCTGCCTGCAGAGTACATTGGGTTTCTTTGGTGAGGGAGGGACCCGTGACCGAGCTATGGACCTGGACCCTGAGGCAAGACAGTGCGATGACGTTGCTTCGGATACCCGCCCCTCCCCCTTGGCAAGCCTAGCGGAGGTGGGAGACCGATGACAGCTTAGCTGGCACTGAAGAGTCAAGGGACATCCAGTTCGGGATAACTCGAGGTACCTGGGTATTGCCTAGGCAGCAACAAAAACACCCGGGAAAGGGGCTCGCTGAACTAGGCATGATGTCTTCAACAAGCCGGTTCCGGTGGTGTTTCCTACAGAGTACGTTCCCCTTCTTGCCATGACCAGTAAAGACGGCCGATAGGTAGGACAGTAGGTTACGGTGTGTAGTAAGGAGACGGGACGACGTCGGATCGGCGTCGGAGGGGAGCGAAAGGTTAGAAAAGAAGCAAACCCTCCATGGTCGATCCAAGCGTATTTGCAGGAAAAGCAAAGTGACATGTAGGGTAATTGCAGAGTGTAAAAAGAGCAACGCAAATGCACATCTTAAAAAAAAACACCAGAAAAAACCACCAATTCTTCAAAGGAGCCAGCGTACCTATGCACTACAACGTGTTACCGACGGTACAGATATACTACTACCGGGTAGGTATCCAGTCGATTAAGTTCACCGCCGGGCACCAGATCCCGTTACATGGGCCCTGTCCCAGCGGTCCCTGCCAGCAGAAGCACAACAAGCAAACTACCTAGGTACTTAGGTAGCTACTCAGCAACTCGGGTCGGGTCGGTCAAGCAAGAAAAGGCTGGGTCGTGTCTTACCCCAGACGATAGCACCACTCTCCCCCCCCAAAATGACAAGCGATTCGACGGGACGCTACGCTACGCCGCCTTGCGCTACGTACCTCCTCACAGTAAAGTGGACTGTACAGTCCCTCCTCAGGTGGCCTGCTGCATCCCAGAACTGGCTGCATACCTCCCTACCTATTCTACGAGCGTTAGACTGCCTAGGCCGATTTCCCGACCACATCCCAAACCCGGTTTCCTTCTTACCCCCGGTACCCCGAATCCGACGACCAACATCGCGAGAATCCTCTTCGTCCTTCCCAGTATCCCGATCATAACAAACCCGCCCGATACCCCCTTACGCCGGCCCCAAGAAGCAACGAATCCCTTCAAGATCCGCCACTTCGGTTCTTAGTCCCTAACCACCCGCCGCCGCCAACATGTCGAGCAACCGCAATTACGACTTCCTTGTATGTGCCGATTGCCACTGCCCCTCCCTACCTCTCGTCCCGCCGCTTCGCTCAAGGCGATGGCCATTCCCGAGCGTACCTCCTTGGGGACCACCGCCCCCTTCTGTCGTCGAAAACCCCGCCAGCGAAATGAACATGACATCGTGTTCACATGTGACTGACAAGCACTCCAGATCAAGCTGCTGCTGATCGGCGACTCGGGCGTAGGCAAGTCCTGCTGCCTGTTGCGCTTCAGCGAAGACTCGTTCACGCCGTCATTTATCACGACTATCGGCATCGATTTCAAGATCCGCACCATTGAGCTGGACGGCAAGCGTGTCAAGCTCCAGATCTGGGATACCGCCGGCCAGGAGCGTTTCCGCACCATCACCACCGCTTACTACCGCGGCGCCATGGGCATCCTCCTCGTCTACGACGTCACCGACGAGCGGTCTTTTAACAGTACGTCTCTGATGTGTCCGCGATGGCAAGGTCTTTTTCTATATATGCATATATATATACATGCATATCTTTGAACTGGTCGAGGGTCATCCCGTACGAGACAGGTGATAAGAAGCTGACCACTCTCTCACAACACAGACATCCGCACCTGGTTCGCCAACGTCGAGCAACACGCCACCGAGGGCGTCAACAAAATCCTCATCGGCAACAAGTGCGACTGGGAGGAGAAGCGCGTTGTGTCGACCGAGCGCGGCCAGCAGCTCGCCGACGAGCTTGGCATCCCCTTCCTCGAGGTCTCGGCCAAGAGCAACATCAACATCGACAAGGCTTTCTACTCCCTTGCCGCCGACATCAAGAAGCGCCTAATCGACAACCAGAAGAACGAACAGCCCGCTGCCTCGGGCGTCAACGTCGGCGAGCAGGGTGGAGCCGGTGGGAAGTGCTGTTAAACGAGGACAGGGACGAGGCACTTTGAATTTGCGCTGTCTTGAGAGAGAAAGAGAGAACAAGACTTGATTGCGGTTTTTGTTGGTCGATTCTGCGCTGCCGCCGGGGGGCACAGCGCTTCAGGGCAGAAGGACGTGCAAAGAAGGAAGGCTTCCGGCATCATGGGGCTTATAGCCGACCAGGCCGCCATAGAGAGACGAAGTCGGGGAGTGGAAGGAATGACCGGGGAAGCCCGGGAGCAGTCCTGGGCATTGCGGCGGGAGGATGGGCCGGGAAGAGGGGAAAATCATTAGGACGTCGGTTTCGCGGTAGGCTGGCCGGCCGCCGCTGGGAGAGAGAAGGTACACGGAGGCGCTGACCGATCTGCCTACCTACCTACTCAACGGTCCCTCCCCCTAGACGGAAAGAGAGCACTGTGTGGTCATTGTCATGTGGTTTCTTGCCGATAAAGCCTTTCCCCGACGAGAGCAAACATCTGGCCTGGAGTTTCGGGTTCTATTTCTGGGTTTTATAATACATCCTTTATCCCTCCCCCCACCTTCGTCCGAGGCCAGTTGTGAGGCCCAGGCCACCGTTACAAGACTGATGATGGGGTATCCCTCAATGTTATTCATGTTATTCTTGCAGGTGATTTGATGAAGAAGCTGCTCGATGAGGTACGTCCAAAGAGCCAAAATAGTACAGTGCGGACAGGCGTGGCCCTTTCGTGGGTCACCATACGACGTAGGTGTTCAACACAACGGCCGAACCGTTGGTCACCGCGAACTCCCTCCGGTGCCACGCGCGGACGAAACGCCGCGCTTCGTGCACGTCTGGGAACGAAAGCACGAAGCGCGCCGATATGGCGTTCTCGTCGGGCCCCCCGCCCTTCTGCTGTCTCTCATCGCCGACGAGCGGCGGCGGCGCGTCGTTGTCGTCGCCTTCGCCGTCCCTCCAGCCGGGCTCGTCGACCCCTTGGGCCTCGCCCGGCGCGACGGTGCGGCTATGGACCTTGGGCGCGAAGTAAGGGCGCATGTGCTGCACCGGCCAGCCGAGGTTCCGCTCGCGCGCGTCGCGGCGGAGCCATTTGGTCAGCGTGCGCTGGTCGATGGTGCCGCCGTCGACGGAGAGGATGACGTGGGAGTTTGCGCGCGGGGGTGGCTCGGGCGTCATGCTCAGCAGGCTCTGGACGCTGAAGGTCCCGAGGCGGGCCTCAGTCGCGCGGTTGAACTTGTGGAGGTGCAGGCTCAGGGGCGCTCTGGACGGGGGCGCGAGGGTGAAGACGGAAGGGGGCGCTCGGCCGCCCTCCACGGCGCGGGAGGAGGCTGCCAGAGGGGCCGCGGCGGACAGGAGGGACCGGCGGGCCGCGGCGTAGAGGCGCTCCGCCTCCTCCTTGTAGGATGCGGCGGCGGCGTACGAGTCGAAGAGGATAAAGTAGCGGTCCATGGGCTCGAGGGTGCTGTAGTCGTACGCCTGCACCACCTTGCGAATGGAAGAGGACCAGCCGTCGAGGTGGTGACCCTGGGGGCCGATGCGGTAGAAGTCGCTTTCCTGGAGGTTCAGGCTGGCGTTGGAGAGGACGAGCATGGCGGGGTAATCCGCCGTGGTGGCTGCGTTGGCGGCGGTACCTGGGTCGCCCTTGGGGAGGGAGTCGAGCCAGGATTGGAGGTCGTCGTGGTTGACGTGCCGATCCTCGGAGAGGTGTTGGTTGGCTTGTGAGCGCCATGCCGTCGCCCCCCCCGACGCCGCTGCCCCAGGATCACGGTTCGAGAAGAGCTCGTTGAAGAGGGAGGGGCTCTCCCCCACTGTCGCCCCGGCCTGGTCCTTCTTCGCCCGCGCCCGCGACTCGAGGAGGCCGGCGATGCCTGCGTACGACGGCTGGGGCTCGGCGTGCTTGGATTTCTGGTTGTACTCCAGCACCCTCCGATTGTACTCCGTCGTGTCGGGTTTCCTGGTGTCCGTGGACATCAGGAAGCGGACCTTGACTTTCCCCTTCCCCTCGCCCCTGCTCGATGTATTCGTGGCGCCCCGCCCGTGTTGGTCGTTGCCCTCATGCGTCTGTATTGCTGAGAGGTCCTCGTCCGGGAAGAGCTCCTCAGAAAGGGAGGGGGGCACTGGCCTCGGCTGTTTCCGCGAGGGCCTCTCGGTCCTCTGGCCCGCGGCGGCGGCGGCGGCGGCGGCAGAGAAGGGCCTATCGCACCATCGCTGGGTCGGTGTGCGCGGCAGGAGCAACAGCGGGAGCCGTTGTCGGGCGGCGGTCGTGGTCATCCGGGCAACTCCTCTTCGGGTCGAGCTGCTCAGCCCTCGGAGGTCAGCCCATTGCATGGGGCCCGGAGGGAAGCTGTGTCGCGGCGGGCGGGCGGCGCGTCGTTGGTTGTTGGCTCCTCTAAGGGAGTGGGTTCGTCTTGCCGTCGTGGGAGTGTGGTGAGGGAGCGGGAGAGCTGTTCGCCAAATAGAGGTTCGTGAGGGACAAGGTCGGAGCTGGGCTTGACGGGCTTTCTTCGCTGGCGGCCCCGGCGATGCGACGTTGGATACTTGCAGGGTGGTGCCCGTATCCGAGCTGGTGTGGGGCCGTGCGGTGGAAGGAAAATTGCTAGGAGGGGGGAGGGGGGGCTTTGAAATTTCACAGGTCAATTCTTTGGATGAGCGGGCATTTGCACGAGCTGACCGGTTTTGGTTCATTTACTCGGGGACAATAACCACAAATTGGGGAAAACCGTGTGATGATAAAGATCGCATCGACTGTTTGAATATGTTCCATCAGGGTTTGGGTATGCACACCTACAGAAAACTCATCTTTCCCCGGTCCGGTCCGGTCCTACACCATTGGTAAGAAACAACAACTCGCGTGGGCAAAGGCGACGGGTGCCGAGGAACAACATCATTTGGGGAAAAGTCCAACTCATACGACGTAGTGATGAAGTCCCAGGATTCTGGAGGAATTCCACATTTTCCTACCTCAGTCTTAAGTTCACCATCATTTCCTGCCCTCTCATCGGGCCGTGTTCCTTGCTCGGCTTCTCACTCATGGTAGATTTTTCTGAATACAAACAACAGCAAAACTCAGCATGCCCAGGCAGCCAATGTTTCAACCTAGAATGTTCTGCCACCTGCCGCGTATTCTGGGTCACAGTCACAAACTTTGCGGCTACGTGCAGTGTGCCTTGGCTCTAAGACTCGAGCCCTTTCTAAGGCCATACGCTCGCTGTAAGAGATGGTGTTCTTGTCTGATAGGAACTTGTATGGAGAAAGAGGGAGTCACATAATTTATATTTACTTCTATCAGGGCGGCTGATGTTTGAGATAAAGTTCTGCAGTACTAAGCCAAAGCCATTGCACACTCCCGTTTTTTTTTCTAACTGTGTATGGTCAACTATGACATTGGCTAATGAATACCTAAGTACGCTCCCGTTTTGAGTCTAGTGCGCCACGATGCACTAATGACTGTCGGTATCCAACATTTGATATTGGCATCGTCTGGGCTGTAGTTCTGAATGAGGGCAGTCGCATATGTGATCGGCAACTTGGATGGATGGCGAGATGGTGAGATGGTCGAGTGAGGTAAACCAACATCAGGTTTGCAGTACCTCCATCCTTAGACGTACTCTTGATCTCTATGGTCTGGCTGTCAGGGCAGATGCCCGGACACCTGATATTCCTCTAAAAACTCACCCTCTTGTGTTGCGTATTGACATGATACCTTTACTGTGTTTTTTACAACTGTGTATGATTAATCCTGTGTACATGTGCGATTTTAAGAGGGACCGCCTTGTATCGGTGGCTTAGTACCTAGTTTGTCTAACATTTGAATTTTTTATCGGACTTTTTAGCAGACTTTTCATCCGATTTTTCATCTGACTATTTATCGGCTTTTTTATCCGACATCTGATCGGTATCGACGCCCACATTCGCTAACGAATACACCGACGATAACGACACCAGCGGCGCCAGGAGAAAATGGCCAAGACGATCGACGGCAAAGTCCGCCCCCTTGCGCCATTCGATAAGACGCTCGAAAAATCGACCCTGAAGGGCGCATCGCGGATCTACGTCAACAGGGACAGTCTCATCCAACTCACGGGCAGCGTGGACAACGGCCGCCGCTGTATCGTGACGAGGACCGCCGCTCAAGATGCGACCAAGGATGCGACGAGAGATGCAATCAGAGCTGCAACCAAGGATACGACGGAACCGCTGCGGCGCGAGGCGGCGCTGTGGACTCTGTCCGACAAGAACATTAGCCCCAATATCGTCCTCATGAGCGAGGCGTACCGCGATGCCTGCGGATTCGATCTGGGCGACCATGTCGCAATCACCATGTGCGAGAAGTTCGCCGTCCCCGACGCCGAAACGGTAAACGTTCTGCCCGTGACCACGTCGGAGAGGGAGAAGGCGGAGATCAAGGCGTGGGAAGGCGCGTGGACTGGGGTGATTCGGTTCTATCTCGGTCCGTCGTATCCTATACCGGTTCAGGTTGCGCATTTGCGACCTTCATGGCCCCGGTTTTCACTGTGTATAATGCTGACATTGCCCAGGACGCGCCGAGCAAGTGTTCCCTGGCATGAAGTTCGAGTGCATAGCACCGGGGGTAAAGCAAACCTTTAGAGTCACAGTCGTCAACGGTCAAACCGACAACGTCGCCCGCTACGTTGCGTCGACAGTACCATGCATGGTTTCCGGTGAGGAGGAAGACGAACCCGTCCAGGAGGTCGTCCAGGACGTGAAACGGCTCGTCGTCTCGAACATCCCGGGCCTGCACGCCGAGGAGGAGAAGCTGAACGAGCTCTTCCGCGGCTTCAACGCCCGCTTCTTCTACAAGGGCCAGCAGAGGTCCTGCGGCATCGTCATCCACGGCGGCCGTGGCACCGGCAAGTCGTACATTCTGGGCCGGATAGCGGCCACGGGCTGGGGTAGAGTCTTCCGGATCGAGGAGAACGACAAGTCGTCCACGGTCGAAGAGGTCTTCAAGCAGGCGCGGACGATGCAGCCAAGCATCGTTCTAATCGATGGCCTCCAGGCGCTGATCGGGAAGGACAGGGCGAACTCGACGGCCATCATCCAGAGACTGGGACAGCAGCTCGACCAGCTGGCCGAGGAAGCCCTGATAAACGACACCTTGCCCAAGGTCTGCGTCGTCGCCACTTGCCTGGACTACATGACCGATGTGCCCCCGGAACTACAGAAGAGTACGAGGTTTGGGCAGAACATAGCCCTTTCCATACCCAACGCCGGGGGTCGACTGGAGATCCTCAAGTCGTTCGACATACCTATCCAGCCAGAGATCAAGGATGTTATGCTGCTCAAGCTGGCACAGCAGACGCACGCATTCAACTCAAGCGATCTCGACACGCTTACCAGGAACTCGATGATGATTTCGGCAAAGCGGCTGGACCCCGACCAAACCGGGTACGACGAGGCGATGGGGACACCGTACCTCTCGCGGGAGGACCTGGAGCAGGGACTGCGCTCCACCAAGCCGACAGCCATGCACGACGTGAACCTCAAGCCGCCCACGATCCACTGGCAAGACGTCGGCGGCCAGGAGGACCTCAAGACCGCCCTGCGCAACATGATCACCCTCACGACGACCAACGACCCCGTCGTCCAGTCGCTCATCCTGAGGCCGCCCAAGGGCCTCCTCCTCTACGGCCCGCCGGGCTGCTCCAAGACGCTGTCGGCGCAGGCCATGGCGACCGAGTCGGGCTTCAACTTCTTCGCCGTCAAGGGCGCCGAGCTGCTCAACATGTACGTGGGCGAGTCGGAGCGCGCGGTGCGCCAGCTGTTCGAGCGCGCGCGCGCCGCAAGCCCCAGCATCATCTTCTTTGACGAGATCGACTCCATCGGCGGCCAGCGCGCGGGCGCGGGCGCCGCCGCCAAGAGCCAGGGGTCCGTCAACATGCTCACGACGCTCCTCACCGAGATGGACGGCTTCGAGGCGCTGTCCGGGGTGCTGATCCTCGCGGCGACCAACCGGCCGGAGGCCATGGACCCGGCCCTCCTCCGGCCCGGCCGCTTCGACCGCATCGTCTACGTAGGACCGCCGGACGCCGCCGGGAGGGAGGCGGTTTTCAACCTTTACCTGCGCAAGCTCCCGCTGGCGCCGGACGTCGACGTGGCGGAGCTCTCTCGGCTGTCCGAGGGCTTCTCGGGCGCCGAGATCATGCAGATCGTCAAGGCCGCAACGGAGCCGGCGCTGAACAAGGTGCTGAACAGGACGACGACCACCGGCGGCGAGGGTGAGGAAGCGCGGGTTTGCATGGACGACATCGTACAGGCCATTCACTCGACGCCCAAGGGCATCACGCGGCAGATGCTCGACGGGTACGAAAAGTGGTCGAAGCAGTTTATGAAGCACCAGAAATAGAGACGTTTTCATCTTCATAGACTTATGACGTTGATGTGCCTTCTCCCGTCCTTGCCAAGGTACGTTGCAAGGCGCTCGGTCCCCCCTTGGGGTCACGCAGGTACACACACCGTTGGTCCGCCGACGTCGACGACCTCATCCGCTCGTGCTCTGAGGCTTCCGGAGACGCCCAGGAACATCACTCGTTCTCTTGCCCACCGCTTCTTCGACATCGAGTCGCGAGCTACCGCCGAGGGCCAAGTCGACACCCTCTCGATCTCCGTGCCAAACTTCCTCTTCGAGTCGCCAGTTGCGTCGTCAGCGGTTGCGATCGCGACTCTAGAACACAGTGAAAGTATATCTCTCACCCTGACTGCGTTGACCTGGTTATTCATCCAATGATCCACCCGACTCTCCATCGTCAGGTCCATGATGATATCAGAGGTCTTTGAACTGATTATTATTATTAAGATATGGTCTGATGTCTGATACAACTGTATCTACACCCAGTGATCCAATGATCTGCTCCCATCCCAAACATGATCTGTCGTATGTGTAACTAATTAAGTGTATGCATATATACAGCCCAGAGAACTCCTGACAGAGGGTCTGGGAAGGGGAACCCAAGCCCCTTTGTTTTCTCTTTGTTGGTTCATTTACTCATCCCGCCAACGCCTCTTGCTCATGTCTAATAACCCGCTTTTCCACGACTCTAGCACGCATACTTCTGTTCTAGTTCAGCTCACGCCACATGACGGGGAGGAACACGACACTCGCCCTCCAGAGAATCAGGATGCCATCGATGAGCGCCAGGGGCGCTTTGAGGAAGCCAAAGACACTGCCGCTCATGAGGTCAAGGGCGTTGAGCCAGATGGCGAGGAAGGCGACGCTGAAAAAGTGGTACGCGAGCTTGGAGGGCTGGTGCATAATTCCACCCATGAGGGCCATGGGCTCCGATGCGTGGCCGCGCTGGAAGTACTCGAAGCAGCCCAACTGCAAGGCGCGCAGCTGGCGGTCGTTGGCCGCGAACAGGGCGTATAGAGCCATGGCCAGCACGTTGATGATGGAGGTGAGGCTCTTGCGACGCCAGTGGAATTCGTGGAGCACCTTCTTGATGGCGACGGGGTCGGCGAGGTCGGTCACACGCGAGGGGTGGAGCAGATCGGAGAGGATGACGCAGTCGTTGAAGGCAACAGTCATGCCGCCACCCGTCAGGGGGTGACGCATGTTGAGGGCGTCACCGAGCAGGAGCATGCCGTTTGTCGTCTGTTGGGAGGGAGGGAGGTACGAGTTCGGCATGGATGGCGGGATCTTGCCGTCGGCGAGGGCAGCCTCGAAGCACGGCCGCATCTGGGGCGGCAACGTCGGCATGACGACGTTCTTGATGTAGCCGCGGACGCCGCCGGCGGCGGGCGAGGCCTCGGGAATGTTGGCGGGGACGTCGATGAGGGCGCGGGTCTCGTGGGTGCCAATCTGGTACATGAGGACGGGAAAAGCCTTGCCGATGACGACGTGGCCGAAGCCGGGAGAGGGCATAGGGGCGTCGATGAGCTCGAGGGCATAGAACTTGGACTTGACGACGGGGGCCTGGGGGAGGCACTCCTTGCGGAACTTGGAGGCGTAGCCGTCGGCGATGATGGTCAGCTGGCCAAAAAAGAAGTCGTCCTTCTTCTCGCCCGTGGCGTGGTCCGTCGTCCTGGACCTGACGCCCAGGACCGTGTCTTTGTCATCGCCGCGTATCGTGGCCGTCACCTCGGTCTCGAAGATTGTGATGTTCTCCTGCTTCTGGCAGGCCTTGCGGAGGTTCATGATGAAGCGGCCGTGGTGGAAACTCCGGCCCTCCCTCTGCTTCGCGCTCGAGGATGTCGTCTCGTTGTTGGCAGAGGGGCGGATCATGCGGCCGTTCTCGTCGAAGGAGGGGTAGGGGACATCGACTCCCTGGCCGTGGTAGCTGACTTTGTAGCCGTAACAGGGCACAGCGTCAATGCCCTCGAGGGCGTCGACCAGTCCCAATTGGCGCAGGGCGACGATGCCGCCGGGCTGCAGAAGCTCGCCGACGATGCGGTTGGGCTCCTTCATCCATCGTTCGAGCAAGATGACGCTTCTTCCCTGCTGGGCCAAAGCGTAGGCAATGGCGGTGCCAAAGACGCCAGCGCCTACGACGACGACATCGGCCTCGTGGTACTTGGTGCGGCGCTCGGCGCGAGCATCGGCGGCTGTTGTCATTTCAATCCGACTTGGAGGGGTTGTCTGGTGGGATTGAGTTGCTGTTGAAGCGAGTGGCGGGGAGGGGCGTCTTGGGTCTGTCGTCGAACGAGGTGGTGGGGAGGAAAGCTTCGACTTGGGTGAAAGTAAGACCAGGCGCCGTTATCAGCTTTTAAGAGAGATGAGTGGTTAGGACCGGGAGAGTGGAGGAGTGTGGCGGTTTAATTAGGTAGGTGGTCAGACTTGACGTTCGTCCCGTCTCGAATGATACACAGAGCAATAGTTGTGTTGCAGAAGATCAATAGGAATAAACCACAAAAAAGCGCGATGCGAGGTCAATTTAGTTTGTTGCGAGCCCCCTGTAAGTTACATACCATGGGCGACTTAGCCAGGGGTAACTGTCTCTGTGTTTGGTTCTTTGTGAATTGACGGACAAAAGAGTTGGTAGCTAATAGCAGGTACCTACCTACTCTCGATCCCCCGCCAGTACTTATTTTACTTGTAACCAAGCACGTTCTGGATGTACACATCTCCACCCCGAGAGACACGCCTTGCCTTTGGTGGTGCGTCAAAGACTCGTAGAGGATCTAGAAAATTTACAGAAGGCGATCTCGACAACAAGTCGTCCCATAGCGGCTCCCGCCGCCGCAATCGGGCCAATTACCACTCTCCAATCGGTGCCCACACACCGCCAATTTCACGTGTCGAACCACGGTCATGCGTAATGGATTTCTGCTCCAGGCACATAGGTACCCACCCCCTGGCAACCAGTTTTTTGACATGCAACGTACGGATGGATATGCTATCCGTCTCAAGCTCGATCCAAATCAAGAAATACCCGAGTGAGCTGACGTGCCCCCTCATCCATAGCAAGCTGAACCGACGATCATCCGGCCACTCAGGCCAGCCGGATTCGCACCTCGTCACTTGTAACCTCCCCTTCGTGGTAGCTGTCACTAGGTGGGTAGATAGATGTTGGCTGACATGATATACCGAAAGGTGGGCTTGGGAAGACTCGCGCAAAAAAGGGGCCTTGCTGGTGCCATTTCTCCAATACCCTGGTAGCCAATCATGGCGAGTCTGCGTCAAGCTCCCATACCTAGGTCCCTTTCTACCTAGGTACCTACGAATAAGCTACGTGAACTTGCAATCGAAAGCCTGTCTGCCCCATTGCACGCCTTGGCTGCATCCCGTACCTGTCCGATAACCAAAGGCAGCCCGCATCAGATCACATGCCGTTTCTGGACGTGCTGAGAGCGTGCTCGACCCGATGTTGTGGATACCGGTGACAGCCCAGGTCCTGGACCCTGAAATGCGCATCAGGTTTTTACCTCGATTCGGCGAAAGGACTCGCCAAACGATATCGTCGGTTTCTTCGCAGCCTGCCGGCAATCACATACACCGGCGTCGGCTGATGGATATCAGCTGGACACAGCATCTGGTAATGGATGCGTGGGCTTCATGCAGCGCCTGCTGCAGGTCCTCTGGTCCCGGGAACAATGCCTTGTGCCCATCGAATCGTGGCCGAGACTGGGGGACCTTGGCCAAGATTCTCGAAAGCAGTTCGAAATACAAGGCGAATTTGGCCGAGGACTTCTGGGAAGGCTGTGAGCGAGAGTGCTGTCGGGCAGAAACCGAAGCAGCCCTACCTTTATTAGGCATGGCAATCCCCTTGTTCCAGCTCCCTGCTACACGTGCTGTAACCGTCGTGGCCTAGAGCAATCATTTTCTCTCCTACCAGCGGCTGATGTACATACGATGGTGGTAGAGCAGTAGTGAGATCGGCGGCGACCAGCGAATCCCTAGGGGCTGTGTCTCCCTTTGCTGTTTCGACGGACGGTTTTGTTCCATCTCGCGATTCCCACATATGCGCCTCGGCTAGTGCAGGACGATGCTGTCGGCTTGGAGACACGCATTAGTCGACATCACTGGCCTCTTCCTTGCGACTTGCCCCAGCTGCTTCGTGTACTTCAAGAACACGGCCCCAGCCTGGCCGAAAGTACCCTTTATCAATATTGTCCTACTAGTCTCCTCGAGCCCGCGACGGTATAAGTCATTTTTGCATATGCCGGGAATCCTGTTCAAGTACCTTTGCAACGGTACCGATATCGCTAGTGCCTTGTCCAGGCGAAAGATTTGGACCGTGCAAGACGGGCAAACCATCCATGCCCAGTCTGCCGTTCTTATAGACTAAAGCGTCTGCTTGTGGAATTTTTACTGGTCTTTTATATATATATATATAGAAACATGTGACCATGAGTGCTCTCGTCCATCGGATCCAGATCGACAGAGTAAGGAAGTGTGATTTACTGTGCGAAACCGAACTCAAACTCTACGTCAGCCTACGACGATAGACGCCCATCATCCAGCTACCCCTGAGCACCGCCAAACCAATGGCCATCTTGATGCTGTCCGAGATGACGCTGAGCTTACTTCCGGCGACCTCGTGCCAGTCGACGGGGACCTCGGCAACACGAATTCCGGGGCTGGTGCCAATAACACTGCCGTCGTCTCCAAGCACAGGCGCGGGAGGTGCCGACTCGGCGAGCAAAAGCATCTCAATGTCGAAGATCCAGCCCTCGGCATGCATGTAGGGAATGATGTGCGGGAGGGCGGCGCGGGTGAAAAGCTTGAAGCCGCATTGCGTGTCGCGGAGGCGAGACGTGGCAGGCGGTGTGAGGATCATGAGGACGAGGTGGAAGGAGCGCATGAGGAAATTGCGGAGGGCAGATCGCTGGGCGCACTGTCAGCACTCTGAACATGGGAAAGGGACAAACAAAGGGGCATACCTTGACGACGGCCTCGCTGCCGACGAGGTGAGCACGGCTGCCAATAGCAACGCCGCGATGAGAACCGTCGACGACATCTTCGCAGCCCTGGATCAGGCGGCCCACATCACTAAACTTTGTCGCACCGTCGGCGTCGGCAAAGAGCACATACTCGCCGCGGGCGTGACGGAAGCCGTGGGTCACAGCGCCGCCCTTGCCGCGGTTGCGCTCGAGCTTGATGACACGGATAACATCATGGAGGCCTTGTTTCTGCGCAAATTCGAGGCAGACGTTGACAGTGTTGTCTCGGGACCCGTCGTCCACGATCAGGATCTCATAGCCGCTTAGGGCGTCGGAGGGCGGATTCTTGGTACGTCGGTGCGGCGCGGTAGGGCTGAAGAGGGACTTGATCGGGGATGAGGGCCGGCCAAAGTTCTCATCAAGGTAGGCGACGGCCTCCTCGAGGGTGGGCAGGATTCGGCTTTCTTCGTTGTAAGCGGGGAGTACGACGGTGAGTCGCACATCGGCGGGGGCGATGGTTGCGCCAGAGTCGGGGATATCGCGAGGATCTGTCAGATGGGCGCGAGCCTCGGAAACGCTGCGCTCGGCGAACCAACGGTCGAACCAGCAGGGCGCAGCGACCTTGACTGGCTTTCCAGAAGCAGAAGATGTGAGGTAGAGTTTCTCAGAAGGAAGGACAGCACGGGGCTTCGGGGCGAAGAGGTGAAGGGTTACGAAGACCTATCGATGGGAGAGACTGTCAGCTTCAATTGAACAGTATTACGGATAAAATAGTCGAGAAAAGGGTCCAACCCATGAGAGACTGCTAAACATACGGTAAGAAGGCCAATGGCGGCAAGAGTAAGCAGTGCGACGCCGAGAGTCGGCCACGATGCCTGGGTGATTCGGTCCATGGCTTTGGCGCAATACAGTGACCGTAGGCGCTCGAGTCGCTTTGGTCGAGGGAAAGGAGTGAAAGTTGCAGAAATGACAACAAGGGGCAATTCACGTGCCCGCTGCGCAAAGTAGAAAAGGAAAGAAAAAAAAGAAAAAAGAAAAGAGGGCGGGAAAAGCGCTGCGACTGCCGCAGCTGCAGCTCAAGACAGAGACAATGAGGTGAAGGCGGGCGCAGCTGGATTCGAAGCACCACTGCGCTGCATTTCAGGGTGTTCTGGGATACGTAATGCGGAACAGCTCTCTCTTGGGGGAAGGTGGGAAGGTAGAAGGCCCCCCCTTTTGTGGCTTGACGAGGCTGGCCAGTCGAGCCAATAGAAAGAACCAGGACGAGGGTACAATTGGAGGGGTTCCTAAGTTCCTTCCCTAAACTACCTAGGAATGCTCAGCTATTTTCGGTCTGTGGGGGGAGACGGGTACACTACAGCCTTGCATTAGTTGGTGCACGCACGGTTCAGGCGTCCTATTGCCCAGGGTTATTTAACGGGTGCAAAAGCCAAAAATGCCCAGCATTCCCCCCCCACGTTCGGGTCCTGCCAACTCGGTACCAACCTGTGCTTGTTTGACGCAACCCTGAAAAGAGAGAGGTAATTCAAGGAACGACAACACTCCAGGCGTATTTCCGCATGCTTGTCAGCCAAATCATTGCGCGGGCCTACAGAAGATGGGACGAGTTCGAGGGCTTGCCCAGCACCTGCTTCGCATAAGGTACTACCTATGTAGATACCTATTTAGTACACATTAGAACTAGCGAAGCCATAGGTACTCAGCCAGGGGAAGAATTCCAACCCCTCTGGAGTGGAACACCCAGAAGGCCTAGAGAGGAGAGCGAATCGGCATCCTGACGTATTCAAATGCCTCCACAGTGTCCCGTCCGAGACATCGCCGGTCCAGGTATGGTCCCGTCCCGTCGGGTTCGGACACAACCCACAATACCGGGAGTGTCGTCCCATTCCCCAAACTGCGGTGCTTCCATGCAGTGTGGAGTAGCGACCGGCCGGCGACCACCGCCCGCTCCAGTCCGCGTTCATGTATAATTGCATTTATATACATTGATCTACGGCGGACACAGCTTTTCCTTGCGCACACGCCCTAGAAGCCGCGTTATCATATCCACCCGTGGCGCGTCAGCCGCTTCTCGCTGCAAGCCCCCATCTGCCGTCCCGTCCACAAAAGCCACGCGACCTCCATCCATTACCCGGCGGCAGCTAGCCGGCCAAGGTTTCTCAACTTTCGACATTTCATATGAAAAGGGAAAGGTCTCAACCGCTTCACAGGTGGTGCCAGGTTTGCCATTTGATTGGACTATGGCGGATGGATTCGCAGCTGGGATGCACGGTGTTCGATGTGAGGGTGCGGGACGGGCTGGAAGCTTCTTCGGCCGCCCGTATTGGCTCCTCCAAGCCGCACAATGCTTTTGACTCGGTGCATTGCTTCCGTGGTGGTTGCGGACACGCCATTGCCATCCCCGTCCGCGGCATTCACCTGACTAGGTAATCCAGGTTCAACGACAACGGGAAGAATCAGAATCCCAGGCGAGTAGAGAGGGGGACGGGCATCTTCGTCCAACTCTCGCCGTTTGGTTGTTTGAAGCAGCCCGAGGAGCCAAGACTGGCCGCATCAGCTGGGCCTGCAATCCAACGTCCGAGGACAAGGATCGAGCCCAGCTTCCTGGACCCAACCCAACGTGCAGAATCTGCAACCGCCCGCTGTCCCTTTTGGCTCACGGGGCGAATGGAGGATGAAAGCGCCCGAGTCGTACCGCATATGTCAAGGGCTGCACAATCATTTGCCATCACTTCAATAAATCCTCTCCCTGCATACATATTCAGCCGAAGTCTGGCCAGCGAGCGCATCTACCTGTACAAATCGAACACCCGTCCTCCCCCCAGTGACGACTTCCTCATTGAGGAAGGGTTCCTACGACGCTATTGCATCGGCAAGTCGGAGGCCACCGAGCCTAGGGCCTCGTTTCCTCGGCCTGCTTCGTCAGCTTGCGCGAGTTCCCAATCGGTCAGCGGCGCATATGCAAGAAGTCGATAAACCGTGTGCTGGCGCGTGCCCCCCCCGATTGCCTGCCTCATAGACTCGCACCCACCCCAGTATGGGGCGTGACAAATCCACACATATCACCTACCTACCTACCTACCTGGTTAGTAGTTCGTAGGAGAACAAGTACCCCCACTTTGGGATTTGGAGGCAGTTCCAGGCCGTCGCCGTCCCTGACGATCTCCGCCACGCTGACAGCTCGCGGTTCCTGACGATCTGCTGTCGACTCACTCTCTGTGAATGGACCGACGAAACAGGGCGCTCGCGCCGTACCAAGGACGCGGGGGACGACCGGTGGCAGACGTTTGACTGAAGGCTGACATCGAGTCCCGACGGGTCGATAGCACCGAAGATCGCAATCACTTCCTACACGCGCAGCCTCGGCCAGAGGTCTGAGCCGCTGCGCTAGGGAACGACGGCAGCCAGCCAGCCAGCCCGCCTATGCTTACACCACCCCCCCTACCCGTCGACTAATGTATGGAATCAAGCGAGAGAATGCGCGCGCGCGACGGGGGTTTCTGTGAACCGGATCGCCCAAGACACCGCCGCAAAGGACACCTAGGATGGGCCCACGTGGCGCCCGGAGGATGTCGTGTCCCAAGGTACGGTGAGGCTAACCGCGGACGGACTGGACGGGGCTCTCGTCCGCCGCCGTCCAATACCTGCAGGTGTACGAGCTGCTAGTTCCAGCGTTGCACCAGGCAATGTCTCACCCTGCATCGTCACTAGGCAGTGAGACGGCGCCTTGTGCGTTAGGGGGCCGGCGGTCTCAGATAACATCAATCGAACCAAGAGGGGAGTGAGACGCGGGCCGAAAGATAACGTCCTGCGAGCTTGTTTCTGCTTTATGCTTTTTATCATTTTTTTCGTCTGAACTATCTGACCAAAGCCTCCCCCCCCACCCCCACCGTGTGGATGACTGACGCCCGTCCCAGACACGAGATGAATCTCGACATCGGACCAAAGGGGCCGGACACAAACAACAGAGCCAGTCTTGGCTCATTCCGTGGTAAACTAGAAGAGTGGTAGAATAATATGTCGAGAAAAAGAAAAGTAAGAATAATGAGGGAGAAAGAAAGTTGTCTATGAGTAGTCGGTATATGTGTGGTCGTCATATGGTCATCAAACAAGTAGGAGAAGAAACAAGGCAATGGGGTCATATCCCCAAGTGCGGTTTTGTTATCAATCCAGTCCCGTCGGTGTTGTTGTTTTTGAAGTATGTGTTGTTGCGGCGTTGCTGAGACCCGACGGCAGCGCATCTTTGAATGTCCTCGTCGGTGTCCTCTCTCTCCCCCCCAATCTCTGTTCCTCCCCCTGTCCCTCCCATGGTTCTTGAGGGGTACATTTTCGTGTAGGCCACGGCCGTCGCAGCTGCATCTGTAATGAAGATAGAATAACATAATAGAAATATTGCCGTTGAACGCCACGGTGTCCGTGCGAGATTAAGGAAAATAACAATAAGAATAAAAAGGAAAGAAAATGATAAAGGCGAGAAAAAGGCTGAAGTTAGTACCGCCATGAAGCCGTGTAAACTTCGACCGCTGGGGGTGAGTATTGCCGGGCGCCGCGCTTGCTACAGTCAGACTGCAACAGGGGAGCTCTTTGTAGACCAGCGCCTTTTGAGCAGCTTGGAACTGCTCTGCTTCGAGAAGCGCTTTCCAAACCTGCTCGGTGAGCTGACCTCGGTAGGCGTGGCAGTCACCATCTCGACTGCTACCGCCTCGTCGATGACGTCCTTATCGTTGGGGATCTGGGCCGGCGCAGCGGCAGGCTTCTCCGTGTAAGATTCGATCTTCTCAAGTTCCGTGAAGCGGGCGACTTTGGACTTTGACGCGGTTCTGCGCTCCTTCTGCTTCACCGCGGACGATGTTGTAGATACGGACGCCGGAGCGTGCGTGTAAGAACCGCTTTCCTCTTCCTCAACAGATTCCCAGACTGGCTCGGGTGTGACGCATGCTGCCGGTGTGGTGGCGGCGGACGATCGGCCAGACATGGGGGGCGAGAAATGCGCACTGCTGTTGTTAAAGTTGAAGGACGAGAAGCCCGACGATGAGCGGACGCTGATGATGGAGGCGGCGGAGGAAGTAACGTTGCTCTGCGTGTTTAACGAAGAGCTCCCAAAATGCATCGGCGGGAGAGTCATGGCCGGGATGGCGTTGAATCCACGCATAGACAAGGGCGGTTTGGCTCTGTCAGTCAAGGTTGGTGACCGTTCGGTCGGCTTGGACGAGCCGTCGCCTCGCTCGGATGCATCTGATGCACGGCGAGAGCTCGGGTGAAGCCGGTGAGCATGAGCGGCAGTGACAGGATTTCGGTGCGCGGGCAGCATGGATTGATGGCGAATGGGTTTCATCTCCAGATCCTCCTGTGAGCTAGTCGAATGACTGGAGCTGCCGACAGGAGACTCGCCTGTGGTAATGTTAGTCACTGGCTGCGGTGGGGATGGCGATGCCATCGCGCCGGGCGACTTACCCTTCATAGAAGACGGGCTGTTACGACCCGACCCCCAGGATCGGTCAACCTCCTTGCCCTTAAGCGAGATGCGGCTGCCGTCTGGGACCGAGTAAACGGAACTCTTGTTACGTTCGTGCCAGAATTGAGCCGAGGGTGGACCACCGCAGTAGCTGTAAGCCCGGGGCATGATGCTCATCGGCGTGGTGTTGTCGGAAGGGTATGTTACTTGAGAAAGGCTGCTGGTGACGCGAGGCAGAGAGGACCCGGGCGTTCTGGTCAACCCGCTGAGGTTCATGGCACTCCTCCTCCGGTTTTGTTCCATGATCTTGGGCCGGTCATCATGCTTGAATGACGACGGTGCCCCGGAAAGGGCGTCAAACGCGGCATGTGTAGGAACGTGCCGGTACGGTTCCTTGGGAGGTTCTGTTGTCTTTTCCGCCTGCTTTTGCTTGTGCTCCTTGGCTTGTTGCCTGGATTTCTTGATGAGGGCAAAGACAGACATCGCGGTGGATTCCTTAACGTGAAGAGAACAAGAGAGGTATTGCTGGAGGGCGTCCGATCCAACAATAAGCACACACAACTGCCCCGTTAGTCTCTAAGCCTTATATTGTTGTTTGGACGAGGGAAAGCGGATCTGTTGGACGATTTGGTGTGGTGACGGGGGAAGGTGATGATTAAAGCGATGTATGCGGGTGAACTGTCGGGTTTCTTTATTTATTTGATCGTACAGACGTTATGCCGTGTAAGTCGAGCCCAGGCGGCTGGTTTGAACTCTGCTCGGGCGGCACAGGTGAAACTTGAGTGGTACCACAGACAATGTTCCAGCTCGGATTACTTTGGATCCTAAGATGTGCTAAGTCTCTTAGCTTGGCAAAAGTCGTCTGTTCACTGGCAGCCGTCGTTACGAGTGAGAGCTCGTGGCTCTCTGGCAGGTGAATGTAGGATGAGCGTTGGCAGGTTTGAGAGGTAACGGGGAGCAATACAGCCAGTATAACCACAAACAGCCTTGGGTAATGCTGATCGAGAGGCGAGGGGCTGTTAAGAGAGCGAGTGAGACGAGAGAAAGGGTTGACGAGCGAGAGTCGGAAGGAACAGCAGGCAGCGTAGAGCAGAAAGCCTGGGCTCGGGAGCCCTGGTTCCTTTAAGGCGTGGCGGAGAGGTGTGGGTTGGACATGGGAGGTGCATGGGGGGGTGGCAGACTAAGATGGGATGGGTGTGCGTGAGAGAACATGGACTGAGGAGCTTTCCCTGGCGGGGGTCACAGACGACGTGCAGCTCGCTCAATTCCTCTGTAGCTTCTAGCTCTGAAAGATCCAAGGTGTGTGTGTCTTGGCAAGCCGTGGCGAGTCCAGCATCGAGGACGAAGCCAACTAGTCGCAGAAAGATGGCGGCGCCATGAGTACCGTGTCTTTGGATCTGCAAACGCGTCTAGGCAAAGCCGGCACGAAGGCTTAGGTAGATCCGGTACTCGTTTCGTTGGCGACGACCTCCTCAGACCAGCATCGTTGTCGTTTCGTTTCGTTCCGTACTGGTGCCCGAGACGGGCAAGGCAGGCTTTCCAGTCCGGCAAATAACAACAAGCTACAGCTGAAGCGTTTCAGAAACGACTTGTCGCCTGGGGCAAGCAAGTTGGCGACCGCTTCACCCCCCCTCGGCCTAGGTGTAATCCATTGGAAGTTAGTAGGTATAGGGGGGAAAGTGTGTGTTTTGCCCTGATGTGCCTGGTTTTGCTACACCAAACAAACAGCCCTCGTATTCAGGCCAAGCAACAGTACCTGGCTGGCAGGGATGCGGCAGCGACGGCAAAAGCGTTCCTCGAAAGAGACTCTTTGGTCGGAATTCGATAGCTGAGGTGGAAGACGAGCCGCTAGGCGGCACGGCCGGGTACGCTGTACCAGAGTTGGATAGCGTTTGGGCTCCGGCGTCGGGTTTCCTTTCACCTTTGCTTTGGGTTTGGGGTAGTGGTCCCCCAGGGCCCAGGAATGGTGTAGGGGATCCAGCGGTGCTAACCCAGCGCAGCCGCACTGAACAGGGGCCCATCGAACCAAAGAACGCCGGTCGGCTTCAGGGGAGCCAAAGCCACCCCACGGACGGGTAGTATTATCCGTAGTTCTGTAGTATTAGTCGGGGGAGGGAGTGGGATGGACGATTTCAATGACGATAAATTGACGAATTGCTGGTCAGCGTGACCGCCCCCCTTCTCTTTTCTTTTATTTTCCCGTCCTTCCGCCACCACCAACTCACACGCCGCCGTCGTCGGCTAGGCCATGTCGAGTATGACCCAGCAGCCACCCATCCTTCTGGCGTTTTGTCAACGGGCTTCTTGTTCTCGAGGCCGGCCGTGGCATCGCCTATTCTCGAATTCCCGTGGGCCGTCTAGATAGCCCTGAACGCCACCTGACATCTCTTCCCATCACTTCAATGACAAAGGGTCTTATCTGTCTGAAAGAGCTCAAGCGAGGCTTCCAATCGATTCGGCCATGCGGGCGGCCTCGAGGCACGAACCATTAGTTGATGTCGGCATCACCCTTTTGTCCTACCGAGGCTGGACATAGTAAGGAGGTTCGGCCTTACACCGATGCAAAGGCCCACCACCACACATGCTGATGCCCCTCTCTACCTAGCTTCGCAAATGGGACCGGCACGGCGATTCCTGTTTGGTTGACGGTCCGGTTGCCGAGCCTCTTGCTTTTCTCTTCTGTTCTTTCTGGTTGTTTTCTTGTGGGCGTGATCAAGGGGCTTTGACAAGACGTAGGAGGAAGTGGGAGGGTGTGTCATGTATGTCAGACTGTGCCCCTGTTCGAAATGTCTGCACATGTACCCAAGCAGATTGCGAGATAAGGCTGGACCATTGACATTGATTCATTGCATTGCATGGGTTGTACCGGGCGCGAAATCGGTTGCAGGTCTTCGTAGAGAAAGTGAAGGTTATCTAGTGGTTGGAAGATGGGGGACATATGGCGCTCGAAACCCAAACGATGAAAAATTACAGACATCCGTTCGACTTTGATGATACCTATCTGTACGCATACCTGAGGTTAAGACACCCACCTACCAGGTACCTAGGTAGGTTGTTAGGTAGGCAGCAAGGCAGGTATCCAGACCCCCTACACCTGTCCAAACCTTGCACAATCTAGGTACCTACATAATAGTAGTAGAGAGCCTACCTACCTACCTAGGTAGGAGGTAGATAGGTGCCTACCTGGGTACTTTGTACTTGGACAAAAGCAGATACGAACCTGTTATCTCCTTGGCTGATTGGTCCGCTCGGCAAGTGCCTAGGTAAGCTTAGATCCTCCCCTCCCCAGTCCACTTAATATGTGGAAGCGTCTGTCAGCAAGTGCCAAGGCACACCTTGCCGAGTCGGATTTAATAGCGACTGTCCAGAAAACATGGGAAAAAGCAAATTAAGGTACGTTGCCAAGGAGGCACAGGCACACAATGATGGTAAACTATAATAGGTAGTCCGGATAATTGAGTCGGAAAACTTGCCTTCATCTCGAAACCTGCATAAGGTGAGAGGCTAGCAACCACCCCCCCCCCCCCCCCGGTCTACGCCAACATGTAGGGTCTTCATGAATGATAGCTCAATGTCAGGAGTCGATGGCGCTTTTGGTTCCTGGCGCTAAGAAGCCACAAAAGCTCGCTTTGTTGCAGCTGCCATCCGTACTTCTCGCCAAACCTCTCATCGCGAACTTGGCCTGCATCACTCATCCACCTTACACATAACGCTCACGCACACATTAGAGCCACAGCGTTATCGCATCTGCGGGGGACAGGAACACCGACCGAAACAAGCCAGTATCCCATGCTCACTGGTCCAAGCTTGCGCACACCGCGCACGCTGGAAAATCCCCGACCGCCGTGCTGTCCCTTGCTCGACCCAATCGCTTGGACCGAAGCGGATAGCGAGCTGAACGGATGGCCTATGTTCAGCCACCTGAGAGTCGGCGGTGCCACGGCCGCTTGCGGGCCAGAGATTGGCTTGCGGCGAGCCCCGTGGCTATCTCGACCCTGGGAAATATTGATTCAGTCGTCGACAGCCGCCTAGTCAGGTCAGGAAAAGGCACTAGCCGCATCCGTAAACCAGGTGTGTATCTCGCTGGCTGACACCAACGGTGCTCTCTAGCGAGGCAGATCGTGGGCCACCAAAAGATAAGTTGTGGCCGACGCCGTCGTCGTCCGGGTTCACAACTCTCCTGATGGGATTAACACCAAGTGAGACAAGCAGGCCTCCCGTGTGAGGCTGACATGTGCCCAGAACGCCAACCTCGCCGGCCCGGAGCTGGGTGACATGATCACCATCCATCCAGAGGCAACAAGAGCCGGCACCAACCACGGCTTTCCCCAGTCCTGCAAGGCGTCATTGTACATAGCAAGGGCTCCCAGAGATAAGAAGAAAAAGACGAAGAAGCGATGTGGCGTCGGCAGTCGCGGCGAGTCTAATTTTTCCGAGCCCGTCCGTGATACCCTAGATAAGCAACTCAGGACCTCAATGGATTCAATAGGCTGGACGATAGGAAGGCCCAGCCTGCATGGGCCTACCACAGTACCTAGCCCACGGGCGACTCTAAGTAAGCCCACGACTCCCATGCCGCCACGCACCACAGACATCAAAGTCATCCGATTGTGCCCAGCCGAGCCGCTCAACAGCCATGGGGGGTTACCATTTTCTGATCAGTCTCGGCCTGGTCCGTCTTGATCAACCCAAGGATGCCTACCAGCCCTGATGCAACACTGCCATGGGATAACGTTTCGTTTCATTACGCTGCGCGTCAAGCGAGCCGCAAACGCCTCATCGAGAACGCAAATGCACAACGGCCTCAAGGGAAGCGCTTTCCTTGGTCCAGCAATGTTGCCAATAATCTAGCGTTGTCTTTCCTCGTGTTTCGGCGACATAGAAAGGCCGTATCGCGTAAGCCTGTCCGCCTGCACTGGAAGCAGGTCTCAGAGGGGACAACGAGGTGATGCTGCACGCTGACATGCATGCCATATCCACCGAACTGCATACTGGGATAAGGTTGCGTCCACAACTACTCAGTAAGCATATAAAGCAAGTGCGGCAGAGATAAGATACTGCGTTGGGAACTGGATAAAAAGCCGTGCCCCGTTTCCCTGCATCCATCCCAAGGTTGGAAAACTTGTTGGGCTGAGCCGCCGTCGTTGTGGCACCAATGGTCCCAGCTCGCTCGCTCACTCTGCACCACAATTAGCATTTTCTCCGTCCCGGCGCTCGCCAGCAGCGTCCGGACCGTTCGGGTTCGTGACACCCCCCTGCTAAAATCAAGCGCTGGTGCGAATCATGTCCTTGTATCCTTGGCCGTTCTAAAGGCATCCCTGTACATAGGACGGTAGCCAAATTTCGTGGTACCGGGGGCGGGGGGGGGGGGGGGGGGGGGTGCCATCACTGCCTCGGATCATCCATGAGTTGCAAGTCGATGCCTCTACTACCTAGGACACCAAACCAATATTACTCTGCTTTCCGGACCTCGCTTCACGGCTCTGGTGGCGACATACCCTGGAACGATATCGCTAGCTCTCAGCTCTCAAGTGACCAAGGTCGGTCCCAAATAAGGACATGAGCTGATAGATCGGCGCTGGCTCGGAACTGGTAGGTTTAAGACGGCAAAACGGCATATTGCCGTTAAGATAGATGGCCCAAGGTATTCGTATCGGCTCTTTGTTACCTCCAAGCCATCATAAGATCACTATCAAGCGTTCACAAAGACAGTGCTGAGTCGTCGGGCTTCAGCCCCCACATTAAAACTTCTCATTCTCCTAGCACACTGCTTTCAACTGGAAGCGATACCAAGCAAAGGCTATTGCTCGGTTCGAGTCATAATTAGGTGCCCGTACACGAAACGCCAATCAGCTCTGGTATCGCCTTGTATGTGCTGCGCTACCACTTTGGCACCAGCGAGCAACCGCGCGTCTCCGTTGACTTGGGAATAGTAAGGCAGTGTCATACGATCATCTGAACCTCCGGTCAGGAGCCGTCTTCCCAAGTTCGGCTGCAAAAACCACACCTGGGCCGTGGTGGCTTCTGGCTTCGACTGGTTGCTGCTGCTTAACGAAGCCGAGGCTGCGGAGGCTGCAGTGGCCAGGGTCCGTTTCGTCTTTGTGAGTACTCCGTTCAGCGGTAACACCAAAACTCCCCTGTCTGTGGTGTGCCTGACGTCATCTTCCGCCAGAGTTCTCTGGGCGTACAAGAGCGGTTCGTTTTCCCAAGAACCTGTCACGCGAGAGCTAGCTGGGCTATGGCTGGGCCTCAGCGCGGGGTTCAATCGATGCTAGAGCCGCGGAGGCTCTGGGAGTTTGTCGAGCTGCGGGGCAAGGCGCTCGAAGTTGGACATGCAGCAGCCTCGGCATGCAACGATGACTTACTTTCAACCTCCAGGAGTGCTTCAGGGCTGTGTCGAAGCCAACATTGGTTCAATAACCAACAGGATAAGGCAGCCCTCGCATCCGATGTGAGAAAGTAGAAGGGGAATGAGGATGCTGAAAGCGGGGATGGGAAATCAGGTAGGCATCGTGGGGA
Source organism: Colletotrichum falcatum (assembly GCA_019425465.1). Taxonomy (NCBI): domain Eukaryota; kingdom Fungi; phylum Ascomycota; class Sordariomycetes; order Glomerellales; family Glomerellaceae; genus Colletotrichum; species Colletotrichum falcatum. Next base: position 755,213 of record SWKJ01000209.1, on the reverse strand, counting down.
TGACGATCAGAACCCCTGCATTATTTAACCTCCAAGTCCCCAAGCAGGAGAGCCCTGTATGCCGGAGCCCAGTGGTGTGGCACGAGCTCTTGAGATGATCTGCACGGGAGCACCCAAACAAGAACTGGGTCGCTTCTGATGCTCTGGGCATCACTTTTTTATTTATTTATTTGACGTGGGGGGATGGGATTTTTGTCTTTCGCATCCGCGTGGCTGATTATGACAGGTGGTTTCCCCCGCTGCGACCGCCGACAGAGCAACGCTCAGCCGCTCGTTGCTCGCCAAGAAGCACTCGACGCGTCATGGTCGCGAGAACCATAACTATGTTTACAGCAGAAGTAAAGTACCAGTAATGCCCCACAAGACGATGGTCCGTTGAATCCTCGTGCCATGTTCAGCTGCGCCGATGAGAAATGTTGTCTGGGACCGAGCATCGGCTTGATCCAAGTTCCAAGTATCTGCCATTGCTGCGGCGTCCGTCAACAGGACATTGACATGCGGGGAAGTTGAATCGTCGCTACTAGCTTTGCTTTGCTTTCTCGGTTGGCGTGTGTGTGTGTGTGTGTGTGTCTGGTGCCGGTCCCACAAGTGGTTCCCTGATGAGATGAATTAAAGGCCTATGAAGTTGAAACGCAACGAGGCTGAAGTGCAACCCCAAGGCTGCGTTTTAGGGTTGAGACGTGCTGCGGTCTATGACGAGACGACGAGGGTAAAAGGCAGGAAGCGCATTAAGCATGCCTGCAGCCGTTCCTGCAGGGTCCTCAGCGTGCCTCCCCGACACCCAAGGTTTCCGTTTCACTCGAGCCCGACTTGGGTACAGTACCTACCTAGGTGCACTAGGTAGGTAGGTAGTAGGTATCTACGTAGGTATGCACTTTTGGCTGTTGCGACAATGGGAAAAGGGAATCTTTGGGATTTAGAGGTGGACCAACACTTGATTAAGTTTAGTCAGCCATACCCCACCAAGCAACTAATGTCAAACGAGTGTCTACCCAAAAGGGGTAATTAGACGAGTAGCCGCACGTTGACGCAAGCCTCCCCAGTGGTTGTCGCGGATGCGAAGTGGTACGTGCGTCGGACCCAATAAATGGTTAGTGTCCTGTCCTGCGGGTACCGAGCCAGAAAGCGACGGACAAGTGGGAGGTGGTAGGGTCCAGTCACGACGCAGTGGTGCGGTTGGGTTGGGCCTGCCAGTGCCAGTGGTGCCAGGTAATCGCATTGGACAGTACCAAGGTACCTACCAAGGTCTTGAGCGCCCCCCCCCCCGCTCAAGTGCCAGCAGCACCGGCGGCCAGCGCAGTTTCCGTCCCAGCCCAGGCAAGTCCCGTACCAGTCCACAGTCCCAGTTCGCCTCTTCTGTCCGACCAACCGACCCGACTGACCGAATACAGCCTCAAAGTTCTTCCATCTCATCATCATCCGCAATCCTACGCAACCCAAAAAATTATTGCGCCGCGTCGCTGCAGTTGATCCGCCCCGGCTTCCCAACTCCATCGCTCCCATATTTGCAAGCGCGTAGCCTATCTCTCATCGCCTGCACTCCGTTATCGCTGTCGCGTTAGCAAACCTCCTTCCACCTCACCTTGCCGCCTTGCGTCGCTCAACCTCCCCGGCGCCCGCCAATCGCGCGACCCGACCGCCCCCTCCCATTTTGATGGCTCCCTGATCATCGCGTCCCTACGTCACCCGGGCACATCTCGTTGCCACATCCCATCGACGACGACTTCATTTCCGACGAGCTCTCGAGTTCTCGTCCCCGACCGACGTCCCGCTTGAGAGCCGCGCCCCATTCCAGGCGCGACCGACCGACGGGAAAGTGGCGCTCACCATCCTCAGTCAGACCGACGCCGAGCTTTCACTCCAACAACATCTCGACCTCGCTCCCGATATCCTTAGCTACCCCCGTCTCACCACCGAGGGGGGCACCGAACCATTGATGATGGCACAACCAGTGCCTCATCATGCGACGGACAAGAAACGCGTCAAGGTCTACGAACTGCGCAACAATGACTGGTTTGACCGAGGCACCGGCTTCTGTACCGCTGCATTCATGCAGGTATGTCATGTTGCTCGCGCACGCGTTCCTTTCCTCCCTCTCCCCCCCCTCTCTCTCTATCAAAGCCCTCTCGTTCTATCTTTGCTGCCTCAAATGACGCTCGTCTTCTTCGCGGTCCGATACTGACGTGTCGGTGTTTTGCTAGACGGAGGAAGGCCAACCTCGAGACCCCAGAGTCATTGTCGAATCCGAAGACCACCCTGACCGGCTTCTACTAGAGACCAAGATCTGTAAGGAGGATGGCTTCCAAAAGCAGCAGGGTAAGTCTCACCTCGCCACCACTCCTGCAGTAGACCGACTGACCCCATGACACAGAGACTCTGATTGTCTGGACGGAACCTAGCAACGGCATTGACATGGCTCTGTCCTTCCAGGAGGCGGACGGCTGTGCTTTGATCTGGTAGGCGATGAACTCGTCCTTCCTTGTCTGGTGGATTTCCGCTGACCACGGCCTCGATAGGAAATTCGTCAACAGTGTGCAGCAGACTTTCCAAGGCGGAATGGTTGGCGCTGGTAAGTCTCGTGTCGTTGACATGCCGTGGAGACCTCGACCTAACATTTCAGACGCAGACGACAGCCTCTCTGACGATCTCCCCATGGACATGCCCACGTCGTTCAGCCTTCCTTCTGCCGACATAGGGAATCTCCCCGAGATCGAAACCAGCATGCGCATCATGAGTCAGACCGTCAATGGACGCGAGGCGCTTTGCAAGTGCATCAGCCAAGAGGGTTATATTCGCAAACTGATTCCTTTGGTTGAGATGGCCGAAGATCTCGAGAGCCTGCCCGACCTGCATCGATTGTGCAACATCATGAAGACTGTCATTCTTCTCAACGACACTCAACTCATTGAGCATGTAGTATCCGACGATTGCGTTCTCGGCGTTGTCGGCGCTCTCGAATACGATCCGGACTTCCCAAGTCACAAAGCGAATCACCGTCACTGGCTCGACAACCAAGGACGGTATAAGGAGGTTGTCCCAATCGAGGACGACAACATTCGGAGGAAGATTCATCAGACTTACCGACTCCAATACTTGAAGGACGTTGTCCTGGCACGGATATTGGACGACCCGACCTTTTCCGTTCTCAACTCTCTGATCTTCTTTAACCAAGTGGACATTGTCCAGCACTTGCAAGGAAACGGAGGGTTCCTCAACGAGCTCTTCAGCATTTTCAAGGCCACTCAGCCGGACCAGATGCGGAAGAAGGAGGCAGTTCTTTTCATCCAACAATGCTGCGCCATTGCAAAGAACCTCCAGCCCCAAGCTCGCCAGACGCTTTACAACCACTTCATTGGCCACGGTCTGCTCCAGGTCATCAACTTCGGTCTGCGTCATCCAGACGTCAGTGTCCGTGTAGGCGCAACCGACGTACTGGTCTCATTGATAGACCATGATCCACACATGGTTCGCGGCACCATTTACCGACAGCTTCACGACGGCCAACCGCCCCTGACCGATTCGCTCATCGACTTGCTGTTGGTTGAAGTCGACCTTGGCGTCAAGTCACAAATCTCGGATGCGCTCAAGGTTCTCCTCGATCATGGGCCTCCAATTCAGTCGCAGGAAGCTTTTGCAAAGGCGAACGGGGACTTCCCTGGTCGGAGACCACAGGCGGCGGAGAACCCTCAGCATGAGTTGTTCCTCTCCCACTTCTACTCTACATCGGCACAGCGGCTCTTCAGACCACTCATCGATCTTCAGGGCCGGACGGACATGACGTTCCCAGTGCAGCAGGCTTCAATGTTTACCTATCTCATTGAGATTCTGTGCTTTTTTATCCGGCAGCATGTGCACCGCAGCAAGTTTTTCGTCCTTCAGCAGGATCTTCTGCGGCGAATCGCTCAGCTCTTTGCTTGTCCGGAGAAGTACCTAAGGCTCGGTTAGTGCAAATACTAAAAGAAAAGAAAAACGTCAACGATGATCGCTAACTAACCTTGCTAGTTGCCATTCGCTTCTTCCGCAACTTGGCGGGCATGCAGGACAACTTCTATGACAAGCATATCATGGACCATGGCATTTTGGAGCCCCTCCTCGACATGGTGTCCCAATCCATGCCCCGAGACAATCTCCTGAGCTCGGCCTGCATCGAATTTTTCGTCTTCATCACCCAGCAGGAGCACAGAAAGGAGATGAACAAGTTCCTTGTTCAGAACCACCGGGAGCGGCTTGTTGCACTGAGCTACATGGACACCTTCCGCAACATCATGGTCGTCTATGATCAAACGCAAGGGCACACAATTGACTTCTACACGGAATCGGAAGAGGACCATGCGAGGCGAACCGCCAATCCCAATCAGAGGATGATGGAGCACATTGCCGTCGATCAAGCCGAGGAGGATTACTTCAACACATCAGATGACGAAGACGGTCCTGAGAGCAGAGCCCTTGATAAGGTGCAGCCGACAAATGGCTCGGCCGCATCAACGCCGACTTCAAAACCGCTGGTCGATTATCCATCGGATGAAGAGGTTGACGAGAATGCAGACCCCGAGGTCTTGCCGACGTCCGGCGAGAAGCAGGATGGGGCGGACGGTGCTTCCGACACAAGTAGCGAATCATCTTCAGTGGCGCCCCCAGAACGACTTTCCGAGAAGAGGCGCCGCGAGGAGGACGACGATGACGAGCTTGGCAAGTTGATGCAGAACAAGCGGAGGAACAGCAGTTCTGCAGGTTCGAACGCATCAATGACGTCGAGCATGGTCAGGAGAAAAAAATCATTCGCGGACAGGTCAAATACGGCAGCGCCGAAGAAGATTGCCATCAGCATATCTCCGTCAGTCAAAACCGGTGGGGCGGCGAGGTCAGACGACGAATCCTAGGCGTTTTCTCCTGCATATACTGCGCGGTCAACTGCCGATATGAAAGGTGATGACCGTTTCTATCATGCTTTACCAAGGAAGGGCGGTTTTCGGGGGCCAAGGCGTTATTAACAGAATTCACGAAACGGGAAATCGAGGAGTTGAGTCGTCAGAGAGCTAGCTAGAGGGCAAGCGTTTGCAAGAGACACCTGTCCGTTGGAGAAGAGGACGTGCATGGCTCCGAAGATGGTCAGACAAAGGCAAGCTGGCAAGTTGACATCCAGAGTGCACCGACACAAGGGACCCGCCCCCTTGGCGGAGGGGACTGAGAGAGACAGGGAAGAAACGGCAAGGCCCATCGTTGTACTGGGGGCTCTGTGGGCTGGGATTGCTGAAGTAGCTGCTTGTACCATATCTAGTTGGAATTGCTTCGCTTGGGCTTCGCGGCCGGGGCGGTATTATTTCTACGGCTTCGCCTCTGGGCGCGTCCGCTCCAACCCTTCTCTGAGCAAATATCAATTTGGATTGAACCAACCCTGCCTCCCCCCGTGTGTCACGGATTTTCGTGATGAAGGCTGAAGCTGACTTTGCTGCCAATGCGGCTTTTTGCAGCAGCCATGATTGTCGGGAACCACTCAAGCGAGCCTAGAAAACGGCATGTACGATATCTAGGAAAAGGAGCAGGCGCTGTGAGACGCGAGGCGCTCGTTCCCTGAATCTGTGACATGCATTCATTGTACGTTGAATTGTCCCGGACCCCCTCTTCGTCCATGGCCGCCGTCAAGTTTACATATTTTACATGTACACATATCGGTACACTCTATCTGCTATATGCCCCCCCCCCCCCCCCCCCCCCCGCCTCACCCTATCTAACAGTCGCCGAGGTCCACGATAATGACTTCTTGGCTGACTGGGCCTCTATCTCTGCCGGGGTCGGATCCTTGATATTCTGCCCCACGGGCACTCGTCTGACGGTTCTGGCCAGGGGAGCAGGGGAAGGCGCGTCATCGGCGTCGCCTACCTCGCTCATCGCGTCCCACATCTGCTCCTCGGCCTGGGCAGCCGGCGCGAGACTCGCGGCCTTGCCCGCGCGGTTGACCTTGACGCCGTTCCGGGAGATGGCGTTGAGGAGCATCTCGTGCACCTCGGCCTTCTGGTCGCGGTTCTCTTCGCCGATGGCGGTGCGGGCCTCGTGAACAAGGGCCATGATCTCCAGGTCCGACTTCCTAAACTCCTCCGACTTGGCGGCCCGCGAGCTCTGCTTGAGATATTTGAGCGCCCAGCGCAGGGCGCGCCGGCACTCTCTCGAGGTGCGGTACTCGCGGTTCTTGAGCTCGGCGAGCAGCCAGCGCACCTTTTCGTACTCGTGGCGGAGGACGTACGCGGTCAGGAGGTTGGAGAAGTTGTGTGCGCTGTAGCAGAGGTCGTTGCGGCCGTTAACCTCGGCGGCGATGATGCAGAAGCTGATCATCTCCCGGTAGTTGCGTAGGGCCTGGCAAACCCGAGCCGCCCGGTTGAACAGGCTGTCGTCGATGTGCAGCTGCCTGCCTTGCAGGTCGTCGAAGATGGCCTTGATGTAGGGAAAGGGCCGGCCTCTGCCGTCCTCGCGGCCCGCGGCGGTTGCCTTGTGTGCTTGCTCGATTTCTTCGAGCTGTGCGAAGACGATCGGGTACAGCGCTTCGCTGACTTCGCAGCCTTCGGCCTGTGCCTTGCTCAGCAGCGACATGGCCTGCCTACTCTTGGAGCCTTCGAAGTGGACCGTCGCCCTGACAGCCAGTTTGAGACACCGGCTCGTGTGTCCCATACCATTGTGTACAGCTCGCTTGTAGACGCCTAGCACGCGCCTCCAGTTGCCAAGCTGGGCCTCGGCCTTCATGCGTTCAAAAGCCGAAGCCTCGTTGGCGGGGCTCACCATATAAGCCGTCACTCGGACTCGTTTTGACCGCTCAATAGTGTTGGTCAACGTGAGATTCTTCACACACTGCTCGAGGTCGGGGAAGGCGTCGTCGAATCTTGCACTCTTCATGGCGCGATAGAGACTCAGGATCTGTTGGCTATCGTATTTCCAGTATCTCTTGCAACTGGTCAGCATGGAGGTCCAGAAACTGCCGTCGGTCGTGTACCCGGCATCCTTGCAGAACATCAGCCATCGCTTGAGAGCCTGAACGTCGCGACATTTCGCATGCCTGTCGGCGATGAACATAACCAGATGACGATCAAGTTCCAGACCGAACTCGGGAATATACATCTCAAGAAACGTTTCGACCTCGCCCCATGTGTGAGTCTTTGCGTACGTTTCCAGTGTTGCTACAAAGACACGTTTGAAGTGCTCTTGATTATGCGTGGAAGCAGACTGCATCGGCTTCATGGTCTCGAAATCGGCGCGGACACCGGCCCAGTCTCCCTTATCGGCCTTCTGCAAAACAAACTCGCCCAGAATCTCGATATTTTGCCGAGCGTTTGGATACTCTGCGACAAGATGCTCCAGGTGTAGCCGTGCCCTGTCAGCTTGGTTTGCTTCGATGCAGATACGCACCATCCTGGATTGGATGTCGTAGGTGTTGCCAATCCCGTAAAAATTGGCTTCCAGGGCGTCGTTATAGATTTGAAGGGTGTCCGTAAAATTGCGGGTGGATTTCCAGTAAACCCACAGTAGGTCTCTCGGCCACAGCCTTGGCATATCCCAGACATCGCGGTCCCTGAGCCGGTTCATTGCCCGGAGAACCTCGCGACATTGGTAACCCCGGGAAGCGGTGATCGACTCAACAATATCGGCGCAAATTCGCTTGGAATACGCGGAAGTGTGGTCGAGTTTCGCAAAAGCCCCTAGGAATACATCGATGGCCAGAATGTGCTGGTTGTGTTCCACAAGCTGCAGCATGGACCAGACCACAGTTCCAAGCTTGTCCTGGTTTCGACTAGAGACCCTTTGAATGAGTTGCAGAAAGTCGATTGAACATCTTGCTTCCAGAGCACGGCAGATAAGATCCTTTCCAACCCGGACATAGTCAAACCGTAGCTTCGACTGCTCCGGTGGTAGCAGTTCGACATTCCCCATGTATAACTTTGCCGCCAAAACCAATCGATCCTTGATATTCCTGTCGGCGAGCCCTTTCAAGTTCTCAAGCGCTATCAGCGATTCAATGACCTCAACAAGACGCTGGGCTAGGGTGCTGCCCTCTTTGATGACCCCGTGGTCGACCGCAAGCTCCATGATCTGTCCAGTAGTTTCAAAATCGCCCTCCTGCTGACAAGCTGCTGATAATAACGAGGATAGGTCCGACACCCACCCAGGTAGTTCTTGCGACTTGTCAACAGACTCGTACGCTCTGATAACGAGGTTCAGAGCAGTAACTGGAGCAGCGCGAACATCGCGTTGTTGCTGTTGCGCCGGGTCAAACAGAGAGGCTTGGAGTCCAGCAAGCCCTACACTATGAGGGTGGTCTTGCATGACGCGCTGCACCACCGCGGCAACGACGGTCTTGTCCATGAATCGAGTGTTCGCGCGACTCTCTATTGACCTTGGGGCTCCGTGATTGCTGGGCACGGCCTGTATCGCGTGATTCGAAGAAGAAAATCTAGACCACGAAGGATCGTTACTGCATCTCTTCGCGGCATCGGAAGCGGATCGTCGGCGTTGATCTGGCGTTATTGATTGTTCCGGGGAAGTTTGTGAGGCAGTGCGTTCGCTTGCAGCTCTCGTTGGCCGTCGTGCATCGGGAGCTACGCCGTCGACATGATGACCCAGGTACGAGCTATCGAATGACAGCCTCGCATGCTCGTGGGAAGAAAAGCGGCTTCGCGGCGCGACTGGCGAGCCGACGAAGTTAGGATCAGTGGCCGTGGCGGCTTCTTCCTGGAGGGCCTCGAGGGCGGCGACCCCGCTGGAACTGTATTGTTTGATGGATTTCAACCTCCTGCCGTTTTCGACAGCGGACCGAGCAAGCTTTATGCGCTGACGGCGCTCCTCAGCTAGTAGCACCAAAGAGCAAGAGGTTCCGAAGAGAAGACCTCGAAGTGCGTGGATCGCGGCCTTTGACGGGACAGGGGCGGAAGACGACATTGTGCGAGACAATGGCCATGATTGTTCTCGAGTCTGTTAACGGATCATTTCGAGGGACAGAGGGTCAATCGATCGGGTGGCCAGGTATCGTAATACCGAAAGGGCGTGTCAGTGGTCTGTTGGGACGGGCTGGTCAAAAAGTTGAAGGACCCTGTCAACTAACAATTATTTTCGTACCACTTCGGGATACTGATGGCCGGCCGGTAGCTTTTGCCCGCCAACGCCCCGGCCGTCAGAAACTTGAGGTCCGATGGGCCTAGGTTGATCCGCACCCGGCGACTGATGAGTCATCAGCGACAGACAAGAACATCCATGCTCGTGTCAATCACTATATCAGACCATTGAATGAATTTGGTAACTCTTTGTTAAACCAGCCGGGTTCTATCTTTTGAACCGACTTGCTATTATGGCACGCGTTGCTACCAATCACAGTAACCTACACCACTTTCCAAGTACCTCAACGACCAGATAGATGTACGATTTGCCCATGGTCCAGTCCAGTCGGCCAGCCATGATCTAATGGATATTTCGTGTTTGAATATATGGCTGGACAAAGTTGGCCTGGCAGTGTATCATTCCAAACCTTTCTCGCCGAGATAAATGTCCAAAAGTCAAAGCGTAGGTAGTAATCCACTGATCAGGCGGGAAGTTGGTTGAACAGTCCCGGACTTTTGACTATACCCCGAATAAGTGAACCCATTCCACATACTGTGTAACCTATGGTATTGACGCTCATACTTGGAGCTAAAAGCGGCGATTGCCTTAATATCGTGATGGTCATCCACAAGATCCCTGCGGGGGGTGTCAATGCATTGCGCCGGATGCATCATGGACTTGGAGCTTGATGCTGGCGCTAGCTTTCAAGATGCCATGTCCAATGGCGGCCCCGGTTCGACTCGTTGAGCAATCATGAGATCATCAGAAAACGAATCTTCGGCTGTTCTGCAGACTAGTGGAGACCTCTGGGTAGGTATTGTCCCTGCCGTGCATGCTCCATTCTGGGATTCAGCGGAAGGAGGCGTTGATACAAGTTGGTCCTCCCCCTCCTGCCTCGGGGTAACTTTTCTCGTGGGAACTAGCCTCACCTCCGAATTTCTACGTCAACCATTCCACATTCACCCAATTCACCTCATTTGCAACAAGAAACCGATTTAGACCAGCACATCTCTCCTCCATCAACATGTCGGCTTTACCCATGGCACCTCCCGCCAAGAGCCCTCTGGCTCGCTACCGCATTCTTTCTCCCACAGCCTCCGTCCGAGTGAGCCCTTTGTGTCTTGGTGCCATGAACTTTGGCGATGCGTGGTGCGTTACGCCCGGTAACAGATGACCTCCGGCTTCTCTGCTAATGGGCAGGTCAGGCAGGGATACATGGGGACCTGCGACCAGAAGACTGTTGAGGAGATTCTCGATTTCTTCTACGAACAGGGAGGTAACTTCATTGATACTGCCAACAACTACCAATTCCAAGAGTCCGAGGCCTGGATCGGCGAATGGATGAAGAACAAGGGCGTCCGTGACCAGATGGGTGAGTGCTGTCATCCCACATCTACCAGACCCTCCTGACCCGTGTAGTCATCGCGACCAAGTACACAACCAACTTCCGGGCCGGTCCCAATGCACCCAATATAATGGCAAACTTCACCGGCAACGGTTCCAAGAGCTTGCACACCTCTGTCGAGGCCAGCCTCCGCAATCTGCAGACTGACTACATCGATCTGGTGAGTAAACCCGTCTTTCACGCGTCAAGGAACGCCACTGACTGGGAGACTAGCTTTATGTGCACTGGTGGGACTACTCTACGTCCATCCCAGAGATGATGCAGTCCCTGAACAGTCTTGTCATTGCGGGCAAGGTTCTCTACCTTGGTATCAGTGATACCCCCGCGTGGATTGTCAGGTGTGCCCCGCGAGATGAACTCTGTGGTAGGCGAAACACTGACCAAAATCAGCAAAGCAAATGAATACGCCAGAAACCATGGGCTTCGACAATTTTCCGTCTACCAGGGTCGATGGTCTGCGGCTTCACGAGACTTTGAGCGAGAGATTATCCCGATGACAAAGTCCGAGGGAATGGGCTTGGCACCCTGGGGCTCTCTCGGAGGCGGTGCCTTCAAGACGGAAGAGCAACGTGAGTCTCGGGAGGGCCGCAAAGTGCAAGCCAGTGAAGCACAGATCAAGGTCAGTCAAGTATTGGAGAAGCTCGCCAAGAACAAGAACACAATCATTACCAGTGTTGCTCTGGCGTACGTGATGCAAAAAGCACCCTACGTCTTTCCCATTGTTGGCGGACGCACCGTCAACCACTTGAAGCAGAATATCGAGGCACTTGCGTTGAACCTCACCGATGAGGATATTCAAGAGATCGAGGGGGCTGTTCCGTTCGACCTGGGATTCCCTCACAATTTCTTGTGGGGAGACAAAGTGCCGTCGCACCCTGGCGAAGTCTGGTTGTTGAATATGGCAGGAACCTTCGACTATGTTCCCGAGCCCAAGGCCATCGCACCCAAAGAGGGTGGACAGTAGGGCTGGCGAGTACGGACTCAGCGCAAGAGGTGGTGGCCAAGAGACTATTGAGCTGCCGTTGACCGAAATCGCGGAACGCTCTTTGCTAAGCAGGGCGTGTAAACCAACCGTGTTATCTTAAATTAGACCCACGTGTCTCTTATGCTTCTGTAGCAGTACTTTGTCCCGTATGCATCTGAATAACCGAGTGGAGTGAGGCCCCGTATACAAAACTGGTTCGTATGCTGTCATCACTTCAATCAGACGGCATGGCTGGTGTTGTCGACCAGTTGAATAGCTTACAACAGTTTGGATCGTTTCAATTGCAACACCCCGTTGGCTCTTCCTCCAAGTACTGATTTGTTCACAGCATTACGAAAGAATGGCAAAACACCTATACGTCTATCTTCAGTTTCCGGGACTGATGGGACTCAAAAGAGCACAAAAACCAAGACGGGGAAAACTGTAGACGAAAACACTGTTTCCCCAAAGTCAGTCCACCAACCCGATTTCCGGTCACACCTTTCAAATGCGGTTCGACTGCATACTAAAGAGCGGGGATAGCATTGGACACCTCGGAGTGCATGGTGGAAATTGGAAGGAACACCTGACTGTCCGAACAAACCATAGTAGGTGCTGCGACAAGAAGCTCTTTCCAGAGCAGGGACGCAATACCAAACCGTCGATTTCTTAGAACTCTGTATTCATCGTATCCGGCTGGCAAGTTCCTCTTTTTCTGAGCTGACCGAGACCCGGCGTGTTCGTGTGAGTTGTTAGGGCACCATCGTGTCGACTTTCAATCCCGGTTTTAAGACATCGTGAAGCTGTACATTACGCGACACAGTCACCGGGCAGTCAAACAGCCCCTGCTCACGGAAAATGTCGCTTGAAGTTCAGCGACAGAGGCCGCAGCGTGTATGGACATCTCCAAACAGGCATCTGAAGAGGTCCACACGAACATCAGTAATTTGTTCGATGTCAACAGCGGATGTATCCAATCAGCCAAATGGGATTGATGGAGGATATTACAATGCCAATGGAGCCCAATCTGCACGGTCTTGCTCTGAAAGGTCCCTGTGAGTTCAGCTAGCACTATCTTATCCGGAAGTCGCTGACCTGTAGCCTAGGCTTCAGGGGTATCGCGACGAACCCTTGGTCCTGGAAAGACTTGTGTCTGTCAATGATCAGCAGAAACCGCCCATCAGCTTGACTGCCGCAGCACACAAGAATAACGACGACAAAAAGCTCTCAGCTGATAGACCGCCTTTCAATAAGACAGTACTCTCAAACATCCCCATCGAAGCAAACTTGGGCGCAGCTGCTGAGATATACTTAAAGTCCGAAGAATCTTCCCCGGGTATACATTATTCGTCACCAGAGACCAACTCACCGAGTATACCCTCCTTCGTGGCGGCCGCATTAGAGGAGGCGAAGTCACAACAGTCGTCAATCCCACGCAGAAGCGGCGCTTTCCCACTCGCTTGCAACTCCATCTTCACGCTCGCAGCTTATACGAACAACCGATTCGATCGGACTGAAGGTGAGTGATATGTTTCTACATTCGTGGACGGCTCTGACGTCCCCCGTAGCATGGGATGACCCTAAAGAAACGAGAACTGTAACGCATCGCTCCTTTCTACCCCTTCAAAGACCTAGTCCTGGCAAAAGTCATAGCGAAAGACCCTCCACCACTCGCCGTATGAAAAGGACAATCGAAGACCACAAGGCTACGATGGCCTCTGGAACGGCAAATTTGTCTCTTCAACAGGAGATCAGAGATGGTTTCGATGCAAAAGAGACTGTTCTCCCGAGCAAACAGCACAGCGCTAAACGGCGAAGGAGATCGCCTCCGCCGCTTGGCATGGGCTCTCTCTCCGTTACTGTCGGTTCAAAACCCATAACCCCCGCAAAGCCAAGAAGAGGCTGGGAATTCGCCAAGATTTCCTCGTAGATCCAGACCTTGATCCGAACAACAACACGGCAAAGAGGCAACTGGAAAACGTCAGCACGGAATTCAATGTCTCAACCTCTTCAAAATTTGACGAGGAACCGAACCACCATATCATACCTTCTATTGAGACGGTTACGATGTACAATAACACTGAGAGTCGAGTTGTCTTGCCTCCTTTACGTACTCACAATAGTATACGTCAGGTTGGAGAGCAAAGACACGATTCCGGTAGCCTGGACACGAGTTCGTCGTTCCTCGGCAGCGACACACACACTACAGCTGGTTTCACTTGTGGAAGCTATTCTAGACTAGACACAGCGGATTCGAACACGTTTGAAACATCATCTCTCAATGCGTCTCGATTTTGGACTTCGAGCATCTCTCGAGCGTCTTCAGAGACGAGTCAACTTTCTGAAACTCGAGAAAACGGCAGCACTAACGACGATGAAACTCAATGCAGGTCTGGAGCTGACACAAGCTTCGGCACCGTGGCTATAAGAGAGAGTGCAGCTGACCAGCTGGCATGGAGAAGAAGCAAAAGTCATTCTTGCCAGATCCTTCTCAATCACAAGAATGATAGGGAGATTTGCTCATATGACGAAGTACAAACAGCTCTGTCCCCAACGACCGAATCCTGGCAAAGTGTGCAAGGAAGGTTCACCACGTGGGCAGGAGCCCTTGAAGATCTGAGACCGAGACCAAGGCCAACGGAGGGTTTGTTCCAGGGATAAACAAAACAGACGTGACGGGTTGAACGTTTAAGCAGATTCCGAGTGCATGCCGGGGAGAGATATTTGGGATGTGCTGTAAAGCTTTGAGTGGCCGGGAATTATGAAAAGGGTACGATATCAACTAAAGTGTGAATTCGTGGTGTCCATATGGCAATGGCAGAGCTCTTGTGAGAATTGGCTTGATAGACTACGACATATTTATCAATCAATGGCCAGCTTCTCAGCCAACAGAAGAGGTATCATCTGATGTAGTACATACCAGCCTTTTCCTTAACCCTCCCGATCCGTCAAAACGAATTGCTTGCATCAGAAAACCACCTCTAACGCCATGCGCCCTCACATCCTTCAAGACTCCATCACGGTCTCCCAAAGTTTGCAGTCGCTTATTTTGCACCCTTGCCCTTGGCTTCCGTGTCGCCGAGCTCACGGATGAAAACACTTGCCTTGCCCTCGGCACTATAGTCCTCCATGCCCGTCTCGAAACCGGGGCAGACACCAACGGCAAGATACTTGCCGTCATTGGAGAAAGCCAAGGCCGCAACGCTGTCAGGGAACTTCTGGTATTGCTTCATCCTGCGTTTGGCCTCGGCATCCCACAGTGCAACGGTTCCATCACCACCACCGGAGGCGAACGTGCCGTAGACCGGGTGGAAAGCCATCGCGTTGACGGGATAGACGATGTCACCCTCACCGTCCGGAGCGGGTTGGCGATGGCACTTGAAAGCGTACTTACGGGCCTGGGACTCGGCTGAATCCTCGAACCACTCGACTGCTACACGACCCTCAATACTGCTGGTAGCGTATCCGGCGTCGTTGGGCATGCAGGAAACGGCTCGGGTGAGGAACTTGAGGGACGACTCGCGTTGCTGCCAGGGCTTGATGTCGTGGGGCCTGGCTGTGAGAAGAGAGAGGGGATGGTGGCCAAGTCGTAGATATTGACGAGACGCGCGGTCATGGCAACGACGACCTTTGACGGGCTGGCGGCCAGAGCATGAGGCTTCCCGGGCAGGTGAACGGTGATGTTGTCATCAGAGAGTGACTTGGCGTTGTGGATTTGGAGGGTTTGGTCCCAGGAGGCGGAGATGAGGAGGGCTGTGAGCTTGGTTAGATGAAGCGCGGATGGGTAGGGGCAGCAACGACCTACAGTGCTCTGGGCTGTAAACTACGCAACGAGCGGGAGCGCTATGTTGAGAAACCACTTGCTTCTCTCCTGATTCCAAATTGACCCTGTGCCCAGTTAGTTGGCTGGAGTGGGGGCACTGGAAGCACACGGGATATCTTTACCTGTAAACACAGTGGTCCAAGCAAGCTGTGTAAGCCTCATTATCTGTGGCGCCGAAGGTGACATCGAGTACAGGGGCGCGGAACTCGATCGTCTGAATGAGTGTCCCGAGGAACCTTCGCCTCCGCTATGTGTGTCGTAGAGGTAGATCTTCTTGTCCCAGCAGGACACCAGGAGTCTTGTGGGAGAATCGGGCGCATACGCGAGCGAGGAGATGGCGTCGCTGGGCGGTTGCGCCAGCTCGAATTGGGATGCTAAGGGCCGTTAGTCTTTGGAAATGGTTCATAAAGCATTAAAGAAGCTGGTTGCGCTTCAATTGCAACCTACCAGGTGCCATGTCTTGTGTATTGCTGTGATGTTTTGAAGCTTGTAGCTCTGTACCTCTCTACCAATAGCCACCCAGGATGTGGGCTTATGGGGTCTGTTTGTCTGTTTACAAGAACAATTCGGTTGGAGGGGTGCTCACGTGGCGATAAGCGAAACATAGCTTATCAGTCGAATCAGCACCGATTCTGCCCCAAACCACCGCCCCATCACACACCCCCCACCATTGTTCGCATTTCTGCGATTTGTGAACCGCAGTAGCAAAATTTGTGACTCAAACCGTCCAATCACCAACGTAACGCTGCTCCCTTCGCCTTTTCGACGTCGCCCCCTCTCCCGAGTAACCGAGCCCATCTCAGAAATACCGACCCGAAGAGCAGGCGGAATTTCTCACTGAGAACAGAGGAAACAAGCTGTCTTAAGACCACTAGAAGGAACGTGTAAAAAGCCCGCGCCTTCTTTCGCACCCCGCCCTCCACGCCTCGACCTTCACTACCTACTCAAACGCCATCAACACCCACCCTCCGTACTCGACGACTTCGAGAACCATTAGCCAAGATGGCGGAACCAAACTACAGCCACTTTCGATACTTCGAAAACAAGTATCCCGAGATTGATGAGTTCGTCATGGTCAACGTCAAGCAGGTTTGTGCCCCGCCAGCCCGACGCACACGCGCGAGCCGAACCGAACCAACCCCACCCGGTCGCCGTGGGCAAGTTGGGAACATAGAGGGATACGAGGAGCACCCGGGTCTGACAGGTGATACAGATTGCCGAGATGGGCGCATACGTCAAGCTGCTCGAGTACGACAACATTGATGGCATGATCCTGCTTTCTGAGCTGTCGAGACGTCGTATCAGAAGTATCCAGAAGCTCATCCGAGTTGGCCGCAACGAGGTCGTCGTCGTGCTCCGTGTCGACAAGGAGAAGGGCTACATCGATCTTAGCAAGCGCCGTGTGTCGCCAGAGGATATCATCAAGTGTGAGGAGCGGTACAACAAGGGCAAGATGGTCCACTCCATCATGCGCCACGTCGCCGAGAAGACTCTCACCCCTATCGAGAAGCTGTACGAGACCATCGCATGGCCCCTCAACAAGAAGTACGGCCATGCGATCGACGCCTTCAAGCTGTCCATCACGTGAGTTGGGATTACAGGGAATACCTGGAAGAGGACATGTGAAAAGTACTCACGCATTACACAGAAACGCCGAGGTCTGGAACGACGCCACCTTCCCTAGCGAGGCCGTCTCGGAGGAGTTGAAGTCATATATCGCGAAGCGTCTTACTCCGCAACCCACAAAGGTCCGTGCCGATGTCGAGGTTACCTGCTTCGGATACGAGGGCATCGACGCCGTCAAGGCCGCCCTGCGCACCGCCGAGGCGCGCAACGACGACCAGACCCAGGTCAAGGTCAGGCTCGTGTCGCCCCCGCTGTACGTCCTCACCAGCACGTGCTTGGACAAAAACCTGGGTATCTCGAGACTGGAGGAGGCCATTGTGGAGATCCGGACCAACATCGAGGCCGCCGGCGGCTCGCTCGTCGTGAAGATGGAGCCCAAGGCCGTTACGGAGAGCGACGACGCCGAGCTGCAGGCTCTTATGGAGAAGAGGGAGCGCGAGAACGCCGAGGTCAGCGGCGACGAGAGTGTCAGCGAGAGCGACGACAACCCAGAGGTTTAATTATCATTTTTGGAGTCATCATTACAACAAAAAAGGGGCGGCTGGTAGAATGAGCGTATCGGCAGGCTGTGAATCGGGAGCGATTCTAATGAGACGACCAAAAGAAGAATTCAACCATTTCAAACTGTTCTTCTCCAGGGGTGTAGCGAGCGAGCGCGGTTGAACCGAACGCTACCAATGATGCAGGCGCGAGGTCACGTTGACTTATGTTGTCAAGTCACAGTAAATAAGAAGAAGCGTTTCTATAGAGGTATCGACAAAGACGGCGAAGAAATAAGTTTTTCCAATGAGTCGTTTTTGTACCACTACATTAACGTTCTTTCCTTCATTTATATCGGATTATGACCCGACGAGTTTCTTACGGCCTAGGTGCTTCATCTCGTTCCGCCTTGGTTTATACCAATATCCAATAAAAGCCGCTGATGTCACAACTCACTTTTTGGCCGCCAATCCCAGCTGTCCAGGCATTTCCCATATTTACTGGATAGTTTCCTTCATAGATATCGAAAATAATTACGTTGAGCAATCAGCACTAGGCTTTCGTAACAGATCGAGTTCGTCGCAGGCCCATGGCGCTTTTTATGGGCATAGGGTCTCTTTAGAAGCTACTAGTGGAGCGCTCTACCTGCACCTCATCAGCTGCATTATGAGAGTTTACTCCCCGAGCATGAGGATCAGAGATTTGGAAATGGTGCTTTCGCAAAATGCAATTGCCACTCCAAGTTGAGGGAGGGGCTTCCTTCATACGGGTGTGAGAGCAGTCACAATACTTGGCCGTTCTTTTGGTATAACAGATGAGAGAGAGGAACACAATGTGTACAGACAAAGCGTACGAAGAACCGAGCGATAAAACTTCAATATGAATTTTCACCAAGGGAGTCGCAATTGCGAAACGGCCATCTTTCTCTGTGCTGTATCACGGTTGGCAAAAAGGTGCTCGGTGGGGTACAGCCACGACCCCACCCAAGCCAGTCCCGATAAGATAGGTAAGTAAGCAGCATATGGGGGGTGATGCGAGTTCTAAAGTTTCATTGCGACACGGCTGAACACAGGACAGGAATTTCGTCTCTCGAGCGGCGGCGACTACAGGATCCCGGACCATTCGATAAAAGCTCACGCACATGGAATACTGGTCGTTATGGGCGCGCGCGCGAGGTAGCTTCCTCGGTGGCACAGCGATTCGACTCCTGGGGTTCGCAACCTGGGTACCAGTCGCGGTATCATTCCACAACCATGTTGCGAGCATCACAACCATCAACGGTGGCTCCATGTACCCCTACTACAACGAGGACCGCAACACTACTCTAGCAAGAGACAGGGTGCTCGAATGGAGGTGGAACGCGATGGATGGGCTGCAGAGGGGCATGATTGTTACGTTTAGGTGCGTTGCTAGCGACCGCTGTCGGGGATTCGAAGACGTTGGGTGAGCTGACTTCGCCGTCCCCCTTGCCTACTATAGGAGCCCATTTAATCCGGAGAGCATCGCGATCAAGAGAGTCGTTGCATTGGAGGGAGAATATGTCACGACGAGAGGACCGTACCCGGAACGAATAGTCAGGATACCACAAGGACACATCTGGGTCGAGGGGGACGGACCGCAGGATGAGACCTTGGACAGCAACACGTACGGGCCGATATCAATGGCGCTGGTTGTAGGGAGATGCGTGTGGAATATCTGGCCCTGGCGCAAGTTTGGGCGCGTAAAGTGGGAAGAGCACAAGTTCGAGCCGAGATACTGAGTGCACTGAGTGGAAGACGGCCTCTCTTGTACGAGTAAGCAAGCGATATGGGACAATGGCGGCGACCTAGCTTTCCGTCGGGCCATTAGTCTAGAATTCGAGCCTTTGAGGCCCAAAAGGTCTCGATGTATACATAAACTCAAGCATCCCCAGCAGCCATCAACAAGTGTGGTTCTAGACGAGTACTTTTCGGGCCAGGATGTTCTCAGGTTCCATTGCTTGCATACAGCGGCGCTACAGCGCGGAGCTCTCGGCAGCAGTCATTGCTCAGGGTCCAGCAGAAGGGACGGAAAGCTCACGGTGACGCAGCGGGACCGCCAGCGGTGCATGTGGTCTGTGCACCACAAACAAAAATTCCAGACCGGGAACCCTGCATGAAATTTCGATATGATTATCTGCTGCCCTCGCCGCCGCCGCCAAGTTTTTTGCCCGCCTACGCGATAATCAACGACGAGGAGGCCTCTCCTCTCACCCCCCTTCACATACCAACACGGCGTCGTCATCCCATTAAGGGCGACCGAATGCCTTGCTCGAAGATCCCCCGCGACGACATTGACAAACACGCCGAGGCCAACACTCGCCACACGAGAGCGAACCGGCCTAGACGCTGACCAGAGAGATCCTGGTCCAATTGCGACAGGCAGCACTCGCAAATGTCTGTTTCTGACCACATTGTCAGCTGCTTCGCCCCTGCCCACAACAGCGCGCAAACGATCAAGGAGGGAGCATCGGCCTCGAGCCCCACGGCGGCGGCGTCCTTGGAGGAGGATAGATATGCAGGGCAGACGGGAGGGGGCTTGCCGGATATCAGAATAAACAGACAGTCATTCGGAAAGGACATGCGCTCACAGGAGGATGACTCTTTCGAAGATGAAGGCCGCCCGCCTTACCTCCATGCCATGATTGCTGGAGGTCTTGGCGGGTCGACGGGAGACATGCTCATGCACTCCCTGGACACGGTCAAGACACGCCAACAGGGTGACCCGCACATCCCGCCAAAGTATACATCTCTCGGCTCGTCGTACTATACGATATGGAGGCAAGAGGGCATCAGACGAGGACTCTATGGCGGATGGGTGCCAGCCCTCAGCGGTTCGTTTCCGGGCACCATGCTGTTCTTCGGCACATACGAATGGAGCAAGCGGTTTCTTATCGAACACGGCCTACAACACCACCTGGCCTACCTCACAGCCGGTTCGTCGAATCCAAGCCTGGCACTAAACAACACAAGCTAACCGAAAATCTCTAGGGCTCCTCGGAGACTTTGCCGGGTCTATCGTTTATGTTCCGTCCGAAGTGTTGAAGACGCGCATGCAACTACAGGGACGTTACAACAACCCTTATTTCAAGTCGGGATACAACTACAGAGGCACCATCGATGCAGCGCGGACCATTGTGCGCCACGAGGGAATCTCGGCGCTTTTTCACGGCTACCAGGCGACACTCTATCGCGACCTCCCCTTTTCAGCACTCCAGTTCATGTTCTGGGAACAGTTCCACGCCTGGGCCCGCACATACAAGCAGAGCAGAGACGTTGGTATACCTCTGGAGCTCTTGACGGGCGGTCTCGCTGGGAGTTTGGCTGGCGTCATGACATGTCCCCTGGACGTCGTCAAGACAAGGCTGCAGACTCAAGTGCACCCTGACCTGTTACCGAAAGAGAGCAGACCGGCGGTTAAGAGCCCTGCGCATGCCTCGACAGCAAAACCCCAGACGCGCAGCATCTCAACCTCATCGCCGTCAACACATACTCCTCGCCCTGGCGCCGTGAACCTGCAGACCTCTTCCGTCATCCAGGGCCTCAAGGTCATATACCAGACGGAGGGCATCAGCGGCTGGTTCAGGGGCGTGGGTCCCCGTGGCGTATGGACCTTCATTCAGAGCGGCACAATGCTGTTCTTGTACCAACGCATTCTTAAGCAGTTAGAGATTTGGGATCCTCCTGTGGAGAACCAGCAGGAGCATACCATTTAAGGGTGTCGTCAGGGCAGACAGGGCAGGGGATATCATGGATGGGATGGAGAAACTCTTGTACAAAAGAACCCCATCTGTACACTTTGTAAGGATAAACATGGGGACTGGCGTTTGACGGGCATGGTAGATGGACGCAAATGTCCAATAGAGAGCCGATAGAGCGAAAGACAAGTCTCATTTCAAACGTTGCCTTTGGTTCCACACAGGTGAACCCAGGTACTCGTGAAGACCATGCGGTACCAGACGAAGAGGCTGGTTGTGAAAGCCAGCCGGTCAGCCGGTCAGCCGGTGAGTTTGCATGTGAATCAACTTCTTGAGAGCGTGATAGGGCTTTTTTCTCCCACGAGTGAGCTCCAGCTGTCAAAGGCAGCCCTGCAGTACCTGCCCCACTAGCGTATAGTGGACATATACCCCTGTTTTCCCCCTGCCGAGGCCCCCTGTGTGCCCCCCGAGCTCGAGCTTGAGCTTGACGCGGGGTGTCTGGTAGCTGCTAGCTTCCCTAGAGCAGCTCCCGAAATTTCCACCTTGAAACACGCACCTCATGACAAGAACCCGCGACTTTGTTCTCCATCCGCCCTCAACCGCATCGCCGTTCACACAACAAGAGTCAAAGGAATTGCGCATAACAACGAGAAATTTCGACCAGATGGCCTCCGATTCGGGCACCCCCCCCCTCCTAGGGAGCCGACCCCGAGCGGCTCCCTTCCTGCTTCGACTGCGATCCCGTTGAAGCGCCCCGCGCTTGAAGAGGATTTCAGTCCCTCCGTACCCTCCCCCCTCAACCCAGACGTTCGATCTACACCGAAACCTCAAGGCACCGACGATATGCCTGCAAAGCGCAACAAGAAGGAGTCGCTGAAGAAGCGCGAGTCCAAGGGCGTCTTCGGCGGCGACAGCAACCGTGGCACGCCGGACCCCAAGCATCGCGAACCTAAGCAGAGCGACTACAGTCCGATGCGTTACAAGTTGGCACCCCCCAAGCCCTCCGACTTTGAGCCCGCGCGCCCTCCTGTTTTCACCCACCACCATGACGTTCCGGCCTTGGATGGCGGCAAGGTCCAGTTCTACGAGACTTCGGAGCAGTAAGTTTGCCAGCGCCTCTACGCAATGGATCGACGGCGCTGACCCCCCATACCAAGCGTCCACAACAAGAAGAGCTACCACTACACACACTGTATCGCCGATCCTGGATTTCCCTCGTCGCTCTATTACCGCGGCACCGAGGCGGAGCCCCACGGCCCTCACCTGAGCTTTGAGGATAGCGCAACCCATCTGTTCTTTGACCAGACGGGTCGTCACATCACAACCAACAAAGGCTTCCGCATGACGCGCGCCAATGTGGCGATCCGGGAAGGACGTTTCTACTGGGAGGTCAAGATCACGAGGGGAATCGTGGACAAGAAGAATGGAGAGGGACAGTCCGAGTCGCACGGCCACGTGCGCATGGGCTTCGCGAGAAGAGAGGCGTCGCTTGATGCGCCCGTCGGCTTCGACGCCTACAGCTACGGATTCCGTGACGTCGGCGGCGAGAAGGTCTACATGTCGCGCCCGAAGCCCTTTTTTCCCGAGGGAGAGGGCATTCGCGAGGGCGACGTCATCGGTTTGGAGATCCAGCTCCCCTCGGAGCGTCTACAGCGGAAGGTCTTGGCTGGTCAGTACAACCCGGCCGTGGACACTGGTCTGGACGACGACAGCGCGGCATTTGATGCGCCCAACATCGTCCGCGATCGTATCCCCATTCGCTTCAAGCAGCACATCTACTTTGAAAAGATCGACTATCATACCACCAAGGAGCTCGAGGATCTCATGAACCCCTCTCCTGTCTCCTCCGGCCCCGCCAACTCGGTCGAGCCGCCGAACCCAAACCATCCCGTCCCTGCCCTTCGCACTCTCCCCAGATCTTACATCAAGGTGTACAAGAACGGCGTTCCTATGGGAACTGCTTTCACTGATCTCCTCGCCTTCCTGCCCCCGCCTCCAAGCCGCAGGCGCAGATCGGTGCCCGCGAGGGCCTCGACAACGGCATGCTCGGTTACTACCCCGCCGTGAGCGTCTACAGAGGCGGCGCCGCAGAGGTCAACTTCGGTCCAGACTTTTGGTTCCCGCCTCCTGCCGTCACCGAAGACCCCGACAACGAGGTCTCCATGGTCGACGTCGACCAGGCCGAGCCTAAGGCGTCGTCGGCGTTCGCGTACCCCGGTCTCGATAAGATCCGCCCCGTTTCCGAACGCTATACAGAGCAGATCGTGGAGGACATTGTCTACGACATCATTGACGAGGTCGACTTATGGATCCAGGACGGCTGCAAGGTCATTGACCGCTTCGGCCAAGGCGAGAAGGCCGGCCAGACGGGCAGTCTCGCGGCCGGTGGGCGCGACGAGATCAAGGAGCTGGTCCAGGATGATTGAGAAGGTCTTTTGACACGATGAGCGAGAGAGAGAGAGACACACACATACAAAAGCGTACTTTTTGCTTCGGAGATACCCGAACTTTTCTTCATCACAAGAGTTCTTTGCATTGCGGATCCAAGGATGTATATCACGACTATTGGGCCATGGGCCATAGGATAATTCCGTCTTCATGGGAAGGTCTCTGATTTTCTTTTCTTCCTTGTTTTCGAGGAACGGCTCTCGTTCAGGAAAGCCGGGGCTAGGTAGACAGGCGTCAAACGAGGACATGAAATCATTGCAAAATCCCATTCTAACAAGGCAGTCGCCGTATGTATCTTGCTCGCTCGTTCATGCATCGTTCCGTTCATTCGTGGCAAAACGCTAAGTGACATCCAGGACGTGACGGTCATTAAACAGGGGAAACAAAAAGAAGAAGTAGGTATGAGCGAACCCACGGAAGAAGGTACGCGCTGCAAGGCAAGTCGAAAGCCTCGCCCGCGTTACTTCCTCGTCGCCCTTCTCCGGGGAGAATCGGGAGGCGGCGAGGCCCGCCTCTGGGGCGTCGTCCTCCCCGAGCTGTGCCTGCCGCTGCGCCGACTGCGCTCGCTTCTCTGGCTCCTAGGGCGGTCCTGGTCCGCGCGGGGGCGCCGGGAGGGTCGGGTCGTCGGGCAGCTCCTCGATGCGGCCGCTGCCATCGACGATCTCGGGTGCGTTCTCGCGCTTGATGCGCTCTTCGCGACCGCGCTTGTGGCAGTACCAGAGCACGAACAGCAGCACTGCCGGTGGGTGTTAGCATCCTTTTCAAGGAGGTGCGCCCCTGGGAGTTGGGGGAGGAGACTTACGGAATAGCGCCACGCTCCAAATGACGTTGGTGCCGATGAAGGCGGGCCACCGCAGCTTGAGGGCGTTGACAATGGCCTTGAGCATGCCGACGACGGCGCCCGGCTTGGAGACCAGGTCGGCGAAGCTGGTGGGGGTGAACATTTTCTTGGCGGCGCCCTTGATGCCATCGGCAGCCGACACCTCGGCGGCGTTGATACCTTGGCTTTTGGCGGCGGCGGCGAGGACCTCGGGCCCCAGGCTGGCGGTGAACTTGTCGGGGAGGCTGGTGACGAGCTTCTGCATGCTGCTGGGGAGCTTGTCGAACGACTTTTTGAGGGTGCCGTCGCGGTCCTCAACGAGGTTGCGGAGGTCGTCGACGGCCGTGGGCACGCCGTTGACGAGGTCCTTGAGGACGAGGGTGAATTTGCCGACGAGCTCGGACGACTCGGCCGACAGCGGGATGGCCTTGTTGTTGCGCGCCGAGAGGTTCAGGTCGTCGAGCACGCGCGACAGGTCGTCCTGCTCGCGCGCCGCCTCCTCGGGCTTCACGGGCTTGGTTGGCTCGAGCTGCTTGTCCTTGTCGCCGCCCTTGGCCTTGTTGAAGAGGAAGGCGATCTTGCCGGGGATCCTGGAGGGCCCCGAGCCCCCGGGCGGCTTCTCCGCGACGGCGACCGTCGCCGCCTTGGCTGGAGTCTCCTGCTGGCCCTGCTGCGGCGCCGCGCGGCGGGATTCGTCAGAGTCCCAGGTGTACTCGGGGGTCTTGCTGCGCGGTGGCAGCGCCGGGCGGACGCTCTCGTCGTCCGAGTCAATCTCGTCCGGGTCGGAGAGGATGCGCCTGAAGAATGCCTCGTCCTTGCGGTCTAGGAGCGGCGCGGGACCGCCTTCAGTGGCTCCGCTCGCCGTCGTTGAGACGGATTGAGAGCTGGTCAGCCGCTGCGACGGCGAAGGCCGCGAGTCGGGTTGGAGATGCGCCGACGTCGATCCATTCTTCTTCTGCGGTTGTTGTTCCCCTTCGGCCGTCTCCTTTGCCTCCTTATCGGTCTTGTACTTTTTGTACTTCTTGTAGCTCAGGTATTCCAGCATCGTGGGCGAGGCGGTTCCTGGTCTCTGGCGAGCCAGAAGGGTCCAAGGCCGGGTGCTGGATTGCTGGCGGGGTGGTGACTGGGAGTTGTGGTCGGGGCCTGCTGTAAAAAGAAACCAAGGTTACCTGTGTGACGAATTTACAATCTGCCTTTGTGCGCGCCGGTAGACGAAGAGTTGTCGTTGGAATGCAGGCGGTCGGAGCCAGTTGTTTTATTGACCGGCCAAGCGCTACTGAATCACATGCGGTCTGGGACTGGGCCGGGAGGCGGCGTCATGACCTGCGAGCTATAATAGGTGTTAGCCACAGGACGGGTTGGACGAGAGAGCAAGTTGGGGTAGCTTGCACAGCCACGCGTGATGTCACTCACTCCTGTCATTGGAGCCCTCCGGCCGGCCAACCGCACCTAAGCGAGCACCGGCATTTGGGTCCGGACCCGCTAAGGTGCACCGCCACATCGGAGGCCCCATCCAGGTTGCCAGGGTCCAAAACGTCGCCTCTTGTTGAGGGTTTGGGACCCTGGGACCCCCAATGTACGATGTAGGTGGAATGAGGGAGAAACATTGTGCTCGTCCGAAACTAGATTCTATTTCTTTTCATGTGTGTGTTTTTCAGCTGCAATGTTTGATAGCTATGGCGGTCGAATGGCTAGTTTCTGCTTCAGCCGCCAGTACGGGGTATCTTTTGTGAAAATTGCCCACGGGCCACAGTATCCAGGGGTTGGTTGAGGTTTGGGGTTCAAAGCGCTCCATGCTTCATCACGCCTCATCCTCGTCTTCCTCTCCACTGTCCTCGTGCACATTTTCTTCAGCCACGTTGCTTTTCCTGCCTCCGCTTCTACGACGGCCCCTCTTGTAGGCCTCCGTGCTGGTCTCTGCTTCCTCCCCGACATAGTGTTCACCGTCCCAGTCTCTTGAGCATCTGGGGCACTTGTGGCTGCGCTGCGTTCGCCAGTACGCATCGGCGCAAATGTGATGTAGACGTGCGTTGCAGTCCCTCTCCCCGCATCTTTGGCCAACGGTGACGATCCCCTTGCACGCCTCGCAGAACTTGATGCGCTGCCACTCTTGCGCGGCCGCGTCGGGGTCGTTATACGAGTCGATGAGCCACGCTCTGAGCTCGAGCAGCGCTCGAGGGCTGAGGCTATAGAACCCGTCCTTCGACTTTTCCAGCCAACCCTGGTTCACCAGGCTCACCAGCATGTCTTCCACCTCGCTGTGCTTCAACCCCTTGTCCACGGAGGACTGCGTCTGCGTCGGTATTCCGTCCTCGTCGACGTCGTTGCGGTTGTTGTTGCTATTGTTGCTCTGCTGCCGCGGGGGACGGGCAAGCTTGATGGCCTGCATCTCTGTGATGCACATGAGCTCCATGCGCGGGGAGTTGTACGTCTCGAACATGGCATCGAGAAGTCTCTTGATGAAGGCGATTTGTTCGGCATTGTATGTGGTCGCGAGCTGGGTCATCGGGTCCGAAGCTGTGTTGACGAGAGCGTAGACACGCTTCTTGGAGACTTGGTGGACGGCGCTTCGGATCTCGTAGTCGAAGAAGGAAACGGCTTCAGCGGCGGCTTCCAGGAAAGATTCGAAATCCTGCTGGGTGACCTGTTCGGTGGCGACCGGTTCACCATCCTCGGCTTCTATTGTAAATATTTCTGCAAGAATATTCTGCGCCTCCTCGAACGTAAGGGTTCCGCGAGCCAAGAAGGCTTGCAGGAAGGCTCGGTTGCCATCATTATAGTGCGGTGGAACAATGTTCATGTTGGCGATGTGGTGGGGAGCATCGACCCGAACAAAAGGTTCCTATGCAGCCCGAAACAGATTGCACAAGTGGAACAATGTTAATGAAACCGTCTAGGACTATCAGAACCGTTGTTGTGTAGCCCTGTCAAATTGTTGGGGTGTTTGTTGCTGGACAGGTTCTATCGCGGGGAAGCTTTCGACGCGCCTTTGACGCGTATCAATACATGCTTAATTGAAAATGATCGAGCACCTTTGCTCGACCCCACTAACACAGAGCAAAGTATCCGTGACCCATTAGGAATGCAGCCGCAAGTGGGTCACTCCCTCATCTCAACTTCTGGATTTTGGTGGCCGCCTTATCTATCACCTGCGCCACAAAGTGGCTAGATGGAGCCGATGGCCCACCGACGGAGATTTTCCATTGCCATGCCACTCGCTCTGTTGCATCGGCCGGCAGTAGTGTACGCCAAGGGGTTTCTCCACGGCTCTGGGTCAGAAACTCAAAAATCCATCTGCTTCCGAGGATGGAGGTGGATGGATGTTTTTAACTTAGCTTAGATCTGGTCGCGTAGAAGGAGTTCCATGCGACCTCAGTTTTCGCAGGCTTGTACCGCAACTACCTAGGTAGGTAGGTACCTATGTAGGCGCGACCTATTCGTACCTACCTACGTGTCGACGAAACGACACTTCGCTTGCAACTGCTGATCACACTCAAACCCTCTCTCTGGCTTGAACTTTCCTCTGGCCAAAAAGGGATGCGGCAGACAGGACCGCGTTCCGCATTTCACATTCACGCAGGCCGGGACCACCCAGCTGTCATCCAATCTGCAGGTACGAGTGCACGTGGGCATGGCCCGGTCATTAGTCAAACTTCATGTGCGCATTGGACTAAAGCTTCAGCAACGTTCCATCTGGCGGAAATTTTGCCCATCATCACGCTCCCCCCCCCCCCCCCCCCCCGCGAGCAAACATCGTTTCTCTGTTGGCGCTACATTCACCGCGCTTGCCGCATCAGGCCCAACACCCGAAGCCATGCCCGTCGCTCGGGCCCCTTTGGACCATCAGTCTGAGTG
Organism: Colletotrichum falcatum; assembly: GCA_019425465.1. Taxonomy (NCBI): domain Eukaryota; kingdom Fungi; phylum Ascomycota; class Sordariomycetes; order Glomerellales; family Glomerellaceae; genus Colletotrichum; species Colletotrichum falcatum. The sequence goes on along the minus strand of SWKJ01000209.1, from coordinate 726,999 downwards.
GCCTTTCGTGTCACTGTGCTGACTCGGTGCGACCAAGCCTTATGCAAAACCACTAACTCGACTCAGCATCATGGTTGTCCCTGTCCTTCAGAGAGCCCCAAGCACCGAGGAACCGGGACACGGCATGCTCCCTTGCCATTGAAACCGGCTCAACGATGAGATGAGGTGTGGTGATGACAGGTTCCAATGGGGAGCTCGGGAAATCCCACATCATCTGATGCTCTGCGGGAGCTTGTTTGCTTAATGGGGGGAGTCTGCGAAAGAATGTGACTTTGTGTCACTGACTCGGAAGGTCGTCGTCAACCCCAATGGTAAAGAGGAACGCCGTCACGTCAACCCGCTAGACCGTCGGCCCGGTCGCCTCAGCCAAGTTGGAGCTGCGCCCCCACTCGCCATACGCGTTTCGAGCCATCCTTGCCTGAACTCCTGGATAACAAGTACGGATGGTCATGTCCGGAGGCTGCCCGGTAGCAGTTCGGTCGAACTCGTCCACTGCTATGCCAAATACACTCTAGCACAACCCAGGTCGGCATCTGTCGTCCTATGGGTAGGCTTTCTGCAGCAGGTTCCACAGACGCCTGCGCACCGGCGCTTCGGCCTGACCCACGCGGCTAGTAATACACTTCTCAACTAGATGGATGGTGGATGAACCCTTTCATCTCAGTCTGACAGGCCACCGAGACTTTGGTCGGCAGTTGTCACTAGAATCGCACCAAGAAGCCAGCTAGAATGCCGTCACGCCGTCATTTGTCTCGCCATGGAATACTGCACTGCTCGGCACGCAGTCGGGCCCTTCTCGTATCCCTTCGTATTGGCGCCATGTCAATCTGGGGAGCACCTTCTCACACTATCGCGTTTCAACCTTGGGTACCCACCGTATAACGGGGTCACTCTTGAGCAGTCCCACCACACCCTCTCGTAGAGGGTTCCTGGCCAAGACGTTTCTGTATCGACGATTGCAAGGCATATGGGGGCTCGGGGTTCATAGCTCGACCCGGGCACCCCTTGCCTCTTTAGAACGTCAGCAAGCCCCCTCTCGTTGTCTTATTGTCGTGCCTGATCGTCTTTCAGCTTCCTGCGAGCGCCAGGCAAGGATCGCCTGCATCTCCTTCCCCAAGTCCTATTAGTCTAGAGGTTTCATCGCTTCATTGCCACCACGAATACCTAGTATCTGGTGCGTGGGTAACCATGCGCCGATCGCAGAGGCGCGGATCGATCTTAGGGCAGCGTTGCATGATAAGCATGGCCATATCGTTTGCCCCCGTTGCCAACTCTTAATATTTCTTTTTCTTCTCCCCCATCACCTTGTTCCCTGCTACCGTTCATCAGCTCCATGTTCATGTCTGTCCTGCTAAGCCAGTATCCGAGGGGGTTGATATGGCCATCCAGATGCCTCAGGAGGAGCTGGGCACATCTGTGGGGGTTATCTTTTACTCTGTGATCTGTCTAGCATGCAGTTTCCTCATGGCCTGGTTAGTCTATTCCCATCATGAGGAATTCAGCTGTAAGTGGACTGAACGACTGGTTCTCCAGTGCCGCTCGGAGACTTACGCATATCGTCGTGTACAGATGTCGCATTTATCTCATACTTTACGGGGCTGTCGACGGCGGCTTCTGTAGCCCAGCAGATTCACACGCTTGTACGATGGAGGGATATCAAGTTCGACCAGTTCCACCATGCCAACGCCAATGTCGGCAACCCTGAGCTTGCCATCTCTCATCAGTCAGTCGGACTCGATCTAGTATTTTTCTACATCCGTAAGATGCCCCTTCCCCCCGGTTCGTGTGGTTCAGCATATCTGACACTCAACAGAGTTATACTGCTACAACGTCGAATCAGCCTTGATCTTCTTCTGGGCCTTCGCTCTCGTCCAGTCAATCTTCCAACTCGAACCAGCCAGGTCTCTACGTAGACGCGTCACGTTTATCTCCAAGGCCACCGCTGTCCTCCTGCCGGCGCTGCTGGTGGGCTCTCTCAGACTCGAGACGGTTCAGAAGCAGACCGCGACCTTCCTCCTGTTGGCAGATTCGTTCAGTAAGTTTCGTTACCCCTTGTCCGGCGGGCGACACCTAACAAATCATCAAGTGGGCTTCTGCCTGAGCGGCTGCGGTGTTCTTCTCTTCATCATCTTGATCAAATACATCTACACGCGCCGGAACCTTCTGTCTTGGAACGTCCAATATGGCCAACTGTCGAACAGCTCAAAAAGCAGAAACACACTCCCCCTCAATAGCAGCGACTGGAAGCGCCGCCGGAGCATCTACGACAATTGGCTGGTGGTCCGCTTCAGCATAGGGTTCGTTGCCTTGGCGTAAGGATAGCCCTTCATCTTGACATCAATGGCGATCTTCATAACTAACGGAACATACAAAGCATCTACCAGTTCTTTAGTATCCTCTTCCAAGTCATCTCTTCGCGGCAGAATTCCCGCGACTTCCTGAGAGAAAGCCCGGATCTCAGCATGGACCGACTGCACCAGGACCTGCTGCTTTTCATCCCCGGCGCGTCCACGAGCCTGTTGGCCTTTGTGGTATTCGGTACAACGAAACCTTTCCTAGAATACCTCGCCGACACTCTCGTTCCGCGAAGGCTCCGAGACAGGAACAGAGGGAGGGCGAGCAATCCGAACCCGCAACGGGCTCCGTCACCGCAAGAGTTCTCTCAAGGGAGCGCGGCATATCCGCCGCGACTCTCGTTGGCACCCTACAAGTTGAACGGTGGCTGCATTGGCGGCCTGAACACACCCATCTCCGAGAGTGACAGTATTCAGCTGAGGGACCTGGGCGCCGATGACTCGAAAACGGTCATAGAGGACGATCAGTGGCCGCTAGTGAGCGTCAGCACGGGCTCCACTGTCCCGAAGAAACCTGTAAAAGTGTACTTGTTTCCGAAACATTAGTATTACGAGTTATGACAAAAATGATACCATGAGGGCTGAGGCTCTCTCCTTTAGTTACGAATTGATAGTTGATGGCTGATGCTGGGCGATTTTTGAGTGTGCCGGGTTACAATGTTACCTTGAATCGTGCATAGATGGTTTAAAGTGCGAGGTGGGTGCAGAATAACCCTCACAGACCGGCTCCCTATCAAGTTCAGAAAGGGGACGAGTGGGTTGAAATCCACATCTACGTGCTCCGGACACACAAGCGCAAAGCACTGGGCTTCTGCTTAGGTAGTTGCTGAAACCCGGTCCTCTCAGGCTGGTCGACGAATACTAACATGTCACCTCTGTGATTCAGCAAGCCCTATCAGTTATCTGCGAATTACGGAAACTTTATCGTGTCTCTCTGGAGGAGACCGTGGCAGGTCTGCGAGTATCCGGAACGGCGTGTCGACTCAACCCCCCTTGCGTGGCCTTACGCATGAAGTACCTACAGGAGCTCCCCCTAGACGAAGTATCAGAACTACAAGAAGGGTAGGTGGTTAGACCCTCGTACAAAAAGGGACTCTTATCCTGAACTAGGTAGTCGATGGATAATACTTACGTCAAGGATTTGAATAATTACGCAATACCTTAACTATATCAAATTAACAACCATCAATGTTTTCCGCATTCCCGTGACTATCGTATGAGAAAGAATCTATAAAATGCATCAAGCTTTACCTAGTAGGCAACTTCTCCATACTCTGTTTCTTGAAATACTACGTCCCACACACTACGGGGCACACATCACGTACTTAACATACCAGGAGTCATTTCCGCCCCTAGGTCTGCAAACTTCACTTTGCGAATAACTCTATACTCGTTCTCAAAGTCGGCAGACGTACAAGGTAAATAACTCCTGCATACATTACTTTTTCTTAGATAGATACAATCCCGCCCTAGCCGCTATTTATGAACTGGACCGAGTACTGAGCACCGGGTAAGGAACACTCTACTACCCCTCCTCCTTTCATAGCACAGGCGACATTCAAGTCTAATTCTCCACTGTCACGCACCCATGAGCGTGTTGCTCTCAACCTCCTTGTCAAAGTTGACGATATGTGTGGAATCACACCACCGCCTAACCCCCCACTTCCTTCTTCACGCTGCTCTCTCTCTCTCTCAAAAAAAAAAAAAAAAAAACAAAACCCCGAGCACCACTTCAGACGAGGATACGCCTCGTTGATATCCGCGCTCGTCGACTCGTGCAACATCTTTCCAAAGTCTTCAACGCAGGGATGGCGGCCAACTACAGCGTCGCTAGCTAGGTCGGCCGCCCCAAGGACGTCATAGTGCCGTAAATGCCCGTGTCCTGGTGGCAGACGGTGGTCCTGGCCTGGTCAGAGGTAATGCCGCGATACTTTAGCGCCAAGATGGTGCTGAGAAGTCGCCTATGGGTTAAATAATATGTGAGTGGTCGTTGGGTTCTCGTTGGCCTTATCAATGTTACAGATGAGATAGGCTCAGTACCCACGTTGAGGGAGGCAAGACAGCCGCCTTGTCGGAAAATTACCACTTGCTGATATCTATAACTAGACAGGACATATCGGGTGCTCTATTTCTAGAAAAGCACGGCATGCTATTTGATTGGGGCTATATAACGGCGGGGAGGGCTTTGGTCCAGGGGCCCATGGTCTTACCATAGTAGAAGACTCTCATGGGTGGTTAAAGCCTCCGTATGTAAACTCTCCTTGGCGTGTCGCAGTGTCTATGCAACCACCGCATCGTTGGGAGGAAACCCGGTGTCCCTAATGCTCGTCGGAAAGGGCTCGTCCAAGAGCGGTCGACCACCAAATATCTTGTCAGCATTGACGGGTACGACCGTTCATCCATTGAGAGTGGCCTCGTCTTGGCACGTGTTCAGAGTTATTCGTGTTTTGATATATTGCTGCGATGAGATTGAGATTCTCGGGAATTGGAGAGCAATACCGCGGAAGTCGGTTGGCTTCTTCACAACGAAGAGTTAAGCAACCCAACTTCCAAGATGGCGGCTTTATGAAAGGATAGGGTATAGGTACTTATAGCATAAGACTGCAGGGACCCTATTGGCCAACGGATCACGATCGACCTTTGCAGATTAGTGATGCCGGCAGAGGCCTGAATGCCGGGGCGCCTTTCCGGATGACGATGAGGTGATGTTCATTGCGTTCGGCAGTCCAGGCGCAGGCGGCCGGCCGTAGTTTCTTGTCACGGCTTCCGGGCTCTGCAAGTGAAGAGCGCCCAGTCGTGCGTAGAAGGGCGAGCAGCGGTCCACAGGTGTAAAAAAAGCGATTCATTCGAATCAAGTAGGTATCGCGTTGGCATGTGGAAGCGTTAGTCAGCGCAAGATTCTAGGTGGCTAAGGATCCGATGATTGGGATTTGCTTTGTTTTGGAAGAAATTGACGGGAGTTGCCAATCAGGTGCGTCATGGCATCTTTGGACCACAAACAATGCATGTTAGCAATGCATCTTTAAGTCCGATTAGGAGCCTCAAGTATTGCGTTCAATAGACCCATACTGCTCGCGTGACAAGCTTTCTCGAAAGACGAGCCACTCCCTTGCCACTCATCAACATCCGCCAAGACATTCAAGGTGCTGGTTGATAATGGTTGGCCTGGTGCAGCTTAGGCAGGGCCCTTTTCAACCAAATGGAATCCGTGGTGTTCGGTCGGCAGATAAGATGCTCGCAGTCAAGATCGTCGGAACGCCAATCCAGACCCGCGACCCGCGTGTAATGTTGGCATCGCTTGTCGTGATGTCCTTTGGTAAAAAGGAACGTAAGGCAGGTAGGTAGGTAGGTTAGGTAGGTTGGATGAAGGGCCTGACCTAGACATTGCTGACTAAGCCGCCTAACGCGACGCACGGCCGTTCTCATAGCTCCATCAACACTTCAACCTCTTCCAAACTTGAGTTTGGTTCATATCTGACGACAAACACCCGCGACAAACAAGTGATTAACTGTGACCTATTCATTACCCCAGCAGTCGACGAACAATATTCTCTCGATATATCGGATACCGAGGTTGAATTGACTGTTTGGCCCCCACCCGACTAGATCTGTGCTCGCCGCGGTTCACGGAACCCAGCACGGGGCCAGATCCACTTCACAGCGCGAAGGGGGACTTCAGTGTGCCATCAATACGCAGAATGTGGTAGCAGAACGAGCCTGTTCTTGAGTATTTGTTCACGTCGTAGGGCCCGGGTTGGTTCGAATCTCATTTGAAGATCAGTTTCAGCGATCACCACTCCTGCTATTCCTGCTCCAGGTGGCCAGCCAGCTTGCTATCAATAGCACTTCATCCCGGCACAGAGCTCACCACCGTCGCCGCCATTCCGACATCCTACGTACAGTCAGGATGTCGGACCTTACAGAGTACAACGTAGTGGTTTTCACCCGGAGCGATGGCCAAGATCATGGACCAGGGTACTGGCCAACCATAGATGCGACAACCAAGAATGCAAAAAAGACGACGCAAGAAAAGACACCAAGAGCGAAGCCTCAGATGGTCCGGCTAGCCGAAGACGACCCAAGGTTTCAAGAGTGGCGAGTGAAGCTGGGGATCTTGCTGAAGCAAGAACTTACTCCTACAGGTAAGGTCACGCTTCTCTACCTCCTGCCAGTGCCGTCGATTGACTTCCCATGTAGAGGGCCTTCCGTGGCTCGTCAACTTTCCGCGCGGGTACTGGCTATACGAGAAATCAAAGCATCTTTGGGTCTCGGGCCACCCGGACAAGGCGAGACCTCTCTACAAGAGCCCGCAAGAGTTTGGTCTCCATCTGCTGTGGCTTCTTTCGAACTCGAGGGATCGCAATGACTGCCGCTGCATCCATTGCAACACTCGAGAGATGATGAACAACATGGACGGGCTGAGCTTCGTCGATGGCCCACGAGCTCTGCCTACAGCGACGAACACGCAACCCCCGTTTAAGGTCCGCAAGATCACGCCACAGACGCCGCTAGGAGTAATAGCATCCCCGGTTCCCGCAGCAGCGGCAACGCCCCCGATGGCGAAAAAGGAGACACCCGTGCCAGCATCTACGGCTGCAGCTGCGGCGAAGGAGGATACTCCAGTGCCCATCCCGGCGATACCCTCACGTGCGGCCCCAGTTTCTACCACGGCACAGGCTCCAGTTCAGGCACAGCCTCCTGTGCAACAGCTGCAACAGCATCAGCAGCTACAACAACAACTACAACAACAGCAGCAGCAACAACATCAACAACAGCAACCGCAGCCACAGCCGCAGCCACAGCAGCCACAGCAACCGCAACAGCGACAATCGCAGCCAAGCCAAACGCCTCCGGTTCAACCCCAAGTACAGGCTCCGCCCCAGGCTCCCGTTCAGGCGCAGGTCCAGGCACAAGTGCAGCATCCCAACCAGGCCCCTTCGGCCCAAAACTTGTACCAGCCACAATTTTTGCCATACCCTCCACCCCTTCTCGGAATACAGGCCTCATCTCTGTTCCGTGTGGGAGAGCTGGTCTGGTTCCAGATGGCGTCTGGGTGGCGCCTGGGCATCGTATCCGTCACTGCTCCCGCCAACCAGAAGCCTGGCGTCAAGCCTGAGATCCAGATCCTCCCGATATCTCACCATCTCTTCAACCAGTCGCCGATTCAGACGCTGGAGGCGATAGCTCGCCCATTTCTCGCCTTCTCAGTGCCCAACGTTAGCATCCCTGAGCTGCAGAATAAGGCTTACGACGAGGTCAACTGGGAGGCCTTCCTCCGTAGCCTTGCCCCTGAGGACAACCACCGTCGCGAGGTTGCGCTGCTCGACTCCTCCAAAATGGCGGCCCAAAAGGTCGGCGTGTCGTTCTCCGTCTTTAGTCGCATAGCCGAGAACGAGGGCGGTAAGAAGATTGACTACCACGGCATCTTCCTCGGCGCCGAGCGTATCGAGCTCGGCGACGTCCTCCGTGTCCGCATCTCCCCCGAACAGAACCTCCCTTCCGATGCCAATAATCTCCCCGACGCGCTGCTCGCGCTCCGCGAGATCTGCACCGCGCCTATCGACGTCCCCGGCATGGCCTTTTTCAAGGGGGACATTTACCAACCGCTCACCGGCGAGAATGCGCCCGTCACTGAGGCCGCCATTACCGTTCCCGAGGAGAAGCTCCCGCGGCCGCTCCGCGAGGAGGTGGTGTTCCGTAAGAAATTCGCCCCCGCGGACCGCTGGCGCTGCGTCCTGCTTAAGCAGAATGCTGTCCTCCGCGAGCCGGACCTCAAGGGCCGCTTCTACCCCACTCACAGGCTGCTGCCACTGCTCGACGGCCAAGCCAAAGCCGCGGTCGAGGCGCAGCAGGGAATCGTGCGGGACGTACAGCAGCGGCTTAACCAGCGCATCGATACGTTCAAGACGGCCTACATTGGTCAGAAGCGCTCCCGCGCCGACACCATCGGCCCCGCGCTGCCTCCGGGTAGTGTCCTTCAGTTTGAGCCGTCCGTGCGCGAGGAGGGCGCCTAAAGTCCGCGCGAGATAGAGAGAGTGGGCGCATGTGTATGAACCTATTGGTGTTTTTGTGCAAGTTGATACGACGGCTTGACAACACAGTACGATAGGCTATAGGCTGGCAATGGCTGACAGGGTAGACAGGCAATAAAGCCTGTACAGAATAGATATAGCATGGACACTACTTGTTTGAAGGCACAATCTCCTTGGACCGCCAGTGAACGTTACATTTGCTCAGGGTGTCTTGATGTGAAGTGGCATGCCCCAACCCCAGCCGCCGCGGCAGCTCCGAGTAGTGGCCGTCCGCGCCACGGCGCCACGGCGCCGGCTGTAAGGCACATGTTCCATGCGACTCGGGCGGCCCTCTTGAGTGGCGCGAGAGTGAGATGGTGATCTACATCACCAGAGGTGGGTGGCACGCGCTTGCGGCGTAGCATCTGAACCAAGAGAGCACGAAACACCGACATGTTGTGTCCGGCCTGTCTCTTCTCCACGGACCTATCGAGCGCCGCATACATACTAAACCATCGGGCCCAACTAACGCCCCCCCCCCTGCTGGACTGCCCACACCGACTCTCAGCTTGTCTCCCCTCCGGGCCATCCTCATCTGTATTGGTGGGCCTCACCCAAGAAGAGAGGGAGGAGGGATAGAGAAAAGTAATAAAAACAAAATCAGGTATCCCTTTTTTTTTTTCCTGAGCCAACTGCCCCCCTCCCCATCAGGAGCCCGAATTGCCGCGCACTCACGTATACGGTATGTACGAAGTACACAGGTAATCGTATGATATCCTGCCTGGAGAAGCCGAACGTTCCAGTGTTACGACGAGACGCATGTCAGCACAGGGGGGATGGATTGCCACCCGCCGTCGTTCGTTCGGACGTCCCAAAGTTTGGGACGCGGTCGTCCTCAGCAGCGCCCCCCCTCCCTTTCCCCAAAGCCGGGTTTTCTCACCCCCCCCCCCCCCTTCCTCCCTTCCGCCCCTAATTCTAGAAGGTCGCGTAGAAGAAACGCTCGAGGGAAGGAGGGTGTGCGTGCCGTTTCTCGTGTGCGCGGCGGCGGCGGCGGCGGCGGGCCAACGAGCAGCCTCCGACCCAACTTTGCAAATCAATGGGTAAGAAACACACACACACACAACCCTGAGAAGCCAAATGATCCCAGATCTCCATATGTACGCGCGTGGCAAAGGGCGAAGCAAGGGGTGGTGGTGGTGGATGGGTTTTATTTTTAATTCTCTGCGACAAGAACCGTACTTTCTTCTTCCTCTTCGTGTTTCGTTTTCCTGCCCCCTTTCCCTTCCGTTTCTTGTTCTTCTTCTTCTTGGGGGTTTTTTTTTGTCCTTTCCCAACCACCCCCACCCAACCCGACAGCTCGGTCGGTCTCTTGGGGTCCAGATTGGTCTCTGGGTGAGGTGAGAGATTGATTGTTCCGCCTTTTGCAATTCTCATTTCTTCTTCTTTCTGCCCTCCCCCGGTCATCCGTCGACGACTCACCGTCGCTACCTACTACCGCCTGACAGATACCTGGTGTACCAAGTTAGTAGGCAAGGCAAGACAGACGTCAAGGTAGACACTAATTACTCCACGCCCACGCCCCCTCCCCGGCACCCTCTCTCTGGCCCGGCACCCCCACCATTTCCATTGCTATTCCCGCCCGCCACCCCCTAATCCTAATTCCAACTTCCCGGGTTCGCCAGCGAGCACGCCCCCCCCCCCCCCCCCCCCCTTCCCTAACGCCTCTATTACCCGACTATACGGTACGGGTCCCGATCATCTTCTCTTTCCATCTCTGCCCGCCCACCGGATGGCCTGTGCTTGGAACGAGACAGCCGCAGCCTGGGGAAAGGGACCGACTTGACGGTACCGGGTTCGTGTCAAGACTAGGTAGATAGAGCGTGCCATTGGGCCTGTCTCTCCCCGTGTTGCCACATTGCCTTTTTACTTTGTTTAATACAATTTTAGTCTATACCCATCCGTCAAGTCTCCCAATCTGCGTCGTAATGGTTTGTAAATATGGGCATCCACTGCCCGCGTTACGTTACGTGACATCGTTGGACGACGACGCGTTCGCTAAAATCCATGTGAGGGAATTAGTGTCAAACACTTCCCGGCTCTCGGGCCCATGATACGTCACGGGCATTTCAGGGAGATAGCGCAGCATTTCCATGGAACCAAAGGGATGTCCAAAGCACTTATAAGTTTCAAGACCTATACTGGGGGGCGTAGGACTTGTTTATAGATCATATTCGTGAGAGATGGGAGAAAGGTGGGTAATGTAATGGTAATGATGATGATGAGATGAAAAGGGAAGAAAATCTGCCTTCCGCACGGCTATCGTCTGCCACCATGATTGGACTCGCCCTGCCGGTTCTGGTCTTCTCATCCAACAACTGCTCCTTCTTGGCTGCAATGTCTTGGCTGCAATGCAACCAACGCCGTCTGACACAATGCCGCTCAACTAGGTACTCGCTTTCTGCTCCGACTCGTCCCATCTTCCGCAGTTTTGGCCCGATCTACCCTTCCTCCTACTTCAGGTGCGTCCAAGTACGACTCCGCTCTCCCCTTCTTTTTTTCTTTCTTGTATAGCTTCTTTTTCTCTCATTACAGTTGGGCAATGTGCAGTAAAGTAGGTGCGGGACAGTGGTCGGCAGGAAATGGTTTCTTTGGTATGGTCAAGGTGGTGTTGGGTCGTGATAGTATAGTGCGTAAAGAGCTTCATGTTCTTCGTCATCCCTCTGGTCGTTGAAAGCAGAGGAATGGTGGCCGCGGCGAATTGAAGACGTGTGATGTGATGCAGATGATGGATGGTCGTGTAATTTCGTAGTCTCGCAGTCAAGGAAAAGAAAATGATGGGTGCTTGTTCGACGTGAAGAAATCGGATGAAAACGTGCGCCCCGGAAGGGTTAGAGGATGAATAGAAAATGTCGCATAATCGCTTGTCGCTATAAATCAACCCGGACATGATTCACCCCGCCATGCCCGTATGCCTCCAGTCGGTTTCGGTATGTCAAACGGTGCAAGAACCCACCATGTTGGGCATCGCGTTACTTGAGTTTCAGACTCTCGATCTTGGCCTGTATGCTTTTGAGGATCTCTGGGTCGGGTTCCGGCTCGACCTTGCGTGGTTTCAAACGAGAACAGTCGCCGCACTTCTCGTGCTCACACTTCTTGCAAGGGGTCCCGTCAGCGGCGCCTCCGGGGTATATCGTCTTGCACTTGTGGCATTCGTGGTGTGGAACAGCGTTCGGTCCAAACTCATCGCCAGGGTAGCCAAAGGGATACTTGTCCTTCTTGGGCCTGATATACGGTTAGCGTTCATCATCACTACCGGGTAGAGGGGGAGTGGGGGCACATACGGGTCTCTGGGACAGTCGGTGCAGCGGTTGTGGTTGCACTTGGAACAGGTTTTGCTGCCGGCAGTGAAGAGCGTCTGGCACTCGTGGCAAGTCCTCCTCACCCTCTGGCGAGGCTTCTTGTAGATGAGATCCTGTCCTCCGGTCTTGCTGGGGCGCTTAAGGACGATGTCCTTGGCGCCCTTGAGGTCGTACGAGTAGTCGGGGACAATGGGGGCGTTCTCCTTCTGGGCCTTGAGGATGGCGGCCCGCTTCTCCCGGCTGGCGATGCGTTCGGCCTCGGTCCGCTTGGGCGGGTGACGGACGCACTTGGTGCAACGGGAGTGTTGGCAACCGGGGCACTCTTTGGCGGCACCGAAGGTGGCGTTGCACTTGTGGCAAGTTCGGTGGACGCGCATGCGGATGGGCTTCTCAACACGAAGAGCGGTGCCCTCGGTAGAGATCCACTCGCTCTGCTTGATCTCGAGGCCAAATCTCTCGCCCAGCTTCCTCGCGCGCTCCTCGAACAACTCGGCCCGGGGAATCCTGACCACGCCCTCGAGGTCCTCGTACTTGCTCTTGGGAGCCTCCTTCTTGGCGGCGGCCTTGGTAGTGGCGGCGGCGGGCTGCTCAGTAGCCGGGGCAGTAGATTGACTGTGTACATGTTAGATGGATAAAAAGGATGGCCAGTGACATGGCGTATGGAACAGAGGTTGACGACAAAGACCGATGTCTTGCTTACCCAGGAGTGATGGCTTGAGAGGGAGGCTGCTGGCCGGCGGTGGACAGAGTCGACATGCGCTTGGAGGAACCGTCGCCTCTCTTGAAGACGGTCTTGGCGCGAGACAAGATCTTCCCGAATCCCTTCTTCTCTTTCGGGACCGAAGGTCCGGCTTGCGCTGGTGAGCTCATGTTTGAAGATGTCGTCGTTTTACGATGGTCGGGTTGGGAAACGTGGGGCACAAGTCGATTGTGGGTTTCCGCGGTGCACTGCAACCCAAGCGAGCGAGGCTAGGATTTGGTGTTTGTTTGAACGAGGTGCACGGGAAACAATAGTGCCTGGCAACAGAGAAAAAACGAATTCTTGGTTGTCTTTTTTGGAACAATCCGAGTTTGGATGGGTGGCGGCGGCGGGTGGCTCAAGTACGATGTAGGCGCTGCGAAACGGACGACAAGGGGTTGCGGATGATGGATGGTGAGCGTGGTTCGTGTAATGTAGGATAGATCAGCGATTGCAGGCGGGAACAGGGTGTCGATCGTTGTCGGTGTTGGCGAGTAGATGATTTTCGCTCAGTTATATTCGGCAAATCCGGCGAGTGTCCTCGGCAAGGGCAATCCTATCTTCCGCTTCTCATACGTAGTTTTGCAGAGGGCGAGTCGTGCCACAGACGACAGAATTTTGGACGTTGTTCGGAATGAGTCGACCAAAGGAGGAGGAGGAGGAGAAGTAGAAGAAGGTGTGGTATGAGGTATGGGGGGGGGAGGACGAGGATGAAGAAGGGTGGAAGTCAGTGACGGGACGTGGAGGAGGTGGTTGAAGGAAGAGTGGGAAAAGTGGGAAAACAAGGTGCAGATGCTAAGAGACAAGGTAGAGGAGGAGGCTAGCGTCGAGAAAGGTTAGACGTGGGTGCAAAGGCAGGTGCCAGTGTGAGAGCGCAGTGCAGTGCCAATACCCCCTTCCCTCTCTCTGGGCTGTTGCTCCGATCCAGTCTCCCCAGGGTCTTTCTCAGGTTGCAGCTTCACGACGACGCAGCCAATCCAGTTCGGAGCGTCAATGCCAGTCTATGTAGTCCCAGACTCCCGTCTCTTCCTCTCAATCTATTTCTATCCCCCCCCCAGTCGCGACTTCTTGCTGCGAGGTGCCAGAGGGATGCAGCAGCGCAAGTTGCAACGAAGGATTACATTACACAGGCGACACACCATAGCGGCGGGCAGACAAAAAGACAAACGAGGTCTCCAGCGTAGTGGTAACACTAAAAACCCACCTCGCTGGGTGAATGGTGACTGGTCACAGCACGGTGGCTCCAGTGGCTCCTCTGGAATGAACCCATCCCGGAGACAAGTTCCACCCATCGGGCAGGCCTCTCTGTCTCTCTCTCCCTCTCCCCAGCCTGTTGGTGCTAGGCCCTTGGCTTGGTGTACGATGTACGGATACTAAACTACGAATACGTACCGTAGCATGCGCTAGAGGGCCTGAGGTACGTATCTTTCCCGACAGAAGGACACCAGAATGGCGACAGACACAGCAAGCGTCAGTAGTGTAAGTACAGGCACAAGGGACTGGGACCGCGACTGGGTGGAGTGGGGTGGGTGGGGTGGGAGAGAAAGAAAGCGACAGGGGCCGAGTGGGTAGTGGGTGTGTTGGGAAAGATCAAGGGCAGGTACAGCATGGGTGGGGAAGGCCAGGCCCAGAGAAGCGGGGGGGCCTGGTGCCTTCCAATTGGGAAGGTTGTCCGAGCTTTTCTGGTTTCTGCGGCTGCGGGTCCATTTGGCTCTTTGGGAGCGGCGGGGTCGCGATGTTGGGTGGGGCGCACTGACACCCCAGAATCCCTGTCGTACACCTAGCAGGACAATCCCTGCTTCAGAAAGACACAACCAGTTGGAATGGGAAGGAGTGGTTTCGCCGGTCGATTCAAGCCCGGGGACTCGCACGGAGCTGCTCGGAAATATGCCCGGAGCCAATTCTCTCGAGGGGTGCTCCTTGTCTGGGTTTCTTGCTTAAACTATAGTACAGTACACTAGCACACTTCTGCTAGGTAGAGCCCACTTGGGGGTGGGCTAACAGGAAATACTCGTAGTCTGGCACCCGTGATACACGTCTTAGCTAAGACCGCCATCGTTCCCTTGGCCTGCGGCGCGAAGCAGAAGCACAAGCACAAGCAGAAGCACAAGCAGGAGCAACGCCGAGGCCTGGAACCCAACGACCAAGATGCATGCATGGAGGCTCAGTGAGGCTGATGGTTGCAAGGACACTTGGTCCCCAGCAACCTTGTTTCCAAATCCTCCCCCCCGAGACGACAAAACGCACACTGGGCAAGCTACCGCAGCCTTGCGCTATGCGCTTACTACCTACCTACTATGTAGAGGCACGGCACGGCACACGGTCCCATACTTGTCGAGACACCCAAGGGACCATTCGGGAAAAGGGCCGTAAACACGACGGCTAGTCTTTCGAGTAGCGCGCCTCATATCCATCAGCTCCCGTAGTGCCTAGCCTTAAAGCACGGCCAAAGGTGTATCCGCGTGGGCAAGGAGAGAGTGAGAGTGAGATGGCTGAGATGGCTGATGCAAAAGTACCGAACCAAGTCAGCCTCTCCGCTGGTAGGCAGGTAGTTTGGCCCTTCTTCGGATTGATTATAAATATTGACCGTGAACCCCAACTTTGCTAATTAGTGCACGGTCGCACTCCCCTCCACCGGCATTTCCAATCGACGTGTTGGTCGGCCATCCAAACAACGTGTGATGTCTCACACCTGGGATGTAGGAGTTCAGAGGTAGACGCTGGGGTGCTGACAGTGTTGAAGAAAAACCAGTAACCAGAACTTCGGAACAAACACCTGACTGGCTCATCAATCGCCCGGAGGATTTTTTTTTCCCTTGCCTTTTTTTTTTCTTTCTCTTTTTGAAATTATTTATTTATTGAGCCCTCCCCCTCTCTTCCCCCCAATTAACACACAAGAAGCCAACGTTGCTCACATCAATCGCGCATGTAGGAGATCGTGCGTCGAGTCGTCACCATCGGACGAAGAAAGAGAAGAAACGCGACAATCTGTGCGTGCCATTATACGGGCCATTGTCGACGGGTATCTAGATAGCCAGCCGGTCCCGAAAAAGGACTAGCGGAGGGGCCTCCCTTTCTTCTCTCCCCCCTTCTTCATTCTTGCCGGCTTTGCCTAATTACTTCTCGCGCCGGGTACGGATACTAAGTGTTATCGTGGTGTGGGCCTACTATGTAGATGCATTGGGCGCTACCTGGTGGCGCCCCCCGTCTTGATCCTCTTTTCCTCCCCAAGACAGAGGTTCTCCTCCACCAGGGAACCGAGCCAGTTGCCATGTAAGACGCAGGAGACACGGGCGAACCTTACAAAAGGGAACTGGTAATGCATGAATGAGTGTTTGAATGGGAAGGAGGGGGGGCTCATCACCGCCTCTTCCTCCTTCTATTGCCCAAGCCTTACATAGCACGATTCCTATCCCTGGGAGGCTGACCTGGTCCGGCCTCGTCTCAAAGGAAGGTCAAACCACGGTGGAATGTGGAATGTGGATGAGAGTCCGAAGGGGCCCTGCCCTGCTGGTCTTGGGACCCGAAGCCACGGGCATGCTCAGCCATCGGGATTGGACGCTCGCAAAATGGGTTTTGGTATTGCGGCAAGGCATCCTCCTCACCTCATTGGAATCGTTCTTAGCCCCCTTGGGCGCCAGGCCGTTGGGACGAGATGTCGGAACTTGTGTTCCGAAAAAGAAAGAAAAAAGAAGAAGGAAAAACACGATACGGATACATGCGTTCAAGAAGGGGATGCAGCGCGTGGATGGATGGCGCAGAGGCGATCAATACCAGGTGCGCATGCCGCGCCCTCCCAAGGAACCTGATTCTGGAGCGTACCATGCACTCCGTGGCGACTCGGTGGTTTTTTTTCTTCTCTCTCTATCTTTCATTTCCGTTCGTTAACTTCAGGGTATCCTTCAATGCCTCAATCGTTACACCAGTGCGATGTGACGGGTGGCATTGAACCAAAGTAGAGCATGGCAGGAAACGAAGCCTCGCCGGCCTTGTCGGGAACAGGCGCGATGTTCCCTCTGACGCCGTCTGATATTTCCCTTGTCGATATCGTTCGCAACCACCAACACACTGAAAAGGAGTTAAGAAGATAATGCCGGGAGGGGACGCAACGCTGACAAGCAGCCATTGGTTGATTTGTCAGGGCTGGATCCCTTGGTCGTGTAAGATGTTTGGTTCCACACTAGGCAGGAAATGCTCCGTCCTCCGTCCCTTGCTGCTCCCATGTTTCGCTCCCAAACACCGTCAAAGAAAGACGAGCTCCCAAGCCGTGTTTCCCACCGTCCCCCCCGAAGAAAGGAAACCTTTCAATGGATGCTAATCCCGGAGCGTCGCCCGCAACCCCAGGTCACACGTAGTCATTGGGGAACGTCAGACCGCTCCATCATGCCCAGGCCCTTGGAAGGCACAGCACCAACAGCGAGGCAAGGCTGGTAGGGTGCTTTACGAGACGACCAGGCAGGCGAGGCAAGGAAGATGATCCGTCCCAGCAGACGGGATCCGGAGATGATGTAAACCTCCTTGTTCGTTCCTTCAGGTTGCTTACCGCTCCTATTCGTACAGTACTGTACGAGTACATAGTAGGTATTGTTGCCGCGGCGCACGTGTCGGATGAGTCGATTGGGGGCCAGATTGCAGGTAAACGGGCGTTCCTCGGCAAAGTCTCCCTTGTCCTTCCTTCCCCTTTCATCGCCTTACCGTTGCGTCTGGTGTATGGAGGAGTATGATATTGTTTTTATTTTCTTGACATGTACGGATACAGATACTCCATTCTTTCTCTCCCAGCCACACCGGAGTGGCAAAGTGATTTTGGGTTTCGCTCGGCTAACCTCACACAGCTGCCAGTGGGGTACGAATACCCGCCTTCTCAGCTGTTTGGACACACTGTACTCCGTACATACGTAGTACGGGAACATGAGGTGAGGGGGGAGAACGCACCAAGTGAATGAACAAGGCGCACAAGATGACCGTACCCCGGTTTATTCCCACAACTCTGGTTGCTGTTTGCACTAGCGATTTCTTATGCGTTGGTCTTTTGGGCGTAGGCGTTTCTCGGCGCCGGAACGGAGATCGCGGTGGGTCTTGGGGGTCGGCCCAAGTGGGCTTTACAGGGTTTAAGTTTGGAAGAGCTGGGAGCTGGGATTCGGGAAGGGGGCCACGGGGGAGCCTCCATCTCTCTTTTGATTTTGCGACGCTTAAACGAGGCAGTTCGTCGGTCCACTGGCCACGATAAGGTCCAGGCGCCCCTTCAAAAAAAAAAAAAAAAAAAACCAAGACAAGAGCTTAGAATCAGTCAACATTTCAATCAGAGCCCGGGGAGAGCAATAGGATTGCAAAGCACTTATCTGTACATTGTGGGTAGCTACCTAATTAGGTGGTTTTTGTGTGTTTGTGTCTACGTAAACCAGTAGGCCTGTCTATCGAGGGCCGTCGCGGGACAGACAGACTTCCCGAACCCGACTCCGACTCCAACACCCTTTGTTCTTTCCCTTCCCCATCACCAGCCAGGTCTCCTTCCCTCCATATTCGTACCTGCTTTCGAAGAAGGCAGGAACAGCCAAGACGGTAGGAGGGCAGAGCCTAGGAAGAGAACGGCAAGCAAGAACAAGCCCTCGGCTGGTAAGCTGATGATACCAAAGCCCGGGACCCGACAGAAACTGCTGCGTCTTCTAAAGAGTGGCGCACCCACGCGTGAAATGTCTCTGTCTCACTCTCTCCCCACTTTCACCCTACCTACGGATACTTACGGCCGCATTCACAACACACACAGTACGACCATGCTTGGTAGGTACCTACTTGCCTGCTTTGGACGGCGTATCGCTCTCCTGTTCTCCCAGCCTTTTGTTCTCGAAGCACCGGCGCCGGCGCGTAATTGCACAGCCGTTTTCTGCATAGAAGCACGGGATCGTCTTTCTCGAGCCTCCATGGATGGATCTGGGTCAAGGAAATCAGAGGGAGCCAGCCCATTTGGGGAAATGACTGTTTGAGATGAAAGCAGCATTGGGGGAGCCCGAAGCCCCCGTCATAGTCTCGCCAACCGACAACACTGCTTCAGTACATTCATTCGCACGCATATGCCGCTGCCCCCTCAATGGCGGATATAGTGCAAACTCTTGTACTGCGGGTACACAGGATGCCTCCTCATCCACATACGAATGCAGGTAGGTATACTCCGTACGGAGTACGGTATCCGTATACGCTACCCACCTTGGCTTGGCCGACACGCATACGAATACCTACACCTACATAGGCAGTGCCTAGGTAAGACATGGGTCTGTCTCTCTTTCCCTAGTAGGTATCCGTATTCCTAGGAGTAGATACGGAGTAAAGTAGAAATGACAATTGTCCTAGTGTCCGCAGTCCCACGCCATCTTTGCTTATTGTCCTGCGTACGTTGGACGATGTGGCCGTTTGTCGACTCACCCTCGGTGCCACGGGCGGTCAGGTCATCGGACCGTGTCTCTGTCAAACGTCAATGTCGCTGCCGACGTCAATCTGGGGTTTGCGCCTGCGTGCGAACCCAGTCATGGACGCACCCACACAGACAACGCTGAGCCTCGATCTCAGACTGCACACACGGCTTTCCAGGAACCTCCCTCCCAGCCAGCCAACCAGGGAGGGGACCACGACTTGACCACTCAGGCCGTCTGCCAGCTGCGTGGCACAACACAGCAATTGATCATGCCACCCCGCAGCTGCACCGTCGTACATATTGCACCACATCACAACGCCGGAACGCTGTCGCCTGCATGCCGGTGACACCCCACTGCAGCTTGAGGTGACTGACAACTCGCCTCCTGATTTCCTCTCTGTCTTTTTTTTTTTTTCTTTTTTACTTTTCTTCCCAGGAGCCGAACCCGGCCTTTCCCCCCTTTGTCTAAACCATACTGCCGGGTTTGCCTGGACGTCGTCTGAGCACATTCAGCGATCGCCTCGTGTGGACGGTTAAACAGACGACATTAATTGCCAAACTTTTGAGCCACCAATGACAAAAAAAAAGCGGCGAGTTCCCGAGACGGATTCACACCCAATACACAGTTCCACAGCAACGACAACTGCGAGGCAACGGTCAAGCTGCGGGCCGGCTAGCTACAACAGCGTGGCAGGTGAGACATGACAAGTAGGTAGTTCTGGCGGACAGGTTGCCGCCGCTTGCCTCCTTGCATCCAATGAAGCGTGTCGCCAGCCAGCGTATCGCCAGCGTCGCAGGCGGGCCTCAATTACCTACGTTGGTTAATTCAAGCATGCCGGAACAAGGTGGGTGAAGAAGAGACGTCCCCGGAGAAGCAAACAGGTGTTCTCGCCAGGTGCGTCGAGCAGCGCTCGACTCATCGATTGACAGCAGCGTAGGATCGTTCTGGCTAACAGACGAGCAGCACAGTTGTTAGAACCAACCGCATAACAGTTGCATATGACCCGCCCGCCGGTCGGAGGCGGCGATCACGGCGATGGCACCCCAAACTGCCCAGCTGACCAGTCGGGTCAGTGAATTCTTCAGCAATCCCAAGACGGTATCTCTTTCCAGCCAGCCGAGGCACGTCCGTCGAGGTAGTGTCAACCCGACGCAGTCGAATGCTTCCATTAGCCCCGCACGAGTGTCACACCGTCGATGCAACTGGCTCCGGGCTTGACTGGAAACGGATCTCTTTGCATGAAGCCGGGCCCACAGAGCGAACTTGGACAGCGCTGCCAGACAGCCAGCACAGCTGCCCTCGACAGCTTGGTCTCGTGTCGTCATGTTGCACAAAATGCGAATGACTTGCAGCGGCTACACCTCCTTTTCCGAACTCGTGTGGATGCCCGCTCATGTATCGACCAGGAAGAATTTTCTTCTAGTCTGCGAAGCGGCCGCTCTCTCTCCCCTTTGCTTTACTGTCGCAGTCTATCTATCCGTACTCCGTACACTAGGGTCGGATTCCGTAAAGTCCGACAGCCTCGCTTGCCCAAGCGGGTAGATGGAAGACGAGCAGGTAGGTAGGTATCCGTACCCGTACCTTGAGGCGAATCGAATAGAGCTCCAATGGTGGCAGATCATACCCGCCGTCTAGAGTGCGCGTGCGGGTTTTGAGTGGCGCCACGGAACGATTAGCTCAGATCGACGTTACTATTATACTAGTTAAGGGGGGGCATGTATTCGTACGGATACCCTCTGGACCCTTATCTCTCTCTCTCTCTCTCTCTCTCTCTCTCTCTCTCTCTCTCTCTATGATTATGAAGGACACTTTTTTTGACGCCATGATAGAGCATTTTAATTTGGCCGAGTTCCGACACCTAGCTGCTTCAGGTTGCGGAAGCTGTCAAATGGTGCCTTCCATTCCACCATTACCAGCCTGCCGGAACAGTTGACATCAGGTGGCGGCGGCGGCGGCGGCGGCACGACAGAAGCCGAGTTCCAATAATCGGCCGGTTCTGTGGGTCTGTCTTGGGATTTGTGTGTTTGTTTTTGTTTTTGTTTTTGGTGTCGTGCGCGCACGCCAGTTGCCGCCCTGCTGGCCCCTGGGTTTACGTAGTAGGTGTACACTCTCGACGAGCCAATGGCCTGGCAGGGCCCAGCCAAGTGGTTGATGGATCCGTACTGGCGGCTAAGGTTTGTCTTCTTTCCGCCCCGCCTCCCTGATCAGTATAGGTATTCGTACCTACCACCTACCCATTGTGGCTTTTCTTGGTTTCACAAGCTTGGAAGGTACATAAAGGCGATTGTGTGTCAGAGAGAGAGCCCTTACCGCCTGTTCAAAGCCAATCAGTGGCCAAGCCATTACCTTGGGAGGCTGTAAAAGAAAAAGAAAAAAGTGAAGTGCCTGCGAATTTCGAACAATTCAAGCAACCAAGTCGGCTTCGCCAGCAATCAATACGCCGGTCTGGGTCTGGGCATATCCACTTACCCCTCCCTCTCTGGGTTCCAATTGGCAATCGATGTCATTTACGCTGATCGACCTGCCTCGCAGGGCGACGTGTCTGTCACGACTGACTCGGCACAGCCAACGACTGCGACTTTCCAAAAGACCTTTCGGGCAGCTGCAGACCCATCAAGACTTGGGTCGTTATTCCCGACACTTGTGGCAACAATAACAATAGCAACAAGAGCCACCGGCCATACGAGGGTCCATGAAATTAGCACTATGGCCAACCGACCCCTACCTACCTAGGTAGGTAGGTACACATCCATACGGCATCATGGTACGGGTCGCCAACCCCTTGGTTCCGAATGTGACGCGGCGACAGGAAGGTATCAACAATGACGAGAGTTTAATCAACCTCGGCGCGGCAAAAAAGAGGTCGTTGCCTCCCGTGTTTCAGGGTCGCAGACCACGGTTACGCCGACTGACCTCTCGAATCGCTTCCCAGCCCCTGGCTGCCAGTCTTCGCTTGGCGCTCGCCCAGGGAAGGCCTGACATGAACGGATCTTGCAAATCTGCCACTGTCTGCCGCCCATCCGCTTGTTTATTTCCGGACCACCACGCCAGAAACGCGCCACTCTGTACCAGACTCTCCCCTCCAAGCGGGACGGCACAAGTCTCCAGCGATACTTGGAGCATTGACGCCTGCCTTTAGGAATTGATAGTCGCTTGGGAGTGCGGTGGCCCATCACCGGATCGTTGTCGCCTCTCCACTCCCTGGACACACGGCTCTATTATTATATTGATGACGTTCCTCGCGGCTTTCGATGGACCTTTTGGCTTGCCGAACTTGCTAAATTGGATGCCTCCAAATCATGGGAACATGCATGGCTTTGTCCGTGTCTTTTTTGGCGTCTATTGAGCCCTTAGCACGGACTAACGGCCTTAGGGATTACATGACTTGGTAAGTGGTTCCTCACGGTCCCTCGCTAGCAAGACAAGACAGGTTAGCAACCGCGAAGGCGCCTCAGTCAACACTCGAGCGAAGAGGTCCTGCGCTGTGCTGACGCCGTTGTCGCACGGATTTTCGTCCGATCATCGTCCTCTCTCGTGGAATGTTTGGAGGAGCCCTGGTCCCTGTAGGACGGGCCGAGACGAAGCGTCCACCGTCATCTCTTGTCCCCCCCCCCCCCCCCCCCCCCCATGCCGCCGTTCCCTCTAGTGGGAGGGCCTAAGGCGAAGACGAAGGCATATGCACGCTTGGACATCCCGGCATCTTTTCGTCGCCAACATGAACGTTTCGTTATCAGCTCATTCTCTTTCGATTCAGCTTCGTGCTGCGCAGACCAAACGGGTGTGGATTTGCGTGGAAACCGTGGTGGGCGGTTATTGCCCGCTAAATTGCAACCTCCCGTATCCCCCGGTCTTTGCCCCTGCAACGGCCCGGTTTGCTTGACTTGCCTGACTTGTCAGTCAACGCCTTTCGGCGGCGAAGCGGACCCCAAGGGGAGGCATGACCAGAACCCCGGTTAAGATCATTTGCCGTGGGAGCAGAGTCATCTGTCGTTCCTCTGACCTTTACTTTTCTTTTAAGGTTTGTTGTTATGTGGTAACGGTTTGTTCGGGCGGCGATCACTTCGGGACCGGATCATGGTCTTCGCTCTATCCACGGATTATTCACGGATCATTCACGTCGGCGTGTACCGATTCGGCGACTGCGCTTCTAAAGACTCAGCAGTCGTACTCTGTTTTTTTTATCCCTCCCCCTTTCTCGCTCACCGACTTGCTTGAAATTTGTTGCTTCCGGCGAGAGAACCGGTAAGCTCGCATCCCATCTTGGACCATCAACTTGGTCCTGGTTCGGTATGGGTGCAAAGTTCATGAGGCCCTCAAGGGGCTGTCATTTCGAGTACAAATGAAGCCGAAGTGCCGAAACCTTCTGGCGTGGAGCTTCCTCCCCCGTGCGGATGTCTTCGGGCTGAGCCCATCGGGCGTGCTTCGGAATAGGTCCAGTAAGCTGAAGACGCCGTCCGAGACTTGCGATCTGGGATAGGGTTTGTCTCTGCTGGCCCCGCGGGACTGACGAGGCCTGCAACATGGCTTCACGCACACAGCCGCGCGCAGCAGCACTCAATCAATGCTCTTCATCCCTCGAAGGGCAAACCCACTCACACCAAGCTCACATGGACACGAACAGGGCATCGCGCATCGAGCTTGTCGCCAAACGGCCGTTCTTCCAACAAGACTCGTTTTTTGCAGGTTTTTTTTAACTGCGAGGGCATGTGCTTGCAGGAATGCGGCAGTCTCGTGCTCGTGAGGTTCGAGTACTCCTTCAACGACACGAACCATAGCGACAGGGATCAATCTAAACCTCGAAGCCAGGCTCTTGCAGGAGACCAAGCGCCGTTGGCAGGCCCAAGGCCCTAGAGGTTTGCAAGACGTTACCAGGTTGTCCCGAGGGGCCGCCGGGACCTCCCCTCTGCTGAGCACCTCTGACGGGACGGCCCATCGAGAGCAGACGTGCAGTTGGGCATGTGTGCACGTGTAAGGGGGAGGGGGCGGTTTCGATTGCGATCTTCCCCGGCATGTCACATATGCGAATCTGCGCTGGCTACCCGTTTTTGGAGTGGCAGGCTGGGCGGGACGTTGAAGAGGCAAACGCCTACGCAGGGGTTTCTTCTGATGGATCATGGCTTTCGCCTTTCATCTTCACCTGCTTCTTTAGCTTCTTCCAACGGCCTTCCGCGGCAAATGCCGTTTCAAAGCCGCGCTGGGAACCGCAAACTTGCGGCCGCCAAGTACGCTGCAGTTTGGGGGGGGGGGGGGGGCGCTGTTGCTGCATGCGCCCAACGAGGCAGGTCCAGTGGCCTAGGTATGAGCCCTGCAAGGCCTGAACAGGGCAGGAGTTCGGGGAGAACGGGCCAGGCGGTGTGGTGTGGTGGTGCACCGTCCTGTGTAGTGTCTACGTCGTCTATCTAATGCTGGAGGATGTGCCCAAGAGCCGCGGTGTGCTATCATGAGACCCCCCCGGAGCAACCGCGGGGTGTGTGGGAATGAAAGAGCGGGCTCGTCTTTCTCTCCCTGATGGACGGGGAAGGGACGCTGGCGAATGAGATGCCGACGGGGATGCAGTGTAGAAATAGAACCCATCTTCATGTGCTGGCCGCGGTGCGCCGTATTCAATGGGGAATAGAGGATGCGTGTGTGAGTGTGTGTGTGTGTGTGTGTGTGAAGGGGGGTGTTGGAGGGGTATCAGTTTCGAGCATGCCCGCGATACGTACGCAGAGTTACCTCCAAGGAGGTTGCGTGTGATGCCGCGCCGTCCGCTGAAACCCGATAGTATCAACGGCCAGACTAAATCAAACCCCGACGGTTTCCCTGTCTTCCTTGGTTCTGCAGCGATGAAGGGGGAGGGCGTCCTCCGGTGTGGTTTTTCCTTTTTCTTTTCGGGCCTCGAAGGGCTGCATGCACATTGGGCATCATTGGCCGCGACGAGGCGGGTTTGTCTTGAGAAGGGTTCGCGCCAGAGAGGATAGACGGACGGGAGGGCCCGCGTACCGACCGGGGAAGGGAGTTTGCTGAGGAATACCGTTGGGTAGACTGGCATGGAGGGGCCGTCGTACAGCAGGTATCCTGTCATCTGTGTATTTCGACGTTGATGGGCATTGCGACTGCTGATCGGCGAGGCCGCGCGAGATGTGACGAATGCATGCCGCGCTTGCTGAAGATTGCTGCGAGTCCCCCCCCCCTCACCTCTGAATATGAGAAGCCTTTAATGAGGGAATCTTCTCGGCTCGAGGGGAGATTCAGAACCTGATCTGAACCCTTGCGTTCGAAGGAGCCGAAGTGGCATTTGGGTGGCGACCAAGTGGCAACTAAGGCACTCCACGGCAAAGGGCATTACGGAACCACAGGAAGGAGAAAGGCTGTCGTGTTCAAGGTTTTCTCGGTTCCTCTTCCAAAGGAGAGCAAGGCAAAGGGTCCAAGGTGGCGGTACGAATACTCAGACTATACGTCTCGAAGGCTTGGGTTCTCCCCATGGCCGATCCCGTCTTCCAGCCGATCCCATGCTCCTCCAAAGTTTGTCAAGGGCACTCGGGAGTGGACTCTCTCCCAAACCCTGGAAAGGCGTTGACAAGGAACGTTCGCAAACTTCGGACTTTGGAGCAGGGGGCCTTCTATGTAGTATACATCATATCCGGGCAAAATGACAGTCGCATTTGGCTTTTCTTTTTTCTTTTTTCTTTTTTCTCCCCCCCTCCCTTTGACAGCCGTTCCGGCAGGCCCCCCCCCCCCAGCTCCAGGAACGCTAGACCGAGAAGGGGAAACGAGACAACGGACAAGACTGGGGACGGCTGGTCCGTCTAGACCTATTGTGTTTTGACACGCCGAGATGCCTGGTACGCTCCCACGATCCCATGCTCCCATACCCACGGTTCTCAGAACAAAGGCTTGTCCTCGTCAAGACGGTCCACGTCCGAGGTTCGAGAGAGCCTGCCTGGCCGCGGGGACAACCAGACGGGCAAGGCGAGAGAGAGAAGGCGACGCCGGGCTGGTCTCGGACACCATTGCTGTTGCCGTTGCCATTATCACAAGTACATGTACTATGTAGGTATTGCTCGGTGCATCCGCGGACGGGAGAGACTCCCCCCCCAGTCAACGAAACGATTGCCTTTTTGGCCCCCTGTCAAAGCGCGGGCCCAAGGGGACGGATGGCTTGGCGGAGACCTACGTCAGTCCGAGCTGGAAATTGCTCCCCTTCGCAAGGTGATTCGGCGTTATTTTTTCCACGGTGCAGATCACGTGCGTACTGCCAGCATACATAGTACACACCTAGGCATGTATCCGTATGTATGTACCTATGCATGGGTGCGGACTCGATGGTGGATAAAAAAGGATGAAATCCGCCCCCCCCCCCCTCCCCCTACCCGCGTGTGGGTTTGGATGGACGTCTGACTCGGACCCGGACCCGGATTTCGGGAGCTCGCGATTAGTTTATGACTGATTTTTTTATGCCGCCCGCGTCAGTGCGCTCGTGGGCACGGCCTTTGTGACGGGCGATTATGATTATCCGCGAATGAAGCTCGGATCTCGTGGCAGCTCTGCACCGGACCTGGCCGCGACGCAGAGGATTCGGGAGGTGCGCTCGGCGCGGGTGCCGCCGTCATCAATCGCCGACACCCCCTCCCCTCCCCCGAACACCTGCGGTACTGCTTTGATGGGGTCCGCGGAGGACAAGAGCCGATGAGTGCCGCGGGATTGAACCGCTCGAAGAGAGATTGCCGCGGGTATCTGCATATCGGCGTCCCAAGGGGGGCGCTCTATCCGTACCTGGACTCGTGTCAAGAACGCGCGGAACTGCGTGGACGAAGACCCTGAGCTCCGGGGAGACGAGACACGGACCCTTCCCTCATGTTATCCATAAGCTCCATAAGGCTTCGCTGGGTATGGAGATTGAAGAGCGCCCGGGGCGAGGGGGGTGCAAACAGTAGGGGGAGAGGGGATGACACACCTCTCTCACATGTGACCCGCCCTGGCGTGTGTTGTGGTTTGTTCTGCCTTGGACGCGCGACTCGCTCGCCGATGCTACGTAGGAGGAGGGATGGTGATAGCCAAGACTCTGGATAACCAGGGCTGGTCGATCCTGCTCTTTGGCCAGATGGTAGAAGCCATAGTAGTAGTGGTAGTCGGCACTATGCAGTATAAACGAACAAAAGATGAGGTAGCGAGTCGAGGTATTGGTACTAATGAACCGCCTTGGGAGCCTCTCCCTGCTCATTGCCATGCAATAATTTAAGATGACCTCGAACGGCTTGCTCGGTAGGCCTGCGGCTGCTGTCACGGCCCCGGTCGACCGGCGGCCGCCAAGTTTGTGCTCTCCGTGGGCTACCTGCTCCGGGATGGCCAGGTACCAACGGTCCGCCTGCTAGTTCCCGCAAAATACACGTAGCAGACAGGGAGGGCCTGCGGCACCAGTATTAGTAGCATCTCAAGGTTTGAAAAATGTTTCCAAGAGAACAAGAGTTCGCATGAATTACCGCGTGGGTTTGGGTTGGGGGCCCGGTCGCGGACAAGTCGGCAGATGGGATCGCCGAACCGGATCCTGTCACCGCAAGTCTGGCCAGGCTCCGGTTGACTCGCGCGGGTTCCCTTGTCGTCAATCTGCTAGTCAGCCGCTGCTCGCTTGCCGGGCCGTCACGTCAAGCAACTCCGCCAGCCCCTCAAAGACGTGAGGAAACCATGGCTGCCATGAACTATGAAGAAAGCGACCGGTACACTGCCTATACAACTCGGGAGCCGACAGGGAGCCGCAAGTCTGCTTCCTGGTCCTTCATTTCTCCTGGCCCAGGCATCCGGCTCGCTCTCCTCGTCTCGGGGTCCAAAGGTCAACCATGCGCATGCGTCAAGGCTGTCTGTCTCTGGAAGCAACAAGTAAGTGCCTCTGTCTGATTCATCCTGGACTACTCCGTACAAGGTCCAAACTCGTGGCGGGGGAGGGGTCCCACTCGAGGACTATCAGAGATTGCTCTCCACCCACTCTGGGTTTCTTAGGGCAGCTTAGCCCTCTGATTCGACATCACAATTTCGAAGATCGTGGCGGACATAGCTCAGTTGGGAGAGCGTCAGACTGAAGTCAACTTCAATCACTTAATCTGAAGGTCGTGTGTTCAATCCACACTGGCCGCATCTTCAACTTTTGCCCGTGGGACCAAATGCTCTGGCGATTCGCGCACCGCGTCGCCCG
The DNA here is from genome assembly GCA_019425465.1 of Colletotrichum falcatum. Classification (NCBI taxonomy): domain Eukaryota; kingdom Fungi; phylum Ascomycota; class Sordariomycetes; order Glomerellales; family Glomerellaceae; genus Colletotrichum; species Colletotrichum falcatum. The sequence continues at coordinate 698,957 of SWKJ01000209.1, read as the reverse complement.
AGTCGGCGAGAACCGGTTGGTCGGGTGGGGGATGTGCGATGCTTTTTTGTGCTTTTTGCATGCTCCTTTGCCGTCTGCCTAGACATATATACTATGTATACGGATAGATACACAGGTTTCGGTTCCTTCCCACACACGAATGCGCCACACCGGTTGGGCGATGTCAGTTGGTCATTGGCGAAGACTTTCCCCCCAACTTGATAGTCGCCACAGCAGATTTAAAGATGCAGTATGCGCGGGCAGCTAGTTCCCCGAGTCAGGAATCATTCAAAGTTACGTGGCACAGCTATTGAGATCTGAGCGAAATACAATTACCAGAAGGGCGACCTTGAAGTCGACACAAAACATGGACGATGATGGGCTATTGTGGTGTTGATGACGGCATTCAAGGTGGGCCGCGTGCGATAAGGAAGCCCGGCCCGGAGATGTTCCACCACCACCACCACCAGCGCCCGCAATCTCCGGGGCATTTCGTCACGAAACGCGACTTCCAAAAGCTACCCTTGGCTTAGGCACTCTACACGACATACTACGTAGACACGTTACTTGTACAACGCAACCGCATCGCATCGCATACTCTACACGCATTTCGCGCACATCCGCCCTCCCAAGCCATTCTCTTGAACCCAAAGACTGTGCACGTCGTCTTTGCACAGTCGCCCGTAACCTGCCCACGACCACCCCCACCACAGCTTTATGCAACATCGGCCGACCGAGTCTTCAGAAACGCAGCATCAACAAGACAACCCTCGACATCCTCCTCTCCCGTTCAGCATGGCTCTCCTCAACCCCACCAGCCGACCGGCGTCGCGCAACTTCGCCGCGAGGACCCGGGCAGCGCGTCCCCGCGCTCCGTCCCAGACGCCGGCCGCCATGGATCGCCCGATGCCGTCAGCGCCGACCAGCTTGACGAGAGGCTTCGACGGCTGAACGTCCACGATACGGCATCTTCTGAAGGCCACCAAGCCATTATTGCTGGTCAGCGAGTGATTGAGTACGAGAATGCCTTGACGCCGTCCACGCCTCGGCAGGCCCTGGGCTTCAAGGTCATCAAGCGATCTGATCCTCGACCGGATGGCGTAAGGCTTACAGACTTTCCCAATGGTACGCCTCTTGTGCCAACACCTCCCGGGCCGGGAATGCGGACTGACATGTGTACCTGCTGCAGAAATTTTGACCCATATCCTGTCGCACCTGCATCCCGACTCTCACTCGGCGATAGCTCTTGTGTCGAAGCGCTTCTACTCCCTCGTTACGACCCCACATGCGTGGCGAATGGCGTTTTTGCGATTCTTTCCGGGCCATGACAGTCTGGCCGCCAAGGCCGACCAGACTCGCTCGGGGGGCCCTTGGACCACGACCCATCCGAGTTCGTCCGGTCCGAGGCGCGCTACTTCTCGCGTTTGACCTCCCATGCGACTTGGAGGAGCGAATACCTGCTTCGAACGCGTCTTCTGCGGGGCCTCATCAGAGGCAAACCACGAACCAAGTCTGGCGGAATTGGCGCTTCCGGCCGAGGCGGCAAGAAGATGAGCGCCGTCCTGACGTACAACTCGAAGCTGCCATGGGCCGTGACCCACCTCCATGCCGACTTCTCCGCGAAAAAGGCCCCAGAGTCATTCACGGTGCTTCGGACCTGGGCGTCGCAACTCTCAGCGATCCCTTCATCGGCAAGGTGGAGAAATGGGGGTTTAGAGACCCCTTCTCCATGCTCCAGCTCGACGAGGCGTTCCCCAACCTGGAGCCGTACGGTCTGGGAGACGGCCCTGCCGCTTGCCCGAACGTCATGGACGTCAGTCATCCCTATGGCGTGCTCTCTGGCGAAGGCTTTCCAGGTGGCCGTGCGTATTACCGCCCGATCAACGAGTTGCACGGTCGGTACCTTGGCAGCGACACCGGCGTGGTCGACACCTATCCCGACATCCCCAAGATCCCAGAGCTCTCGGAAGCAATTTCTAGTGTCTGGCTTGCCAAATCCGCCGCCGTTCCCAACATGACGCACTCGGCGGTTGGCATCTTGACGGGCTCCACGCTCGGCATTGTCACAGCATATGCTCTCCATGGAGACGGGAGCGGTCCTCGGCCTCCGAACGGCGAGATGACGGCGCGGTGGGTTCTCAGCCCCGGCGTGCCCATAATCTCAATCAAGGTCGATGACCAGTACACGCAAAAGCGAAAGACTGCGCAGCGCATTTGGGCCGTTGCCCTGAACGCTCTGGGCGAGATTTACTACCTCGTCGACACGCCCAAGGCCGCCTTGGATCGCTCAAAGGGCGATGACGTAACCAAGAACGCGTGGTACGCGGCCCGTTCGGTTTACTGGCGGCTTGTCGACGAAACACGTCGTCGGGCCAGGCCTGATGAGTTTGACAAACATGCTCTCCGAGGCGCCTACTCTCCTCGATCGCCGGCCGACGCGATGAAGCTGAGCAAGGAGCAGCTCGTCGCAGAAGCCCGCGAAATTGAGAAATTCTTGCGTTACAAGCCCTCCCACTTTCGCAAGGTCTGCAACGGCTGGGACATGAGAAGAAGACTCGAGGTCGATTTCGCAAACGACGATGCCGGCGGTGCCGGAGAGGTCATTGTATCCATTCAGTGCGGCCTTGACGAGACAGCCTCGCCAAGTGTTACCCGCTACATCAGGGCTCTGCCTCGGAGGCCTCGACCGGCGCCAGAGGACTCGGGTGCTCCGACTGATCTCGCACAAGACATTCTCGAAGCGCCAAAGTCGATATTCGGAGCCGGCAAAGACTGTCAGCCCGAGGCTAGGTCCACGGCCGCTTCCGCTCCGGCAGTGGGCGATGCAACGCCCGTTTCATCGGGTTCGCTGACCCCGAAGGCAACGCTCAACTCTTCGGATGAGTGGGCTGTTGCGACAATGGCGCTTGGCAGTCACGGCCAGTCGGAAATCACTGCATCTGCCCTTGACCTGTCATCCCACGCCCTCTTGACGCTGCTGGAGGATCCTCTTCACTTTGGTCACAAATCTGCTGCTTCTCCCACCATGAGCCCCCTGACTGCGGACTCTGTGGCCGAGGTCCCTGGCCGAAGAACGCGGATGCTGGCCGTAGGTACCAAAGACGGATCCGTCGTCGTCTGGAACTGTCGCGACCGGCGCAGCTTGACAGAAGTGGCGCCTCTTCGTGTGATTCAGACGGAGTCGCCAGAGATCAGTTGCTTGGCCCTCACGGCGCTGTACCTGGTTCATGGAGGAAGCGATGGTCTAGTTCAGGCATGGGATCCCTTGGCTTCCTCCCTCGAACCTCTCCGCACTCTGAACGGCCGGTCGAACGGGCGAGTTCCCCGTCACATGATGACGATGAACCCTTCTCTTCAGAGCGATACCTACTCGGCTGCGCGGGCCATCTACCTCGACCCGGACCCTACTATGCTGCGCGGCATCACCTCCTTTGGCGCCTTCCTCCGCTACTGGGCCTATAGCGCAACCAGCCAGCCGCCAGGCCGCAAACGTCGCCTCCGACATGCCGACGTCCATGGTCGACTCGCCACCCGTCGGCAGGGAGGGAACGTGTCAGGATACATAGCTGCCGAAACTGCGGAGCTACGCCGCGAGGAAGAGCAGGAGGCTCGGGAAGAAGCATGGCTGCGCAACAGGTTCGGCGTCGGCGCCCTTGGCGATTTGACCGAGGAGGAGGCCCTCCAGTACGCAGAGATGATTTCGCAGGAGACCCTTCTGCTCGAGGAGCAACGCCGCACTAGCGCCAGCGACACTGGTTCGGCCGCGGAGGCCAGCTTCGACACCGCTTCTTCCTTCAGCGAGAGCACGATGGACACAGTCACCCCCGAGCCCAGCGTCACCGGCTTCACGCCGCCCCCTCCCGTTGCCGAGGAAGAGGACGAGTACGAACAGCAGCTCCAGCAAGCGCTCCGGCTCTCCTTGATGGAGGCCACCGATGATGCGGAGCAGCCGCACCGCAAGAACAGTTCCGGCGACTTTGGCTTTGCCATCAAGTACAAGCCGAAGCCTTCAAAGAAGACCAAAAGGTCGCCCTCCACATCGCCCTCTGCAAGCTACATGCCAGTTGCCGCTCCCAATGCCGGGTCCTCCAGTAGAGCCACACCCAGAGACGACGACCTCGAACTGGCCCTCAGGCTTAGCAGCGTCGGTTCTTCCAGCCACGCCACGCTCAGGGATGATGATCTTGAGTTGGCATTGAAGCTCAGTCTCCAGGAGGCCACTGCTGCCGACGGCCACGCAGGCCTCGGCATGCTGCATGAAGATTTTCCCATGTTGGAGACTAAGGGCAAGGGCAAGGGCAGGATGTGAGGAGGCGAGCCGGTTGTGCTGTGCGGCTCGGGTGTGATGTTCCATGGTGTGTTGCGTTCTATTTTTTGTTGTTTGGCTGAAAGTAACGTGGTTTTTTCATCTTCTTCACAAGCGGGATTCGTTTGGCTTGCCTCCTTAAAGAAAGCGCTTGAGAATCCAGCCATCGATTGAGGCCTCGGTCTAGAAACACAAAATGGTTCCCTTGTTGAGTCATTAGGGGGGGGGTTGTAAGCTAGGGCTCACAAGGTTCTGGCTGGATGTATGGTCTGCCGTCTGCCTCCTTTGCCTCCTTGTCGCGCGCCTGCTTCTCGCGCGCCTTGCTGCTGCGCAGCATCCTTCTTGTACCCATGCCCTTTTCCCGCTGTCGAGGTTCGCCGGCTCTTCTTTGTGAACTTGGAGCCATTGGAGGGGCTCTCTGTTATTCAAGGAGGAAGAGAGCGAGCGGATGCTAGGGCTCTCGGCCACCCATCGGTATCGTTCCACTTTGCGTCGGGTTCGCCTTGGGCGTACGTGGCGGCGCTTTCGTCGGCCTTGATGAAGCCCGCGAAATATATATATATATATATAGTTATATATATATACTATATAGTATTGTTTCGTGTCTAGAGATCTTCACAATGCCAAGCATATACTTCCTTTCTGTCCAGCTTCAATTAAGTGACTATTTTGGCATTCCGGGATACGTTATCCGAGGTGCTGGTGGCATATCTCTCAGCAACGGGTGTTGGAGGTGTCTTGCCTTTAGGACTCGATGAGATCCAGACGCTCGTCAAGGGAAGCCACCTCCCGTTTGGCAATAGTCCCGGCGGCACTAATGTGATGTTCCGTTTTGCGTCTATAATGACGATCATCAAAGACTCGAACATGAGTGTAGTTCGGGGTGGATCAATCAAACTTTGCTTTGGGTATTGGCTACACGCCTCTTCGCGTGCCCGACTTTCATGGCTTGTCCAGCCGCCGTTCCAAAAGCTCCCTGAAGTGTTGATCATCTCTTCAAACACTTCGGTTGCCGGTCGATTTCCTCATGTCTCTGTCGTGACCAAGTGGCGCCTTCTCAGACGTGACTTGGAGCGTTGAAAGTTGGATCATGAAAGTTTCTCAAACCAGCCTGTCGGCCCAGCACTCCGTGAGTATACGAGGCCACTTTCGGCCGCCTTTTCTCCGAACTTTTTATACACCACGCTTGCCTTTGGGGAACACACGTCCACTCCGTAACGTCTGTACCGATACCGACGCAGTCTGTCCCATCACCTCTAACCTCGAAGGCTCCCTGGACGAAGCGGTGCCTGCCGGTACCTTCTTTCCGGCTGTCCTCTTTGCCAACCAGTACGCCTCAGTAACCAGGAGCTCACTGGACGGACATGCGAAAGCCGCGGCCAACCTGCGTTATCGGGCGGTGCGTACTCTGGTAAAGTTGCCGTCAGCCCGCCAGCCACACGAAATGGCCAACTGACGCAACATGCCGTGGTTGAGCTGTAAACAGGCCCACGAGCTAGCCGGTCCATGTCTTGTCACTACGTCCATTTGCCGTCCCGGCAAGGAGGCCTGATATGCTGCACTTCATATCGCGGTAACATGCAAGCATTCTTGGCTGGTGCCATAACAGCGCATTAGCAAAGCCGCTGGGGTTATCGATGGCTTCTAAAATGAGGCTGTTGGCCAAGCATGTGGAGATATCTTGGTGTCCGATGGCCTGCCAGTGTCCCCGGCGTCTTTGTTCATCTCACGCATCTTCTCCGAGGGGAGAACAGATGCCACCAACGACCAACCATTACGCACCCCTTGCGCCCTTCACATTTGCCTGACTCTCCAGAGCGTGACGATCGCCGACGTGAACCTGGAGTCATTCGGCATTCCTTTCGAATTCGGCGTGCTCGGACAGCAGCCAGCCCTCTTCGGCTCTTCGGCCTCGCCGTTCCTACACCAAACAATTCCACGCGCTGAGCCCCGAGGCTCGCCCAGTCACGCAAGACACCGGCGGGTTACCTTGGAACACACGCGGTGGCGATTACAAGCATCTCGTAGGATCGGCATCATCTCGAGGGCTTACACGAACGCAGCCGTTTCCCTTTCGTAATCCACCGCCCTCCTTTCCATAAGACACACGGCGTCAGGCTAGAAGTTACTTTGACGATTGGGACCTGGCGCACGGGGGTGAGAGCTGATGTAGAAGCCAACGGTATGCACGAACAGTGAAAGCTTGGTTGTAGGTAGCTAGCTACGGCTTGGTCTCTAACACCAGAGTGCCCTGCTCTTTGGTTATGATAATAATAAGCAAGCTCGGACGGTCCCTAACACTTGTCTTTCCCCAGGGTTCTATCTTCCCTTCCCGATCTCTATCCCTCTGGAACATGTAGGCGGTAGTCGCAGCAGCACTGGGAGCAGTAGGTACAGCAGTAGTGGCAGCAGTGTAAGAAGGTCCCAAGTGTGTGCCTCCAGCCGTCGCCCGGCGATCAAAGAGAGGGCGGCATGTGGCGATGGCCCTACGTCGGTGATTTCCAGCAGTTCCGATGTTAATGCACCCCTTCCCATGCTGCTGCTCCACGGCATGAGGGAAACTTCGTTCTGGTTCCAGGCCAGCCCTCCCGCCCTCCCGGAGCCACGCTCCGCCATCCATGCTCAAACGAAGCAAGCCTACAGTCCCGGGTCTTGTTCTTTCGTAGGGCAAGGATCTCCAGGGGAACGACTCCCCGGCGGGGTAAAAAATAGAAACATCACTGCTTCAGAGATTTTGGTAGAGGTCACGGGTGAAGGGCGCAGGGCGTACACACACGCATACACACACGCATACACACACGCACACTCACACGCATGGACGCACCCCGGAAACAAAGCCGAGGTACCGGAATCCATCTATGCTCCAATATAATACACGAGGAGCACCGCCAGACGAGGGCACGTGCAAGAAGCCGGCCGCGGAGCAGGATTCGTCCACCCACGAAGCTCTCCCTCCCTCTTGGCTCTCAGTGCTAGAATCCGGGTCGTGGATAGAGTGGGCGGTCGCGGTCCAGGGCGGTTTTCGGCCTCTCTGCGGGACCACCGGCGCGGGCGGACACCCGCGGGCGCGAATATGCCCGCGCCCCGTGTCGGCTCCAAACCACCCAAGGCTGAGTGTGTCTGTGTGCGTACACGTGTGTGTGTGTGGGCGGGTGAATGGTGTGCGTTGAACACAGGGGTCGCCAGACTATAGTCGTCCTCCCCGAGAGACAAGGGGAGCCGTGACGTCTCCATGCGCGAGTTCAGGCCCGGTGCGACCGTCCCCACCCACCGCCCCCCCCCCCCCTGCGCTCCCATCAAGATGATCGGAGAAGCGGACATAGCCGTGCCGTCGGTCTTGCAGTCATATACAGTAAGTACTGTGCTGTGTATCTAGCACGCCCGTGCCGGGTCCAAGACCAGATCCAAGCCAAAGTTTGCGTCGGAAAGCAGCCGTTTTTATTTTGATTATTTGATATCAGTTGCTGAGGGGTTGCGGACGCCGCAATCCCAGCAGCCGGCGGCGGCCGCGCGCGCGCGCCCGTAATATTGTCCTGCTGCCAGAGTGCGAGACCCCCCCGCCTCGAGTCGCGCGAGTGTATCATCCGATGTTTTGCCCCTAGGTAGGTACCTTCAGCCTCGGACTACTTCTCAGCCGCCTTCGCCCCCTGCCCGGTCGAGTCCGCCGAACCCCCGTCGACAACCGCCTTCTCGGGTTTTCCTTTCCTTTTCCACTTCTTTTTTCTTCTTCTTCTTCTCCCTTCTGTTCCTTTTCGAGAACATTTTTGATCGCCCATCTGGCAGGCCAGGCGCCATTTCCCGTCGATCGACCGGCACCCCGCCGAAATTCCGAGCCTGGGCCCTCCGGTCAAAAGGTCGTAACCCGCTGATGGCTGTGTGTATATGTGCCTGGTGTTGAGGAACTTTGGATAAGGGTGCCCATGGCAGTAGCACGAACCGCCGTTCATACAAGAGATGGACGTTGTGGCGGATATGTCATCCAATGGGCGATTGGTTTAGTGGTATAATGACCGCTTAGCATGCGGTAGGTCCAGGGTTCGATTCCCTGATCGTCCATACTTTTTTCCCTCCCGCATTTTTTGCTTTATTACATGTCCACACGTGGTAATTGCCACCATTGATTTAGCCCGGTTAGCTTTCCGACTCTCAGCCGAGCTGAATGGGCTCGACGGTGATGTTTCTGAACCGCATAATTTATTAAACGGATCAGGACAGCTGGTCATTGGCAGAAGCGTAGAAGTAAGGGTCAGAGAGGAGAGATTGTCGAACGCCTGCCCGTATGATTCACACAATTCATGGCCCATCGGCGTCTCAAACCCGAACCCCGGATGCAGATCGCTATGCGAAAGGTTTCTCCTTGACTTCATATCCTCGACTCTCTTGAGGGTGCCACGTTCGGTTGCTTTGTTGTCGTTCACAATCTTCGTGTGTCGGTGATGAAACCAAGATGTACCACGTACATAAGTGTCGTCCGCCGGATAACAACCACCGTCTGCAGCCGTGTAGCGAGGCGTATGATACGGCATCGGGCCATGCCATGTGAGCCGCACCGATTCGTGGTAGAAACGCAACCAACGTTTGACCCGAGGCCTCTCTTCGTAGCAAGCGCCGACGCCACAGAGCCACCGTCTTCCCAGACCAAGCCAGATGCACTCGCCAGACGTGGTTACCGCGGGCGCCGCGGATGCCAAAACGCTGCTCTCGGAAACGACCTTCTGACACTTCGAGACCTTGCCGATGGAGGGCGTCGTGGACGCGGTCCAGGCAAGGTCCCTTGAAGTTGGGACATCAAAAGCCGCTACCACAGAGGTTCGTGACGAGGGGCTTGCACACAGCCAAGGCCTCTCTAATGAGTGTGCATGTCCCGCAAGATTGGTATTCTGTCGATTCTCCTTCTTCTTCTTTTTCTTCTTTGTTCCCCTTTTGACGCCATGACAACCATGACATCCTGCGCCGTGCTTGGGTGCCCTTCTTTGGATACCCGCAATCTGCGAACTGGTTTCGTCCGATGTCACCAAAAGTGAACAGCTACGCTTTGACCCTGCTGTCGCCGAGGGGGGGGGGGGGGGGGGGGGTGTCTTCTTGTTTAATCCAGGTCACTGACTCGTAAGGTACGAAGTAGACGCAGATGTGGAGGTGCCAGACGGGACTGGGCCGGTCAAGTTCATATTTGCTTCCCGCTTCTGCAACATCGTAGACGACGCACAAATCAATAGTCAATGCTGTGCGTCGCGCCTCGGTGTGCCTGTTACGAAGTAGGGGTCCGGGGACAGATAAGAGTAAAGTTGAAGAAACAGCCACGATGATTACCCCGCAGCTTCAGAAGCTCAACAGTTTTGTTACTAAGCATATCTGTACTACCTATCCGTGGACGTTTAAAATCACTTAGGATCCCCGTCATGGGAATCAGGGGAAGGGTTTTGCGTCGCTTGCCATTTGGCATTTGTTGCGTGCGAACGTCCCCCATACTGCGGATACGCCACCCATACATGTTAGTCTAGTCGCCCCGGATCCGGGTCTCTTCCCTTGTAATAACTAGCTGGCAAGATTGTGCATAAAGCACACATCCCTTCGACCCAGTCCCCGATCCACCCAGTCCCAAAGGATGGCAATGCTGACGCCGCTTGGCCTGGCATTCTTGCCGATGCCATTTTTGGCGTGCATCACGCTTGTTGCCTGCGTCACTGCCGCCGCCTACATCTCTCGTCGCAAGCAGCGCGCCCCGCCGCCCCCCCGGGACCCAGTGTCGCAGAAAAGGCAGAGCCGGACGACGACCCAGATACGCCCGTCTCGGTTAACTATTTCCCGTCCCGCGAGTGCAACTACGCCTGCGGCTTCTGTTTCCACACCAACACCTCGGGTTACATCCTCCCCCTGGACGACGCCAAACGCGGTTTGCGCCTCCTGAAGGAGGCCGGCATGCTCAAGCTCAACGTCGCCGGCGGAGAGCCCTTCCTGCACCCCAAGTTCCTCGGCCAGCTCATACGCTACGGCAAGGAGGAGCTCGGCATCGAGAGCATCAGCATCGTCAGCAACGGGAGCAAGATCCAGGAGAAGTTCTTCCGCGACTATGGCCGGTACCTGGACATCCTGGCCATCTCGTGCGATTCCTTTGTTCGGGAAACAAACGACGCCATTGGCCGCTCGGAAAACAGGCAGACCGACAAGAACCACGTGGCCCAGGTCTTCCGCATCGCGGAATGGTGCCGTGCCTACAACGTCATGTTTAAGCTGAACACCGTCGTCAACATCTACAACTGGGACGAGGACATGTCGGCCCAGATTGCAGAGCTGGCACCCTTTCGGTGGAAGGTCTTTGAGTGTCTAATCGTGGAGGGGGAGAACGAGAACGAGACCCGCGTGCGGGATGCCAGGAAGTTTTTGATCTCCAAAGAGCAGTGGAAGACGTTCTGCGATAGGCATAAGCACCTGCCGTGCTATGTGCCCGAAGACAACGAGACCATGGCCGGCAGCTATCTGCTACTGGATGAGCGCCTACGCTTCCTCGACAAGGGCAACGGCCCAATGAAGACGAGCGACTCCCTGCTCGACGTTGGGGTAAAGGAAGCTATGCGACAGGTGAAATGGGACAAGGGGGCTTTTGACAAGCGAGGTGGCGTGTACGAGTGGCAGAAGCCACAGACCGGCAGTTGCAATAGCGCCGCCAAAAAGGAACTAGAGTGGTGAGCGACGACAGGGCGGCTAGCTTTATGACTTATGACGTAACGGAAGAGGAGGAAGAATGGTATAATGGGTCTAGCTACAGAGAATGTCATCAGTAGCAGGGAGCAAGATAGGCAAAGTACGACGGCGTTTTCTTAATCAACAACTGCCGACCGCCAAAGGGAGCTCTCCCCTAGCTTCTTATGAAGCATCGCGATGCTCTCTTCCTTTGTGCCATTGTTGTCGATCTAGAGGTTAGTAAGGCCTTGCTTGCTCCAGGTCGAAAGAGTAGGTTGGACTTACCTCGACCAGGAGACCGGCCTCCCGGTAGTGCTTTTCAACCACCGGTCCCTCCTCGAGATACTCGGCAAACCTTCTCGCAAACTTGTCTGCACTATCGTTGCGGTCACGCGCCCGCGCTAGGTATCTCGTTTCTGCCTTGTCCCTCGCTACGTTGACCAGTAGAACGACATCAGGCTTCGCATCGCCTTCCTCCTACCCGAGTCGGTCAGAAGAAAAGTGCCGCACGCCGGAGAACGTCACATACTAATGGGAGAGTTTGCTGGAAGGGCCACTGTGCCCAAGAGTTGAGCTGCTCCTCACACCTTGGGAAACCATCAATCACGATGCCCTTTACGTTCTTCTGCTGCATTGCATCCTCGACCGCTAGACCCAGGAAAGGGTTCAGCTCCGAGGACGTAAGGAACCCTTGGTTGTCAAGCCTGTCTTGAATTGTAGATGCGAGGGGCGTGTCGTTATTGGCCTTCATCCAGGTGCGCAGATTGTCGCCGACGGAGAAGTGTACAAGACTATACTCCCGTGCGAGAAAACTGCAGACGGTCCCCTTGCCCGAGCCAGGCGGTCCTGTTTCGGATAGTATTAATATCCTTCTTCATGTTTGGGAAAGAACAGGACGAACCCAGGACGAAGACGACGGTGAAGCTCCGTCTTTCCGTTAAGGAACAGGGTTCCATCTCGACGTTTGCCAGTGGAAGAAACGTGGAGGCTTGCAGGGGGTTTTACTAGGCAAGTCGACCAGAGGTTGTTGAATTACCTAATCCCGAGGTACCTAGGGTGGGAAACTGTAGTCGTACAGTGCGACGGAGTATAACTGATCCGTGCTCCGTATGAACAGGTCTTTGAATGCATTGAAGTCCCATGGAAGCCTGGGCACTCTGTGGCTCAAGATGCCATATGCATAATTCGGTCCGTAAAAAGTCTTTTTTATTACTACCTATTATTCTTCTTATTCTTTTTGATTATTCTTCTTATTATTGATATTGATATTAATATGTTTTTGAAATAAGGGAAATTACACACCAGTTCGCGTCGGCGGGAACGTAATTGCCTCTCTTCGACTTCATTGGCCATTGTTTGAACCTCACGGCGCCCCGGAGAATGCTTACAACAAGAACCGCGTGTCTTTTGGACATGGCAGCGCAGGCAGGCTCGGTCAAGGCGGGCTTGGCGCTTCGCGGCCGACAAGCCGGCATTCCTCGGGGCTGTCCGGCGGCCGACCCGTACGACGAGGAGCAGATGAGAACTCATTGACGCCTTGCCACAACACTGCCTTACCGGCATGTTTCCACCGAGGCGCCCCCCCTGGTAAGCCGGGAAGCCTAGGTTCTCGGTGCATTTGTAACCACTCTACCGTACTACCCAATCAACCCAACTTCATTCAAATGTGCAGGTAGAGACACGGCATATGTGAGATGTCTGGGACATGCAGACAGGGCTCATGCACTTTCCATACTCAAGGAGCCAAGGGGCCTGGGGAGTAGCTCGGATGCATCTGCCGTCGCCGCCTAAATAACCTTCTGGCATGTTCGGTCCTACCTTGGGATAATGTCCCCGAGACCCTGAACCTCCACGCTTAGCCCCGAGCACGGAGACTCCGGTACATGCCAAAGACTACAAACATCATCGCCATGCATGCGGCTAGCCAGCACACGGCGTAGGGCTGATGGCAAGATGGCGCGTGCAAGCTGACAGGCTGACCAGCTCAGCATGCATCAGGGTGGACTTTCTTCTTTTTGTTTTCTTCTTCTTTCTTTTTCGCCAGTCTGTTGATCCAGATGCAAAAGGTGCGTCAAGGCCTCTAAGCTTCGACATTGACCAAGATTTGGACGCGCTGAACGAACAGGGTGTCGCGCGACCAAGGGAGTATGGGACTGTCGAGACGGGCCTAGTGTGTCTTCCCCGGCCCTCCTAGCAATTGTGGCGAGATTTTAAGAGTGACGCGCAAGACCTTGGTCTGGTTACGTGTCTGGTGTACCCGTGCCGGCGAGCGCGGGGCAGGAGGATGGAGCAGGGAACGTTACCTTGCTATGCAAATGGCGAAAAGCTGTCTGACCCCCGACTTCGGTGACAGCCAGCCTCGGACCATGGTAGTATGATTATACCAGAGTACGCCCTCTGCACTGTGGCTGCTCAACTGGCCGTTACATTAGACTTGCCACCAGGGATCACTCTGGGGTTGGAAATGAAATTGCTGGACAATGGCAGTGTGACAATGGCAGTGTGACAACACGGCACAACGTTGGCGATGGTGATCAACACCAGCGATCTCGACAGCTCGATGAATATTGACAGCGCGGCCAGCAGGGGTGAGGATGTCGGAATATGAAATCTCTGGCCGGTCGTGGGCGGAACGTTTGCCTTGCCCGACGTGCCGATTCGATACTCGAGGCCAGGTACGGCCAGGCCTTTCCGCTTGCCTCTTTCTAGCGTCGCCCACGCCGCCGGGTTGTGCATGCGATGCTATCAATCTTATGCCTGGCCAGGCTGATAGGCTGTTTCAAGTTGAGGATGGGTCGACGGACTAGAAAAGTTTGTTTGTTGCACCTTGTTGATGTACAAAGTACTCCGTACTGCGCATGCCGATCGGTAGTGGGCCAGTGTGAAGCCGTCGTTATAGCTCAATTCATATACCTACCTCTGAGCTGGAAACCTCTAGGTTTGAAGACACGGACGTACTTGTGGGCCCGGGTTTGGCGAGTCAAACCAAATATCCACATTCCGGTAGCGTCCCGGTAGCTGGTGGAGACTAAGCATCGTCGTGTATCGGCGACAACGGAGCATCTGGGTAATCATAGCGTGCACTAGTATCGACAGAGGCGACGGCTGTGGCCGCGATCATGGCATGTCCGTGCCCGTGCGGAAGCTGTCAGGACTGACAGTGTGCGGCGAACGGCGGCTGAGAAGCACGGCAGGTTCTCGACCAATGGGCCGTGAGGCTATACCGTACATAAGGGAGCGAATCCGGAATAGAGGCAGCATCCTTGACAGCGGGTATGCGATTTGGACGATAAGGGGCAGGGTAATCGTCCAGCTGTAGGGTTGGTAACCTGGCGATCAACGATGAACGCTTCTGCAATCTGGCCAGCGGGTGTACCTATTGGGAGGAAGCATCTAGTGGTCAAGGTTGCATTGGGGTCGAGGCCAACAACGGTTTGTACGGGACGGTGGGTGGTTTCCACTTACATACATAGTAGTAGGTAGGTACTGACTGCTACGTCTAGACCGTACTTTGTCGTCGCCGTCGTGACTTGCATGCCCAGTCTCGAAGCTGATCGGTTCGGGGGTTCGGGGGCCACAGGGGCACTCGGCAGACGTGGGTGAGAGGGAAACTAACTCAGTTACATCCAGCTCGACTCCACCGGTTCACGGACTGACAGCGGTCACTCCGTTCCATCTTGAACGTTACCGTGATGGAAGATTAAGGGGAAGTTTTTGAGGGGGGGGTGAAAGAGAGACGCCGAGAAGGGTGTGATGGAGTGCTGACCGATGCAAAGGTAGTACCCGTATGCTGACTTCAAGATGGGTGGAGGGGCATGCAGGAGGAAGGAGGTTGAGACGGGGACTCCGACGGACAGGTAGGTGGTTGGTGATGGAATGAATCAATGCAGTTTTTTTCTTTCTTTCCCTTTCTCAAACCAGGTTTTCGTACACAGACAACATAACAGCGCACAGCGCACAGCACAGCACAGCCGGCTAGTCCACGGTCTGTGCGTCGCTAGCTCCTTCCTGTTTGAGCTACAGCGCATGCTTCTAGAAGTGGTCTTGACATGTCAATACCACCTTCTTGTCTTCATCCAATTCACACACACACACAGTCTCTCTCTCTCTCTCTCTCTCTCTCTCTCTCTCTCTCTCTCTCTGTGTGTGTGTGTGTGTAAACCATGTACGAACATAGTGTGTCTACGAGCATCTCGGAATCCAACGTTGAATATCAGGGCAATCCACGCCTCTCACCATCAGCTGCGATGTTCATTTGACACTCCCCGTGTTATTACTCTCCAGGTAGATTGCCTCGCTTGCGCAACCTGGGCGAGGCGATCCGGGCAAGGAACAGTTTACAATACCATTCCATGACCAGCCATGGACTGGGTGCTACTACGTATTCCGAGAGGGGCGCCTAACGTTTAGAGAAAGTCGCTAAAGACCGACTGTCTGCCTGTCTGTCCGTCTCTGTGTCTCTCCGTCCGACTATCCGTCTGCCTCGTCTTGGCGTACAGGCCAGTTCCTCGTCCTGACTCACTGCTTCGTCGCATCTTCCCAGAGAGGCGTACAGTACGGATAGAGCACAGACAAACAAGGTCTGGCCGACCCATCAGCCAAGCGCGGCTTAGGTGGCGGGTACGCGGGTTCCTGCCGCTTCGATTCATTGCGTATCACAAACTCAACTCTCCCTCATTTGCCCGCGGTCCTTGGAAAATCTTCTCGGAGCGTCTTGCAGCAGTCGACGGCTGGTGTCTTGGGGGGGTCGGCTGGTTCCTAGCATGCGCCGGCTCAATTACCTACCTACGTAGTAGGAGGTGTCCCGTTGCGAAAATGGCCAAAACTCAAATCAAAAAGGCCATCAAGACAAGAACGAGCAAGAACATGAACAAGACCATCACATCAACAACACGCCGGTTGGCTCGGGTCCTCATGCCGCCAAGAGCTGTCCCATCGCAAACAGATGACAGGTGCGCGATGACACGCAAACAGGTCGTCGTCATGGCCATTGTCGGGTTGCTGGGTACTTGGGACGTCTCTGAATCGGATCATGCTTCCCGCCCCCCTTCCCTCGTCTACCGCGTCTAACTCGAGTCTTCCTCTGGACCAGTACCTACTGCACTCACTACCTTACAGCTGTGTTTGCTGGCGCAAGGCCCTAGTGATGTAGTGTATCTGTATTGTACGGATACCGAGTACCAGCCTTCTTCTCAATGGTCTCGGCGTCTCGATTGGTGGTGGAGCGCACACATGGCTGCCGACGGGGCGCGAGGGTTGAGGGAACGGCGACAGCGCCATGCTGTGAAGGGTGGCTTGTCGATACTCCGCCGCACTTGACCAGAAGCGGACACAAGCACTCTATGCAGCATGCAGTATGCAGTACGGATATGTAGTCGAGGTACGAAGTATGTCAATACCTACACTACGGTCTACCCAAGGGAGTAAGACAGGGTTGCTTTGTACCCCAGTCCCCAGCTTTGCCAAGATGGACGTGGACTGAGGTGGACGGAGAGAGGGCCGGTGCTGGGCGGGGCCCGGGGTCCTTGTCTCACAGCCTGTATCCGTAGTGTGTAGGTACCTACGAATAGGTACCTACCTCCCTTGCTTCTTCTGCACGCTGGGAGCAGCACAGTTCGAGTCGTCTCTCGTGCTTGTCTTGTCATCTTTGCCTGGCGGGCACCCTGGACACCCATGGCATGTACGCTGTCTTCCCCCGGGCTGCCGCCCACTCCAACTCAATGACAAGCAGTCGGTTTTCTGTTGATCATCCCGCAAGTCTTCAATTGTGCGGTTCTCCCACCTCCATTTCCTCCAATTTCGATACCTCCCGCTCCCCTCCCTCACCAGCTTCACCACACCGATTCAACCCATCTTTCCTACTGCGCCGTAACCAGTAGAGAGTGCAACTGGGATACCGTATTGATTGGTGCACACAAACAAAGCGCATTCTCTAGAACGGGACTGACAACAGCTCCTGTTGATGGAGAAGCACCCTCGCACGGCCAGCCTTCCTCCGGGACGCTCATGCAAATCGCAAAGACGACATGGTGACTAGGCGCACCTCGAATGAACCGCCAGCCGGGCTCCGCCTCAAAGCCGACAGTATGCTGCTTTCCACTGCTCTCATCGCATCGGTCCTCGTCGCCCCAGTCGCCGCAGAGACTCGATCCGCCGTGGCCCTCACTCCTTCCGATGGCTGGTATGTCCCGCTCTAGCCCGGCCTGCTCTTCTCCTTCTTAACCCTTTAAAGGTACGGTATCGATGGAAACTGGTCGACGATCCAGCTCCAAGTCGGCACCCCCGGCCAGACTGTCAACGTTCTCGCAAGCACGTCGCTGTCCGAATTCTGGGTCATTGGCGCTGGTGGCTGCAGTGCAAGTAAGTCTCCCCTTCCGCCGCCCTCTTTTCCGTGGCATCGACAGACGTGCCGATGCGCTCGGCCGCCACGGCACTCTTGGCTGACATGCGACAACAAGACGATCCCCCTTGCAGCAGTGCCAGAGGTGACGTCTTCAAGTTCGCCGACTCCAAATCCTGGAATCCCCTGGGCGCATGGCAGCTTGGCCTCGACTATCTCAACAATGATGGGGATGGGGATTATGGACTGGAAACGCTCTCAACCACTCTGTTAGAGGGCGATGGAGGACTGAGCATGGACCACATCATCACTGCGTCGATCAACACCACCAGCTACTACCTTGGTTTTCTCGGCCTCGGCGTCACCAAAGGCAGTTTTGGCAACCAGGTAGCCGAGTCGCCCCTCTCTCAAGCCGTCAAGAAATATGGCCGTATCCCCAGCTACAGCTACGGTTACACTGCTGGAGCCTACTACAGTGAGTGCGACAGCCCCCTCACCCACTATCTGACCTGACAGCGCGCAGTGGGCGTTTCTGGTACGCCGTGTTCTCTGACTCTAGGTGGTTACGATGAGAGCCGATTCATAAAACATGACGAAGAGTTCTCCCTTGATCCCAGCGATGGATTACCTCACGCCCTCGTCCGTGCCATCGAGGTGACAACCGGTCAGGACGTGGCACTGCCGGATGGCTGGAACACCAGCACTCGGATTCTGTCCAGCATGTCGACTTCTTTCACCGCCATGATCGACAGCTCGACTCCCTATCTCTGGCTTCCAGACGCCATTTGCGACGAGTTTGCAGAAGCTTTCAATCTGACTTACAACAGCACTTTCAATCTGTACACCTTCACAGATGGCCAGTACACCGACTTCAAGTCTGACCCCTCGCCCTACTCATTCACCTTCACCTTCTCCAGCCACGACAACAACGACGACTTCGGCCACCCGCTCACTGTTCCCGGCGTCATCAACATCACCGTCACTGCCGCCGCCTTCGCCCAGGTTCTGCGGTACCCCTTCCAGAACGACGCGATCCAACCCAGCGACCCTCCCGTTCCTTACTTCCCTCTGCGACGAGCATCCGGCCTGACGGACACCTTCATCATCGGAAGATCCTTCCTGCAGGAAGCCTACCTCATCACCAAGTATGACACCGGCGTCTTCTCTCTTCACCAGGCCCTTTTCCCGGATGAGCCACTAGAGTCGCTCCAGCTCCACAGCGTGGCGCAGCCAAACAACAGCTCCTTTCCAGCACCGGCTTCGGCGAGCCAGCACGAAGGCCTCTCGACGGCGCAGATGGTTGGTATTGCGGTGGGGGTGATCGCGGCCTGCGCCATCATGCTCGCTTGCTGGTACTTCTTCTATCGCCGTCAAAAGAAGTCGCGGGCAATGATGGGAGCACTGGAGGACGGGAAGGACGGCGCCTCCTCGATCATGCCGGAGTCGCCCAAGAGGCCAGTGACCATGGTGTTCACCAAGATACTTGGCAAAAAGAAGGCCAAAAGAGCCTCTGTACATGAGGTCATGGGCAGCTCTTCATACCCTGCCGAGGTGGGGGCTGACGCCAACCACGCTCTGTACGAGCTGCCAGTTTCCGTGAACCCGGCTGAACTGGGCAATGACAATGACAATTCGGTTCTCTCACATAAAGATTTCGAAATGGGCGGCAGGTATAACACGGACACATTTGACGTGCAAAATAGAAACGTGGAAATTCGTCTCCAAAGTCCTGCGCCTGCATATAGCCCGCCCGACACCCCAACCGCCTTGCCGCCCCCAGAGAAATCGTTACGCGACACGGTTCCTGCTGCAACCTTTAGACCTGAAGAGTATGGAACGCTGCCGTCTGTATCCCCGACATCGATTCGCGGGTCACTCCCGTCGCCATTAAGCTTCCGCTCGGGAGAATGGACGAACCGCACGTCAGATCTCCTGTCCCCCTGGATAGATGGTCAGTCGTTCCACGGACCGTCTTTCACGGACAGTAACGCCGGAGCCCCTTTGCTTTATCCCGTTTCTCCCGAGAGTGATGTCTTCACATCGAGTACCGCAAACCCCTCAAACATACTGCCGCCCATCCCAGTCTCCGTTCTACCCGCATCTCCCCTTCCGACTCACCACAGAGCGCCGCCGATAGAATTCACAAACGTGATTTGCTTAGGCCCTCTGCCGGATAATGTCACCTTACCAGAGCCGCCGACGAGACCTCCGAGATCTCCTCCACCGGCGCCCCCTCTAGCGATCCCCGACGTTGCTGTTCCCGTGGTCCTGGCCGCGAACCGCGCGTCGACCGACACCTTGGGAAGCAACTGGACCGAGTTCGAGGAAGAGTTTATTGCGCAAGAGACAACGAGGCAAGCGAGCCTTCGGGAGCAGGCCAGGAACCAGGAAGTTGAGTCGGGTTCACCGAGCAGCCTGCACCGCCTTGACGGGACCGAGTTGATTCACATCCCCCAGCCGGCGGAACGACGTTACAGCTGGGAGAATTGAGGTCACACTGAACTTTCTACTTGGCCATTTTTTGACATTCGTTGATACCACTTATAATGCTCGACCGCGCAGAAAAGCGGACGACACGCTATTTTCACTTCTTCTCTCCCCCTCTTTTTGAAAAAACAAAACAAAACCAAAACTGCACTCTTTTTCTCTTTTCAAGGCATTCAGGTTAAAAGCGTTGGAGTTTGGGACAACCAGGGGGGCACCCCCCTCGAACATGGGACAGATATCAACGAGCGAAATATGTCGGGGCGTCTGCATATCACACAAAATTGAGACACAGATCTCTTCCTTTTTTCTTTTGTACTTTTTCCCCTTTGTTAGGGCGCCGGCTTATTTCGTCAGATGACGGGCAGTGTCCCGAGTAACGAAGCACAGACAAGATACAGGAACGGGCGGGATCCGACATGCAGGAGAGCCTCGGGCACCTTTCCTGAAGACGATTTCTTTATTTGGGAATATCTAGAGATGGGACAAAGGCGGTGGCCGGGAGGACATCCCCGGAATCATGGTTTAAGCCATATGTGTATATGTACATGTTTCTACATTTTATGAGATTTGAGACCTTAGAAAGCTCTCCCATAGAAAAGACGAAAATATCCGTTAGAGACAACGATAGTGTTCAGCTCCGTCTGTGATGTGATGCCTTCCGCCCCGCTCCTGGGTGGCCAGTGGTGGGCATCCTTATTGTCTATGGGGTCCTTCCACGATGACGCCTCGACCAAAGTCTATCCTTTCCCGCGGCGCCTTCTGACCAGAGCTTCCGATGCTTCACGGCACTTGGCCGAAGCCACGAAGCGTGCCGTCGTCGTTGCCGCCACCTCGGCCCGCTTTGGTACTTGTCTCTCATCCCCATCTGCGTCCCGGTCTACGCCCGGAGCGGCGCGCCTTGGGGGAGGGGGGTAAGTCCCTCTCTCCGCTCACCATATCTCCTCCCACCACGTCAGCCTGGCGAACGCAGCGTCCACCGCTGCGTCGTCGGGGTACCTCTCGGCGTCCCCTCGGAGGCAGTCCCTGACGGCCTCCTTGACGGCGCGCGCCATCTTCAGGCTGCCGCCGCAGACGACGAAGATGGCGTCCGCGGCGACCATGGCGCGGATCGTCGGCGCGTGCCGCCGGATCACGTCCTGGACGTACTGCCGCGGGGCGGACGGGTCGCGGGAGAAGGCTGTGTGGACGTCGAGGCTGCCGCCCGGCCCCGCTACGTCCCCGGTTTCGGCGGCGGCGGCGGCGTACCGCGCCTTGAGATCCTCCCACACGTCGCGGAAGTGGAAATCCGCGTCCTGGCTTCGGTTACCAAAGAAGACGGCCGCGTCGCCGACGCGCACGCCCCCCGACAAGGCGCGGGAGAGGCGCTCCTCGACGAAGAGGCGGAGGGGAGCGACGCCGGTGCCGGTGGCGACGGCGCACAGGGACCGGCGGGCGTGGGCCGGCCCGTGGAGGGAGGCGGAGCTGCGGTTCAGGGCCACCCGGAGGGGCGTGCCGGGGCGGGTGAGGGACTCGAGATAGCGCGAGCAGAGGCCCTGGCGGGTCTTGCGGAGGATTGTCTTGTACTTGACGAGCGCCACGAGGAGGGTCACGCTCGTTGTCAAGGCCGCTGCTGGTTTCGGCGAGGGTGAAGAGGGGCCGGGGGTGTCGTGGTGGTGGTGGTGGTGGTGGTGGTGGCTCATGCTAGCGATGCTAAAGTCCCGGCCGCGCATGACGGGGAACATGTCGAGGACGCGGGCGAGCGGGATCCGAACCGAGGTGAACTCCTCAAGGACTTCGAGGATGGTGCGGCGGGGCCGAGTGGTGTAGTCGAAGAACTCGTCCGTGTACTCGCGCATGGTGAATTCGAGGAGGCGTTGGCGGTGGTACTCGTCCGAGGAGAAGTAGGACATGTCCTTGAGAAAGCTGCGGCGCGGGGTGCAGGTGATGTCGAGGTTATGCGTGAGGAGGTCGCGGAGGGTCGTAGGGCGGCGGGGGTCGACGTGAAGGCCGCGAGGGAGAGACGGCTGCCCGAGGGAGCGTCGGATGACGGGGGAGCAGCAGGGGCGAAGGAAAGGGGCGAATCCGCGATTGCGGACCAGCCCATGAGGTCTATGAGCTTCTGGACGTCTTGAGGGAAGTTTTTGGGGTATATCGTCAGGCTGTCAAAGGGCTGTATCGTAGGCGGCCCGCCGGGGGTCGGGTCAAGGGCGAGACGGACGAGGCGGACGTCCTGAAAGTGGGTTTCCGGTGTTACTCGCTCGTTGAGCTCGAGAGAGGCGTCTAGGCCGCCTGGGATGGGGAGGAGCGTCGGCGACGGCTGCTCGGCTTCGAGCGGTTCTTGGGACGGGGTTCCGGTCCAATTCGGTGGCGGAGGGTCTTCGGCCATTGTGATGGAGGTTGTTTTCTGGATCAGATTCTCGACTGCGCCCGTCGCGTCGTCGGCATCGGCCCCGTCTGACTGAGATCCCTGGGTTGCGGCCCCGACGGCATGGCAGTTCGCGTGGCTCCCGGTGCTCTGTTCCTGGCCTTGACTTTGGCTTGCGTCCGGTTCAGATGCCAACCCAACGGTGTACCTAGGTGGTAGCAGGACGTCGTCTGGGATAGGGGTAAGCCCCTCAGGTAAGGGATAAAGATCGAGCAGTTTCTTGCGCAGGTCTGCCGCCCATGGCATATACCTTTCGTCCACACTGAAGGCATGTCAGTAGCGCTCGTAGAAATGCATCCTTATACAGCTGGCGCCCCAGTGGAATGCATGTGGAGAAAGCAGAGTACTGGCGGCGACTCGTTTCGGTGGCTCATTGACGAACAGAACGGATGTCAAGGGGCAAATGAATATAAACGCATGCGGCCAATACTGCTGTTACTCGGCAGAGTAAAGACAAACAAACGGCTGGGCAGCGACGAAAGGACACAAACTTACCCATCCGAGTCCTGCTCATCGGCTTCCCCTCGGGGGTAAAACTCCACGGCGCCTAGCTGGCTCAGTCGCTTATGAAGCTTTCTAGAAGCCCAGTTGAACCTATTGCCAATGTTAGATGCCAAAGAACTCATAGAATCACTGTGCTCTGTGAACACAAAGAAACGCACAGGGCATGTTGGAGTCGTACTTGATATACATGCTGTCGCCGAGCCCAAAAGTCGTGAACCTGACGGCACCGAGGCACCCCGGGGGCAACTTCTTCCTCAACAGGCTCCTCCAGAAGGCGCTGGAGTTGCGAGGCATGTCGCCCTGGCCCGTCGTCGATATGACGAAGACGACGAGAGTGTATTGGAGGAGCGTGCTCTAGGGAGGCAACGAGTCAACATTCTGGTCTGACCATTGCACGCCAGGCTGGTAGTGCGTTTGCGGGGATTGGAAGCCGTCAGTTCCTCTATGCCAGTCCGCCAACGTCAAGACGTCAAGGGAATCGGTGTCAGGGTGGCTCACCAGCTGGGCGCTGTTCATCTCGTCGACCCTGGTCTTGAAGTGCAGCCGCTGGGCGCCACGTCCGATCTCCTCGGCGATGTCCTGGCTGTTGCCAGTCTCCGAGCCGTAGAGGATCAGCATGGACCGGCCCGGCAGTTCCGCCACCCGCGCCGGCTCGGGGTCGATCCTGGGGTCTGTCATGTCTCTGCCCGGTCTTTTCCCCTCTTCCTTTTTCAAGTTGAACTTTTGCCTAAATGCGGGTTACTCCTCTCGACATTGAACTCCTGGAATGCCAAGTTGAGAAACTGCTGGACTCGAATGTTAACGGCAACATTGATCGAGTCCAAGTGTTTTCGGCGAAGATCTGTTAGCGCGGTGGTGCAGCCTCTCGGAGCTGGGTTTTTCTGTGCGGCATCGGAGCCGCGGGTGCCATGCGGCGGAGATACAAATGCCCTCAAGGGAGTCACGTGTTATCGCCTAGGTAGTTTGATGTGCGATCTAAACATCGAGTTCGGGAAAAGGTAGCATCAACAAAAAAATTCAAACATTGGTTTTCACGACATGGACTAAGCAATGGATCTCGAGGCGTCATGGAAAGCCTGTCATTTGGGGCACAGAGGATTGTGGTACAAAGTGTCTGTGTGACGTCCAGCCACAGGCATGGATTCCTCCAGAGATTATGTCAATGTGCGCCACAAGCTTCCAAGTATGCGTAGGTACAGTACGGAGTAGAAGCGCATCAAAGCCACGCGGGGCTAGCTGCCGTGCGGGAATCCGTCAACGTTGTACCTAATCGTGTTGGGATTAGAGCGGCAATGGGGCCAAAAGATGCGGCGTTCCGGGCCTTGCATGGCAAGTGAGTGAGGGCCGAGGCAAAAGACTAGGCGTGCCGAGCTGGAACCACCACGGATACGGGAGGCCGGTGCTGGTGTCACCTCGACGCAAGGCGAGTGACAGCGCCCTCCGTTCTGAGGAAAATGTTGTGGAGAAGACCAAAGTTCCTTAGTGCGCCAGCACAGCTAAGACGAAGTCGGCGGAAAGCTTCGTGACTCACGTACGGCGACTCGCTCTGCAAGCCCCATTCCCATGGGCAAGCGTACGAACAGCCCAAGGTTGGCAACAGGCGAAATGGCTTTTTCGCGAATACGATGATGGTATGTAGTTGACGTCTGTGCTTGTGCGCCAAAGCCACGGAATTGGGAGATTGCCCGTGGATCGACAATGACTATATATAATCGCCTGGATAACACGCGAGTCTTGACAAGAATTTCGGATAACAAACGACGAACACAGGACGATGAACGATGGATAATTACCTAGAAGCCGGGAGAAGGGGAAAGGAAGTTTCTCACCATGTCCCATCCCCTGCATGGCGCCGTTGGAACCCCTGGAAGCTTTAGTGTGGCGTGCCAGGGGTCCCTCCCAAAGCCTTTATGCGCTCCGCGAAATCCAGTGGGCCATGGGAAATTGTATCGTTCTGGTCCAATTTCGGACACCAAAGCAGCTTTCCGCGGTCCCATGCCTTGGATACCTACGGAAAGACGGCGTCAGCCGGGGGCGGAAAACGGGGCCCGAATGGGCATCCGCCCGAACCCAGTCGGCCGGTTCAGCCGTTGAGTTTGCGCTCTGCATCGTGTATCCTTGCTGTGGCTGGGTGAGGATTGTTGTGCTGTTACACTGCCAGGTGTTTTGCCTTCTTTGGCCTCTGTTGGTTGCAGAAGAAGAAGAAGAAGAAGAAGAAGAAGAAGAAGAAGAAGAGGAGGAGGAGGAGGAGGAGGAGGAGGAGGAGGCGGCTTGGTCGGCGAGCTACTGCAGGAAGTCGGCAAGAAACTCCAGGAGCCGATGGGGTAATAAGGCAAGGCGGGTAAGGCAGGTAGGGTAGGACCAAACTCAATCGGTAGACGTCGGCGGCTGTTGGCGGTGGACCCTTGGGATTAAATCTCCGGCGCATGTCTCTCGTGACCACTGACAGGAGTAACGACGAGCAGCCGTGTGCTGACGACTGCAGGGAAGGGAAAATACGAAGCATTACTCTCGGTCCATCTCGCGCAAGGTTTGAGCGATCCGAAGCAGGTCCCTGGGTGGAAGAGATTGGAAAACGGTCAACCACAAAAACCGACCAGTGGCAAACCGCGAACCGGCTTCTGAAATGGGACAGCGCAGCCACAGACATGAACTGTGTGTTCGATAAATACCCTGTGTCACAAGCAAATAACCAGCCCCAATGGTGGAGGAGAAAACCACAGCATGACCAGACCAGAGGGGGACATGGGAAGTTTTCCAGTGATTGTTGCAACTCTTGTCTTCCAATGCGGCGGCTTGTCCACAAATCCCAATCGAGCTGGGTGTCTCCTGTCTCAACTCTTCAGCTGACGCATGTTAGCATTAAAGGTTTAAAATGGGCACATGAAAAGCTCCTGCCTTCGAAATGCATGTGCGTAGCCACCGCAAGTCTCTGCACGCCTCAGGGGGAAGCGGGCAGGCCATGGCTGCCGAAACCTCCTTTCGCCTTTCCGGTTGGCGGTGGGCTCCACGAACACGCACATCAGCGGGTGGGCACCAGATCAGGCCTGGCTGGCCTGGGATCCCATCTCAACCAATTTGCGGGGGAAGAGTCATACCATTCCACCGCTGTCGCCTACTACACATACACACCAGTAGTGCACTTGACAGATGTCACGGATGTCATTTCTTGTCGTGCGGGTTGCAAGCGCAGCAAGTCAAGTCGGTCAGATGCACACGCATTCTGTTGATGTGGCCGAAGGTGATGCCTTGAAAGGCAAGGGGAAAGAAGAAGAAGCAACGAAGAAGCTCCTGCCATTCATCACTCGACGAAAGTAGGCATGTACAAACATGTACCGTGTTCTCTTCACCCTCTTCACTTACAGGGGTGTGGCATGTCCTATTTCGGATGCCCGTGCTCTGTGGCTTGCCTGGACTTGTACCTGCCATGTCCAACACTATCGGATAGGTCCATTTTCAATGGTACGTGTATCCCGCCGCCCTTGCCTCCCCGGGACACGCACCGTGGTCGCTGTCACCTCCTCCTTCCGGGGGGGGATCTCAACCGGTGTATGGGTAGGTAGGTGGGTATTAGATGGCAGGAGGCAGCAGACACCAACCATCGGATGCAGATGATTTATCGAAAAGGCACGGGATGCATCATGTCAGATATGGACAAACACAGAGAGAAGAAAGCAGTACTAGTGTATAGGCGCAAGACACAACTAGTATATCTGCCATCATTCTATTGAATAATAGATACATGGGTAATCACACCAGAACAATATTGCCATTTCGTCATCCGGCGAAGCAAGACGTAGAAAGCTGCCTGCGCTGGCCTTGCCATCAATTTTCCATTGGTGCCTCTCCCCTTCCATTCGCACTCAACCCCCTGCGCTGTTGCTGCAGACACGCACCGCACGATAGGAAGGTACCCACTCGCACCCTTGTCATTCCGCACCGCCACAACAGCCAGCAACCCGCTCTTGCCATCCCAAGGTCCCTAGAACGTGGGCCGCACCTGCTGTTCAGTGGGTTTGCGCCTCGCTTACCCTCGTCCGTTGGTCCCCCTGCTCACCAAGGAGGGAAAAAAAATATTTGTATTTGAGGTCGCGCGGCTCGAGCCATCCCTTTCCTCTCTCCTTTTCCTCCACATCACAACTTCAAGATCCTGTGTCACCGCGCAACGCAACGTCGTCTGTCAATTTTTTTCAAGCTTTCTAGGGCACCAAGCTACCCTGAGAAAATTCCCCCTCATTGTTTCAGAGTTCAACTTCACCGAACTTCAGTTCTTCTTCAATCCGAATCTTTGTTCCTGTCACCGGGTCCAAGTTCGCACGTCATCTGTTATTACGCACTTCCACCGGAACGCAGCCTAAACCAACCCAAGCTCCCATCTCTCTCTACCAGACCAATACCGCCAAAATGTCTGCTGTCGCCGAGAAGGTTTCCGAGGCCGTCAATGACGTTACCAATGCTCTGAGCAATGCCACTATCTCCGACAAGGCCGCCGATAAGCCCGCCGCCAACAACGATGCCGTCCTCGCCAGCGCTGCTGAGGGCCGTCGTCTCTACATCGGCAACCTGGCCTACGCGACAACGGAGGGGGAGTTGAAGGAGTTCTTCAAGGGTTACCTTGTGTAAGTTTTTGCGATTCTCATCATCATCATCGTGTCCGTCTACCCTCGTTGGCCCCCTGCAGCTTCCTATCGAAAGCCCGCCTCGGGTATGCTGCACCTTTCCCACAAAGCTTTGCCCCCACATGTGCAGTCATGCATACCTTGCTTGGTTGTTGCGCCTTCTCCTTTGAGTTGTGCCGCATCGGCGCTGGGATCGGCATCGCTTCGCTTGTTGTCTAGACCGCCTCGTTCGGCTGTCACGATGTTGCAGCGTGGCCTCTCCTCCCTCGTCGGCCCCGCAATTCCCACTCACTTGCGTCACGCATGCCAGCTCATACTGACCCGCCTTTTCCCACAGCGAGTCCGTCTCCATTCCCAAGAACCCTCGCACCGACCGCCCGGTTGGTTACGCCTTCGTCGACCTCTCCACTCCCTCCGAGGCCGAGCGCGCCATCTCTGAACTTTCCGGCAAGGAGATTCTCGAGCGTAAGGTCTCGGTTCAGCTTGCCCGCAAGCCCGAGCCCGCTGGAGAGAAGACCGAGGGTGCCAACGGCGAGGGTGCTGGCGAGGGCAACCGCCGCCGCGCCTCGGGCCGTGGCCGTGGACGTGGCCGTGGCCGCGGTGGACGTGGTGCCCGTGGTGGCCGCGTGAGTCACATCTATATACATTTCGCCAGTACAACTACTGACATTATACATAGGAGGACGGTGCCCCTGCTGAGGCTGCTGCCGCCGAGCCTCCTACTGGAGCCCCTGCCTCCTCTGAGGTCCTTCCTCTGACTGACGCCACCAACAAGGAGGCCAAGAGCGATGCCGAGAAGCCTGGCCAGGCTCGTGCTCCCCGTGAGCGCCGCGAGCGTGGCCCCCCTGCAGATGGCATTGCCTCCAAGACCAAGGTCATGGTCGCCAACCTGCCCTACGACCTGACTGAGGAGAAGGTTGGTTTCCCGCTTAATGCCTTGTGCTTGACCCTTGGCTGACTCTTTCCAATAGCTCAAGGAGCTCTTCGCTGCCTACGAGCCTTCTTCCGCCAAGATCGCCCTGCGCCCCATTCCCCGTTTCATGATCAAGAAGCTTCAGGCCCGCGGTGAGCCCCGCAAGGGCCGTGGCTTCGGCTTCGTCACACTTGCCTCCGAGGAGCTCCAGCAGAAGGCTGTTTCCGAGATGAACGGCAAGGAGATTGAGGGCCGCGAGATTGCCGTCAAGGTCGCTATTGACAGCCCTGACAAGACCGACGAGGAGGCCAACGCTCCCACGGAGGAGGCTAAGGAGGAGACCAAGGTCAACGGCACTGGTGCCACGGAGGCCGCGGCTGCTCCTGCCGCCGCCCCTGCGGATGCGGCGGCCCCTGCCACTACCGCCTAAATGTAGGCGACCAACCTACAGCCCCGGCATGTCTCTGAGCCAACATTCGGAGATGCTGTCTTTACGAGCTTCATGATCCGGTACCCGTTACGACGACTTCGATTTTTTTTTTTTTTGGAAGTGCCCACCCCAAGACGGGTGGCCAAGTACATCTACGTCTGCCTTTCTGACCAGACTCGCTCTCGGTAGATAGGGCAAAGCAGATGTCCAGGGCTGCCCTCATCCCTAAACTAATACACATGATCTTACCGGCCACCTCTCTGTATTTGTTACCTAACCTCCATTTTCTCCGTCACTCAATGCTGGGTTGTACAGTAGCTTTAGCTGGAGGCGGTTTGGAAGGAAGAGGAAAAGTTCGGCGCAAAAACGAATAAAATCGGGTAGCTTTTTGCAGTTAAGAATGAAAGGCGGTGGCGCATCACCAAAGAAGAAGACGTGTGTGATGTTTGTATTCATGAATAGTGATGACGTTATGCGATGTACCTTGTGGCGCTGGACAATGTTCTCTGCTGCGTATGATGCAGATAGAAAGGTGTTTGGCGCGGTGCTTGGGGTTGTGTTAGAGTATTCTGTGTACCTGTGCGTGCGACCTTAGGAGGGGACCGCCTTGAATACGTACCTCAGCGGTCCTTGGGGTAGGTAGGCAGGTAAATAAGTGGCTGGCGTTATTGTTGAGTGGGAACATGTGGTTGGTTTCAGTGGCGCATTTGCATGGTTGGAGAATGGTTATTGGCTTGCCCCAAAAGCAAAGTGTCCCAGAACGCTGTCTGGATACTTTAGTCGTGTTCGAGTCTCCGACAGAACCCCATGAAATGCTGCCGTCCCCCCTGTCTTTGGGCCATACCTGACGAACTCGCTGCTGCATACGGATACATTGTCTTTTACTGTTTTATTTTTATCGCTTTCGAATGCTTGCGATGGGTGCCTGACTGAGCTGCACATAATCTGTGTGTGCCGGATTGAAGGCAATTTGATAGCCTGCGTGTCCTCGCCGACCCAAACAAATCAGATACCTAGATAGGTACCTAGGTACACTAAAGCCAGAGCAGGGCAAGCCAGACACACGCACGCCCAGACTCCCGCACCCTGGTCAGCAAGCCCCTTATCGGACATGAGGAAAGCCCCTCCACAGTTTCTTGCTGCGACATCCTCCAACGTGCTTCGATCCAAAACTCTACCGCCAGGCACTCCTTTTATTTATTTATTTATTTTTCGCTCATTACCACGCCTGAACACTTCCCACGATGGCTTCCAAGGCCATGTGGGAGGTTGATCCCGAGACGCGAGCCAAGGTGAGATCTTTTGGACGTCGTATATGATTGCGACCGCGTGGCCTTCCGCTAATCCCCCTTCGCCTCCCAGCTGGCCGCGATCCAGAAGGAGGCCAAGAACAACGTCTGCTGCGACTGCAACGCCCCGTCGCCACAATGGGCTTCCCCCAAGTTCGGCATCTTCATCTGCCTGTCATGCGCCGGCGTCCACCGCGGTCTCGGCGTGCACATCTCCTTCGTACGCAGCATCTCAATGGACGCATTCAAGCAGGGCGAGATAGAGCGGATGCGCCTCGGCGGCAACGAGAGCTGGCGAAACTTCTTCGAGCAGCACGATGATACCAAGATGAGGGGAATCACGTGGGACGACGCGACGATCGCGGAGCGATACAGCGGCGAGGTGGGTGAGGAGTGGAAAGAAAGGCTCTCGGCCAAGGTCGAGGGTAAGGAGTACGTCCCGGGCGAGAAGAAGCCTGCGCCAGCAGCGGTACCGAAACCTGTCAGCCGGACAGGCACGCCGCTGAGCGGCACCAACAGCCGCTCGGCCAGCCCCGGCGGTAAGGTCAAGGTGGACGACAAGTACTTCTCCAAGCTCGGCGCCGAAAACGCCTCCCGACCCGACGACCTACCGCCCAGCCAGGGAGGAAAATACGCGGGCTTCGGTAGCAGCCCCATGCCCGAGAAGAAGGACACCGGCATGCCGACCGTCGACGATTTACAAAAGGACCCGGTGGCCGCTCTGACCAAGGGATTCGGCTGGTTCACAAGCACGGTGTCCAAGACGGCCAAGACGGTCAACGATGGCTACATTCAGCCCACAGCGAAACAGGTGGGTGACCCTTCAATTCCATCTCCGCCCGCGCCGGCCCGGACGAGGAACTCTGGACTAATCAGGCGGCCTCCTTGAACAGCTGGCCGAGTCCGACTTTGCGAAGCAGGCGCAGCGCGTCGCCCAGCAAGGCGCTCGCAACGCCCAGGACGGCTTCAACCGGTTCGTTGAGGGCGGGCCCAGCAACGGCGGTAACAGCAGTCGCGGCGCATACCAGCAGGCACCGCTGGACGAGAGCAAGAAGGACTTTTGGGATAGCTTTAGCAGCCTTGCGGACCAGAGGCAGGGGAACAACAGCAGCTCGATCGGAACCGCTGCTATGGGCAAGGGCGGCAAAACAGGCGGTGCTGCGGCGCCTGCGCCGAAGAAGGACAATGACGGGTGGGATGACTGGTGAAGCATTTGAGGGGGGTGCAGCCGGGGTTGAGTGAGTAATCTTTGTGTTTTGGCAGGCCTGCATGTCATAGAATATCAATTTGGGGCTGCAATTTCACTTGTTTAGGCACAGGAGATGCTGTTTGGTAGCATTGCAACGGATGAAGGCTTGCCAATGGCCGTTGATCCTGTGACGGCCTGCCATGTCACCATGTCATCATGTCAAGCACCGTTGCGACAAGTATTGTCGGGAGTTTGAAAGCCGAAGCGGTCTCGCACACGGACGCCACCCAAGCATCGGAGAAGGGAGTAATTATATGTGCATGCACGCAAGTCTGCGTCTCGCTTTCTGCGTGACCAAAAAGGGTTTAAGGTGGGGCGTTGACCCGAGGTTAGCCGGTATCGCTGCAGTGGACGGCGGTCCCATTTTCCCCGGTGACGACACGGACCCAATGCCCTGTGGAAGAACCTCCAAATTCCCAGATTCCCGAATTGCCAAAAGGAACCCCCCTCCTCCGCACATCAAACACCGGGCCATTGAAGCAAGCTCACAGCTTACCATGTCCGCCCTCAGAATTCTCGTGCCCGTCAAGAGGGTCATTGACTACGCTGTACGTCCTCCCATCGCAGTCGAGAGCTTTTGCGTCGCCCCGCCCGCCACCCAGAGCAGCATTGGCTTGTGATCGGCGTAGCTGACGGGGAAGCCGACACCCAACAACAGGTCAAGCCCCGCGTCAACAAGGCCCAGACGGGCGTCGAAACGGCCGGCGTCAAGCACTCGATGAACCCCTTTGACGAGCTCTCGGTCGAGGAGTCGGTCCGCATCCGCGAGAAGAAGCGCGCGCCCGGCGGCGTAGAGGACATCACCGTCATTTCGGCGGGGCCCCCAAGGCCGTCGACGTGCTGCGGACCGCCATGGCCATGGGCGCCGACCGCGCGATCCACGTCGAGACCAAGGAGGGCGACGACCTCGAGCCGCTGAGCGTCGCGAAGCTGCTGCGCAAGGCCGCCGAGGAGCACAAGAGCAACCTCGTCATCCTCGGCAAGCAGAGCATCGACGACGACGCGAACCAGACGGGCCAGATGCTTGCCGGCCTACTTGGCTGGTCGCAGGCGACGTCGGCGAGCGTCGTCGAGTTCGGCGAGGGGGACAGCGTCAGCGTCACGCGCGAGGTCGACGGCGGCGTCGAGACGGTCAAGGGGAAGCTACCGATGGTCATCACAACGGACCTGAGGCTCAACGAGCCGCGGTACGCGAGCTTGCCGAACATCATGAAGGCCAAGAAGAAGCCGCTTGAGAAGAAGAAGCTGGCCGACTACGGCATCGGGCCCGAGAAGCGGTTGAAGGTGCTCAAGGTCACGGGTGAGTCGCGCATGGTCGATCCCGCGTCGCCCTACCTGCCAAGGGGGCGTCTGCTGTCGTTTTTTTTACTGGCAAAACCCGGACCGGCAATGAATTGTTTTGCTGACCACTGCCTACAGAACCTCCCGTGCGGCAGGGCGGCGGCAAGGTCGAGGATGTCGACGGGCTCGTTGCGAAGCTCAAGGAGCTCGGTGCCTTGTAAAGGGCTTTTAATGGCCTGTAACAGTACGAGAAGACTCTTCCTTGGGAATAGATCCGTTTCAAATGCAGGCTTCTTGGCTGTCCAGAAGTGATTGGAGAGGAGGCCGTCGGGAATGTGTCTCATCGTTGCGTCGCCGCTCACCAGCCACACAGTAAAACCCCAGGGCTGTCCACTTCCGTCGGTACTTGGTGCTGGCAAGGACTGCTGATTATGAAGGCGCACGACGCATTGCCGTGGATTGTTCAAGGGGAGACGCTGATTACCGTGCCCGCGGTGCTTCTGACTTGCTGTCAGATACGCTGTCTGTTGAGCAAAGTCTAGGCATGCTGCGTGAAGGGGTACACGTTGTCTTTGCCACTTGATATATTGCCGATCGGTAGACTTCTGCCACCTTAAGGTTGACCTGTTACGGGTGCTGACAGACTGCTAGAGGTTCAGACGAAAAGGCAAGGTGGCCATATGTGACTAACCTCTTCGTTTTAGCCTAGCAGATATTCTTGGCGTCTGCGCCAGCCGACCGACCTTGCCATACTAGTTGGGCAGCCAGCCGTATCTATCACCAGTTCACTTTCGAACCTTGGAATGGTCATCGTGGCTAGTTCAGGAGATGCAACGCGCATGAGGCCAGTTCGGAAGAGGAGATTGGACGGAAGCCAGTCGATGATTCGCCACCCAACGAAACATGGGAAAGCGAATATTGATCTCGGGGCGTCGAGAAGGGATGCCACCCACCGCACTGGAACCCGGCAACAACGCGGGGTGGGCGCACGTTCGTTGGCCGAACTCAGCGAGCGAGTTGGAGAGACGACGGCACGATTTCATGGGGAGGTTTCCGGCCCATCCTTGCCGCGGAGAGTTTGCGCCCCGTCTGCAACTCTCTCCTTTTATTTTATTTTTATTTTTTATTTTTGCTCCAGACGGATGCGGTCAACCTCACGAAAAGTCCAACATGAGCAGGACTCTTTCTTGGACCATGGCTTTCATTATATGTCGTCTTGCTTTGTCTCTACCGTGCGTGGAACTGGGGGAGAAACAAGGCCGGGCTCGCCGTCAAACCTCTCTATCACAGCTCGCTATACGAGGACCCGCCCGCCGCCGCGTCAAAGTCAACAGCCTCCTGCAACCCGACGATGCTGAACAGTTTTCTTGGCGAGAAGTCTGGCCTTGTCCCCACCTCGCCCGTCTCCTTCAGCTTCACCAGCGACGCGCGAATGGCGTTATGGGCAGGCGCGATGGCCGCGAACGGCACGATCATCATCCGGAACCCGAGCGCCTTGGCCTCAGCCGCCGTCCACGACGGCGTGGCGCCGTGCTCGACCATGTTCGGCAGCACGGGCGTCGGCCTCAGTGCCTCGCAGGCCCCCTCGCCTCGTCGGCGGTCGTCACGCCCTCGAGGAATGCGACGTCGGCGCCCGCGGCGACGGCGGCCTTCAGCCTAGCGACGGCCTCGCCGAAGCCGTGCGTCTGGACGGCGTTCGCCCGCGCGACGACGACAATGTCGGAGCCGATCTTCCGGCGTGCGAGCGTTGCGGCGCGGATGCGCGCGGCAAAGGTCTCGGCGTCGACGACCTGCTTGCCCGTGAGGTGGCCGCAGCGCTTCGTCTGGACCTGGTCCTCGATGTGCAGGCCGGCGACGCCGCTGCGCGCGTACTGCGTCACGGTGCGGGCGACCATGTTGAGGCCGCCGTAGCCCGTGTCGGCGTCGGCGACCAGGGGGATGGAGGGGTCGAGGTTGGCGAGCATCTCGGCGTGGGAGCGCATGTCGTCCAGGGTCGCGAAGCCTAGGTCGGGGAGGCCGAGCCTACAGGCGGAGGTTCCCGCACCGGTCTGCGGTTTTGTGTCAGTCCGTTGAGTGAAGACGAAGAGGAAGGGTAATCAAAGCCCCAAGAGGTGAGTGACGACGGGTGGAAGGACGAGTGAGACCGTACCATGTAGAGAGGCCATCGAATCCGATCTCGAGCGCGATCCTGGCGCTGAATCCGTCGTAGACGCCTGGCAGGAGGATCAGGTCGTCCGTCCCGCTGAGGCGCTGCCTCAGCTTCGTCTCGGCCGAGAGCGCGGCCGAAGTGTCGTTGTTGCTCGACGGCATGACGTCGGCCCCCTTCATGTTAGAGTTCAATCGCTCGGTGCCGAAATGCGCAACCCGAGTCAGGTTTCCAGAGAGAGAGAGAGTGATCAGCTGATGAAGGGGGTCGTCTACACGTGAATACCTCGGCGGGTGAACGAAGGGTACCCCGAGCACTTCTTTCGGCTTTTTTTGTCTTCTTTTTATGGAGGGGCGGAAGGTTTGCGTGCGTTTTGCTGGTTTACTTTGCAGATGAGAGCAAGTCGGTTCCCGAAAAGTTAATCCTCGTGTGGGAGGCAATGATGATTGTCTCCCATGACGCAAGAGCCGTGTATGCCCATCTCCACATTGTGGTCCTCTTTCGCCGTAGTGTTACGGTAATGCGTCCCCGTCCTGCTCGCCGTTCGGAGATTTCGGGAACGGCACGGCAATGTCGTGCGGTAGGGGCCGGGGGTAGTCTATTTCCACTACTGGCCACTCAGGGTCCTTGACGACTGTTGGGGGTCGTGAAGTGGAGGAGAGCCGGGCAGACCGGTTACAAAGTGCACTTAGCTGAGCAGAGTGGCAAGGCACGCCATCGATCGCACGGGTTCGTGCTGTTTTAGCGTGTCGCTGAACGACCGTTGATCCCAATGGTACTCGGCCGTAGCATGTTGCTTAGGTCGACTAGTTGCAAACCTGGCTGCTGTCGTTGTGGAGGGGATCAGAGCTCAGGGATGTGGCCGAGAGATTTCGTCTAGCTCTGTATCGGCGGCTCCTGTTGGGCTATGAGCAGCCGATCCAAGGCTGTAATTGACCAGGGAGGTTCGTGAGGTAGGGCATTTTGCGTTTCGTTACGATGTGCTGGGGTGTAGAACAGATAAGACGGCTACAGCAACAGGGTCTGGTGCACTAGGTATATCGGCCAGGAGAGTCATTTCTTAGAGTGATGGAATCCTTGGCTGATGGGGAGGTTTAGTTACAAGATTCTATAGTACCGTGTTTCTATCTGGAAACCGCATCGATGAGTACCTTGGCTAGTTGGCTGTTTCCCTCCAATGGCGCTGAGAAATGCGAGACGATGAACCACCCCAGTTCGAGAAGATACCACAATGATGCACATACTGTATGGTTCATGAGAAGAGTAGATACCCAGTAAAGGATACACCCCGCGAATCCGGCCGGGTTGCTGCGACTATCAGTGGCCAGAACGTACTCGAACTTTGCCCAAGCAGTAGAGTATGAAGAACTGCCGTGAGAGTGGTGGGCTAGAGCCACAGATACTCACTAGTACTGCCTGCCCAGGGAGGGCCGCTTTAAACCACATCTTGGGGCTACTCACGGCAGTACAACTTTTCACGTGATGGTGACATTTTCATGACAATCATCGCAAGGAAGGCTTCTCACACTCATTACCCTCTCGGAGCGCTTGCAGAGACGCCGCTTGTCCACGTTGGCCTGCTTCGCCTCGGTTCCGACTCATGCAATGGGGCCGCGGCCGGGCGTCCCGAGTCAACCGGAGTCAAGCTGTGAACCGTCCGATGATAGATATGGTATGGTATGTCTAGGACAGGTTCGGCTTCGTCGGGCGACGGCTTCGAGCTTGTCAGTCGCGGAGACCGTACTTTGTTTTTCTTTTTGCTACTACTCACTTGTCTTGACAGAGATGATTTTGCCTTACACCTCTATTCCCTCCTCGCCGTACGCCTTGCTATGCTGCGTGTGCCTACCCCACGCAAACGGCACATTCTTAGAGTTTGGATCGAATGTTTAAAAGCGCACGGAACCGAGTATTGGCGGTATTGACTTTCGTGACTGGGGACTTGGGAAAAGTATCTCGACTGGCTTGACACGACGAGAACAGACGCACCACGCAACACCCGACGACACAAAATCAAGCCCAGGCTGAATCGGGGCCACCCCCCCTGGTCACGAAGCTCGTTATCGGGGATTTTCTTTTATGCTTTTTTCGGCTTGTGGAGACGATTGGCTGTGCTTGTTTAGACGTTTTCCGCATGCTTGCTGGTCCATGTGCGGGAAGAGGGCGGGAGGGAAAGACTAATGAGATATATATTCTTGGGACCAGAACCATGGCCTTCTAACCCCCCTCCCTAGCCCATGTATCTGTTCAAGTATACGTAGTGTACGTGTATGTGTGTTTGTGTGTGTGTGTTTGTATGCTCCTCACCTGACCTCGACGATTCGTTGAACCAACCGCATTGGCGAAGAAGATAGCCCCCTCATTTCACCTTACACCACCATCCCGTGTTCGGTCTCTCTCCGTTCCTTCAAGCAAATTCGTCTCTCGCATGCTATCAAACAAGCGTACTCCGTCGCCATGGACCGAAGCACGCCTTCGGGCAAAGATGCCCATGTCAGCACGGTCGAGAACGCCTCCGCCTCCGAAATAACGCCGTACTCGCCGTCATTACCACACTCTCCGTCGTTGCCACAACGCAACGCGCCCGACGAGGAGGCCATGGACCGCCCCGAGTGGCGGGCCGCTGAGAGGTCGCTGGTCAGGAAGCTGGACATGACGCTCATGCCCGTCATCTGGACGCTGTACCTGTTCAACTATCTCGACCGGAACAACCTTGCGTATGGTGGATCCCCTGGCGTCCCGTATCTTCGGGCAGTTGGCAGAAGAACCATGAAGGCTGACGTGCGGACGGGTGTACAGGCAGGCCAAGCTGAACAGCTTCGAAAAAGATTTGGGACTCGTGGGGAACCAGTTCAACATAGCGGTTTCGATATTCAACGTTGGGTAAGTCTCCCCCCTCCCGGGCCCCAGGCCCCGTCTCTCGTTTCGACCATGAGCCGCTGCTGATTCCGGGTGTAGGTACATGGCCGCCCAGCTTCCGTCAAACATGCTCCTCACCCGCGTCCGGCCGAGCATCTACATCCCGTCCTGCGTACTGGCGTGGTCGTGCGTGTCGGCGGCCACGGCGGCAGCGAAGAACTTCCCCACCCTCGTCGCCCTCCGAATCGTGCTCGGCCTCGTCGAGGCCCCCTTCTTCCCGGGTGTAAGTCACGCACGCCCTCTTCTCCCGCTCGCTACCATCAGCAACTGACGCCGCCGCGCATCTCGCCCAGATCTTCTATGTCCTCTCCTGCTGGTACACCCAGAAGGAGATCGCGTTCCGCACGGCGATCCTCTATTCGGGCATGCTCATGGCGACGGCCTTTTCGGGCCTTATCGCGGCCGGCGTGTTCGCGCACCTCGACGGCGCACACGGACTAGCTGGCTGGCAATATTTGTTTATTATAGAGGGCGCGGGGAGCTTCGCGTCGGCCTTCACGGCGTTCGTGTTCCTGCCGGACTACATCGGGTCCAGGACGGGCGTGTGCTCGTGGCTCATGACGGACGAGGAGCTTCTGGTCGCCGCGCAGCGGATGGACGCTGACAGAGTGTCGGTGCCGGAAGAAAAGGGGACGGTGTGGAACGGCTTGAAACTTGCGGTGAAGGACTCGAGGACATGGATTTTCGTGAGTTGGCCTCCCCGTCTCTGGCCCCGGCTTCCGTCAACACCCTTCTCCCCTCCGCTCGAGGGAGGTCGGACTGACACGAGCAGGTCTGCATGCAAGCCTTCTACCTCTCCTCCCACGGCCTCAACAGCTTCTTCCCTACCATCGTGCAAGGCTTCCGCCTCGGCTCTAAGACGATCACCCTTATACTTACGGCCCCGCCATATCTTGTCGCTGCGGTTGTCGCCCTCTGCGTCGCAGTCTCCTCGGACCGACGGGCTGATCGCGGGCTGCATATTATCGGCCCTGTATGCGCCGCCGTAGTGGGCTTTATCATCACCGCCGCAACGACAAACCGCCCAGCGCGGTACTTTGCCAGCTTCCTGTACCTCCCTGGCGCCTTTGCGTCGACGGGGCTGATCTTCAGCTGGGCCGGGAGCGTGATGAGCCAGACGCCGGAGAAGAGGGCGGCGGCGACGGCCATCGTCTGCCTGCTGGCGCAGTTCGGCAACATCTGGAGCCCGTTC
This sequence comes from Colletotrichum falcatum, assembly GCA_019425465.1. NCBI lineage: Eukaryota > Fungi > Ascomycota > Sordariomycetes > Glomerellales > Glomerellaceae > Colletotrichum > Colletotrichum falcatum. The sequence continues at coordinate 660,218 of SWKJ01000209.1, read as the reverse complement.
TTCTTCAGGCCTGAGGATAGCCCAAGGTACCTGCTCGCGTTTTTCCTGATGATCATCTTCTCGGGCCTGTGCGTCGGGACGGTGTTCCTGATGAGGCGGCTTCTGGGGAGGGCCAACCAGAGAATGCTCGACGAGGCGGCGGTGACGGGCAGGAGAGTCCGGCTCTATATACTTTGAAAGGACGCAGACATTTCGACAGATGTTGCAACATGGGGTCTAGGGAACCATCAGCACCGGCGACATGGATGAAGCGGAACGGTGGCTCGCGTTCATCTGAAGTGCTAGGCAGGTGCTTGTCGTTGGCTGTCTCACTTCTGCGATAGCAGCAGTTTCTCTTTCGACCTCTGATACTGATTTAGGAGTGACTTCAGACCAAGACGAGGCGCTGTCAACTTGAGCAGAGCAAAATGTTTGTGGCAGTCGTTGGATACCAGTGAGGAGGCACCGGCCTCACACAGACTCGTGGCCAGAATGTTGATCGAATCGCTTGATTGAAATTGAAAGTGCCCCGATATCGAGCTGATCACCTCAATTGAGCGCTCGCTGATTGGCCTGCCATGAGCTAGCAAAAGTCGCGTTCCTTTGACTGGGAGATGATAGTAACACAACTGAATACAAGACGTTGCAATGACATTCATTGGCATGCGAGCAAGCGCCTCGGCAAGGTAGTCGCCAACACGGCGAGAAAGTGCATGCGAAGCCATCTAATGGCCGAGACCCGCAGTCAAGGCCGTATCTCTCTGTCGGAAGTCGCGAGAACCAGAATATGGTGGGGACGCTGCTGCCAGTCGTGTTGGCACCGGATACTCAAAGCTTGTTAGATTGGAGGAACAAGGCAGACGGCCCAGTTCTGGAGGCCCGGGGTTCCCGAGGGGATGGTGCAGCATGGATCCTGCACGCTTGCCTTCTTGCAAAGACTGATAACAGGGAAACCGACTCAAGTCGGTGTACGGAGTACGGAGTATGCAAGACAGTTGAAAGAGTCTCCTCCAACACCGCCCCCTCCGTTTTTGGGGCGCTTGAAGGTGGGTACCTATTCGTAATGGGGATGGATGCACTTATGCGATTATGCAGGGAGGCCCCAGCGCTATGCATTACGACCGGGTCGAGTGCGTGCACGGGTGGTGGGGGAGGAACTCCGAGCACGGCGGATCATGGAGGGGCGGAGAAAGGCAGATCTTTGTCACTCAACTCTAACATTGCGTCAACTCTTACTGCAGCAAAGTGATTGGGGGGGGGGGTGTTGGCGGAAAGCAATTACGAAATGATGTCCTGCAAACGTGTCTGGCAGCGGCAGAGCCGGCCCTGGGGCTCAGGGTGCCTTTGCATTGCCAGCCGTTGACTCAATAGCTGGTGATGTAATGTGTGGTTAAACAGGGCTGATAAGAGCTGGGGAGGAGACTTAAGGGCGAATTACAGAGATATAACGGAGTACCTAGCTGGATGAATTATGTAATGCCGCGATAAGTCTAGACTTCATCCTCCGTAGTAATGAATGGTTGAGACGACAGCGGGGTTTGGCAAGCTCAGTTCAACACAGCAGTCACCGAGGGTTTCCCCTGCAGCGGCCGTCAAAGACGGTCCCCCCGTTCAAATGGAGCCCCCCCCCCCCCCCCCCGCCCCTCCATCGGCACCGATCTTGCCCAAAAGGGCCCAATGACAAGGTGCCCAAAAAAATTTGCCTCCTTATCCTCAGCACTGCTGCTGGCTGCGACCTGGGCAGCCCTTGCGCTTGGGACGGAGACGCCTGGAGATTTCCGTCTCTGGTCTGGTGGAGGAGCAGCAGCAGCAGCAGCAGGAAGCATCGCCCCGTTTGCTAGGTACGTGTGACTCTGTGTGCCGACGCCCGTGCTCTTTTATTTTTCTACCCGATCTACCGCCCACCTTTTTTCGTCTTCTCTCTCCCTCTTCTTTATTTTTTATTTTTTTATTTGTTAACCCTCGCCCCTCGAACAAAAATCCTGCCACACCAACCTGTCACAGAATATCTCCGGCCATCATCCCTCCATCTCAACCGACGACTCGATCCCGAGCAAAACTTCACTACTCTTTTCTACTGATTGCCCCTTTGCAAGCTGCCCTTATGAACGGGCGTCCTTCAGTCTTCACCTCTCAGGTATGTTGAGCTACTACAACCATTTTTCCCTCTTGTCTCTTCCCAATTGCGGTTGGGGTAGGTCCTGGGCTCACGGTCTTCGTGATACCTTCCCCAACCCCGCTGTCAAACTCTGTCTCATGCTGGTGCCCATAGCCCAATTGAGGCTACCGGGCCCTGCTTGCACATCATATCATGGCATTGCTTCTTGTACTCGTTTTCAAATTTGGAAAATCTCGGTTGCTGACTCGTTGTCATTAGGATTATCTCTCAGGTTAGCACAATGGCCCTCGGTTGACTCACCGCCCCTCCACGCAGAGCACCCAGACTGACCCCCCCAAACAGACCACTTGTGGAAGGCTGCCAGCCCATAAAGTGTCTACTCAAACAACCTGCAACCAACTCTATCTAGTCACTTCTTCGAAATATCAGCCAACATGTTCTCCCGATTGGCTGCTCTCTCCAAGCCCGCGGCCAAGGGTGCCGCCGGGTTGAGCTCCGGTCTCCGAGTTCAAGCCCGATTCCTCTCCGGCCAGGCCACTGGCAGCAAGGGCCGCAAGATGCCCGCTACCCCGACCCGCGCTACCAGCCCCGTCAGCAACCTCGACGCCACCCTCACCATCCGGGTATGTCATGGCCGAGACGCCCTCCCCTTGCTGCAGACGACGCATTCTTGCTAACATGGCGACTCGCAGGATGGCCCCGTCTTCTCCGGCCGTGCTTTCGGAGCAAACTCAAACATCTCTGGCGAGGCCGTCTTCACCACCTCCCTCGTGGGATACCCCGAGTCCATGACCGACCCTTCGTACCGTGGCCAGATTCTGGTCTTCACCCAGCCCCTGATTGGCAACTACGGCGTGCCCTCCAACCAGAGGGATCAGTGGAACCTCCTCAAGTACTTCGAGTCCCCTCACATTCAGTGTGCCGGTGTTGTCGTCGCCGACGTTGCCGAGCAGTACAGCCACTGGACCGCCGTCGAGAGCTTGGGCAACTGGTGCGCCCGTGAGGGTGTGCCCGCCATCTCGGGCGTCGACACTCGTGAGATCGTCACCTACCTCCGTGAGCAGGGGTCTTCCCTCGCTAGGATCACCATTGGTGACGAGTACGACGCCGACGAGGACGAGAGCTTCATCGACCCCGGCGCCATCAACCTGGTCAAGCGCGTCAGCACAAAGGCCCCCTTTGTGGTCGAGTCCCCCGGTGCCCGCTTCCACGTTGCCCTGATCGACTGCGGTGTCAAGGAGAACATCCTTCGCAGTCTCGTCAGCCGTGGCGCCTCCGTCACCGTCTTCCCTTACAACTACCCCATCCACAAGGTTGCCAACAACTTTGACGGTGTCTTCATCTCCAACGGCCCTGGTGACCCTACCCATTGCCAGGAGACCATCTACAACCTCGCCCGCCTCATGGAGACCTCCCCCGTCCCCATCATGGGAATCTGCCTCGGCCACCAGCTTCTCGCCCTGGCCGTCGGTGCCCGCACCATCAAGCTCAAGTACGGCAACCGCGCCCACAATATCCCTGCCCTCGACTTGACTACCGGCCAGTGCCACATCACCAGCCAGAACCACGGCTACGCCGTTGACTCGTCGACCCTCCCCAGCGAGTTCAAGGAGTACTTTGTCAACCTCAACGACGGCTCTAACGAGGGCATGATGCACAAGACTCGCCCCATCTTTTCCACCCAGTTCCACCCCGAGGCCAAGGGCGGCCCGATGGACAGCTCATACCTCTTCGACAAGTACCTTGAAAACGTCCAGCTCTTCAAGGACAGCGAGAAGATCTTCAAGGACAACCGCCCCACTCAGCTCATGCTCGACATTCTCAGCAGGGAGCGTGTCGGCGTGGAGCCCACCACTCTCGCCGCGGCTGCCTGAGTGTTTGTGTGACGGTGTGATCTAGTAAAATGATTGCTTTTTGTTGCAAATTGGGGTTTCCGGGTTTCATAGTTTAGGAGTGTCGCGGTTTGGTACTCAGGGTCTTTGGGATATGAACGTCACACAGACATTGATGGTTCTCTCTCCCCCCCCCTTTTTTTTATTACAGTTCAATAGCAGCAGCACAGAAAAGCTACTTCCTCAAAATTGAATCCTTCAACATCCATTACTGGGGGGTCTCAGCCCCTTCCTCGTATCTTTTGTTAGGGTGTAATAGGCAACTGCCAGTAGCAGACAAAATGGCCCCGACTGGGCGGAAGGAAAGCCATATCACGGGAGGGCTTCCGCCGATGCATGCAATCGATCCTCCATCTTGCAACCACACTTAATACGCTCCAAACAGTATACTGGCGTCTATATCCCTTTTTTTCTTTTTTTTTTTTTGCCCGTCTTCCACTCTTAATATCGATCCTCCCTTACTTGGTATCGACACAGCAACCACACTCGTCTTCCACGGTCTTCACCATGGCTGATCGGAACAGCGACTCGCCTGACACCTAGGCAGAGGAAGAATGGGCGCAAGACCCGCATTGGACAGAGGAGGAAAAGGCACATCTTCATGCACTGGCTGGGCACAATGTCAGCTTGGAAGGTCTGGGGCTGCCTCCGGGAGACATTAGTGCCGTAATCTCTGTTTTGGGAGGGAGAGATCTCAGGGAAATTGCACGACGATATTTTTTGAAACAAGAGAGGCAGCATGACCAGAGTCCAGAGAATCAAGCCCCAGGCCGGCAAACTCAAACTCGGTCGTCGACTGGACATGCACCAAACCAGCAATCTCAAGCTCCCGGACAGGCGAAACTCGAATACTTTCCCATTCCGGTTGAACAAGCGTTGGATGTTTCGTGTTTCCACCTACCTCACCTTCCCCCTAATGATATGTCGGAACACCTCCCTGTTCAGCAAAGCTACAGCGACTCTGATCCGGGGTCTTCTTTACGAGGACAGGCCCACCTAGAAACACATCAAATACCGGCGGCAGCACCTTCGGACGATGCAGGGTCTTTTGAAGATGAAGAGTCTTTCCAGGGTACGGAGTCTTTCCAAACTGGACAGTCGTTACAAGATACTCAGCCTCTACAAGATTCGCTGGAACTGGAATTTCCTTTTGACGGTAACTCGGGACATCTAGCTGTTCAGGAGAGCCACAGTGACTCTACCCTGGACTTTTCTGTACAAGAACAGGCAGACCTGGTGACACGTCATACGCAGGCGACGTCATCTTGGCAAAATGCAAGGCCTTTGCAGAACGCACAACCGTTGCAAGACACTGAGGCATTTCAATATTCACCACAACCGGAGCCCCCTTTTGATGGTCACTCTGGATATCTACCTGTTCAAGAAAGCTACAATGACTCTATCCCTGAGTCCTCTGTACAAGGACAGGCCAGCGCAAACTTAGAGACACACCAGACACAGGAGATGGCACCTTGGCTTGATGCAGGGCATCTCAAAGATGCAGAGTTTTTTCAAGATTCACAGCCGTTGCAGGATTTCCGCGACTAGAACTAGGACGTATTGCTCCAGGCCGGCATACGAGAATAATTATGATAAGATTGTGTACCCGAAAGAACAGAAGTGGCGGTTCGGGGCCGTCAACCTCGTTGAACTTCGCCAGACCGCCGTAGATAGCGACTGGAAAATCCCACAACCGGCGGTTGGTCATATCCGCACGGCGATAAGGATGGGGAGGCCATAGACATCAATAAAAGCAGGCTTGGAAAAGCCCCGAACAATTAGGTTAGGCTATCAGCAGCATTGCCGCTAGTAACACGACACACCCCCCCCCCCCCCCCCCCCCCCGGTCCCCCCCGTGTCTTCTCTCGTTACTATTCCCATGTGTTCGCCTCCCACGGAGCCATCCCTGTCTACCGGCTCGCTCGCCCAGACTGCCGTCCTCGTCTTTCCCATCGTAACGAGAGAATGACATAATAAGGAAGGCCCTTGATGCCCGAGGAAACGTTGCCGCCCGGGAATACCCTATTTCCTCGCCTGAGGTGAGTGACGGGCCCCTCTCTCCCCTCCGGGAGGGGTGGGTGTCACGATACGGGGAAACGGTCGGCCTCGCGCGGTTATCACTCTTCAAAAGGGAAAACTTGCAAAAGGTGTCAGGAATTAGGAACCGCCTTTGCAGTCAAGCAGCTACTCTCCGACGACGAGGAACGGAGCTTTCATGCAAATGCGTGCCCGTCTTGCAGGCTACGATTTATGCGTGGTATCGGGGGCGTGGACGGCACGTCTGTCTGTCTCTATGGAACCCCAAAGCCAAGGGGCAAAGATGCAGTCTAAACCGGCGTCTTGCTTCCGCCGTCGCAAACAAACGACGCTGTAAGAAGTGTGTGCTAGAGCCGGGTTCCTCCTTATCCACCCCCGGCCCCGCCCCCCTCATGACGGGCTCCTCCATGCTCCAAAATAGGAGCAATTACCAGTGATGCAATATTTTCCTCCCTCCCATTCACCACTATCGTACTGCTTCCGGTCCTCCTACGTGAACGCAACTATTGCAAGGAACCCAGTCCTTTACTTCGCCTTCACGCCCAGGGCTGGTGTTGGCGATGTGTGTTTTCTTCAACACAGCGAAAACTCCCACTAACTCGCCTCCCATCCCAAGATGTGCAATGAGACAGACAACCCGGGTGTTTGATTCAAATCTGCCAGCTATCCGCGGGAAATCGCGGCATCCCCCTTTGCCAAAATCTTCTAACGTTGGGGCTCTTATCGTTGCAACAGTCGTCCAAAGTTCGAGGTTACATAGGACAAGCGTGGTGTCCGAATTGTTGCAGTTAAGGCTCCCGCGATCGTGACCAGTGATCTTGCGCGTGTAGTGTGCCTAAAGCCGACTGTCGCGGTCGTCCGGGCGGAAGCGACGTCCACCGTCGTGACGGGAACCGAAATTTCCGCGATCGCCCTGTCTGTATGGGCCGCCTTCGTTGATACCAGGCAGGTACCGGTCACTGACCATGCGGTTTCCACGACGGCCATTGCCACCCCGTCTACCGCCGCGTGGTGGAGGACCTCTGTACGACGGCGCTCCGCCAGCACCCTGTCGACGCCGCTCGGCTTCACGGTGCGGAGGGCGAATGCCTACAAAGTTTTCTTTGCCACGATCGACAAACTTATCACCATTTTCAAAGGTATACCGGTTGATTTCGGTCTCAGAACCCAGATCGCGATAGGTATCAGTGGTGTAGTGAGAGCGCATGTTCCTGATACGCCTAGCACCCAGGTCATCCGAAACAGGTTGGTATGATATCGGGGGATTGGCGCGGGTAGTTCGGATATCGCCTCCAGGGAAGCCCTGAATCTGTCGGGGGGCCTAGGACCGGGTCCGCGTGGCGCATCCCCTCTGGGTCCAGATGGCGCACCTTGTGTTCCGAGACCGCCACGAGGGCCAAGAGGAATGGCGTTCACATCCTTGACCGCGGGGCCAGATGGCGCAAGCCTGGTCGGCTCTGGAGCAGGCCGTGCAGGCTGGGTCGCAGAGCCCGAGACCAGACTAGCAAAGCCGTCTTCATCGTAGAGAACCTCGAAGCGGATGCTTCTATCGCGGCTTTGAGCCTGCTCCTCGTCAATCCATACTTGGACCTTGTCTGTCGGAACGAAGTCTACCCACAGCTCCTTGCGGTTGCTTTCATCTGGCCAGCGGAGGCCATGCAGAGCGTTGCGCACGCGTGAAGCCTTGGCGACAGAACTGAAGACAGCAAAGGCGTGAGTCTTGACTTGGTCGAGGTAGAAAAGGTCGATGTCGTCATCGTTAGGCTCTGCATCAGCAGGAGCCGCCAGCTCGACGAGATGTGCGCGAACCGTGTCTTCTTTGAGGGGCCTCATAAGGTCCCTGATGTAGAGGGACTCGGTGGCATGGTGCCTGGCTGGTTCAACGGTTCTCTCGTCGTCCATGGCACTGTGCTCGTCGTAATGGTTTGTGCTCTCGTGGACTGGCTCAGGCGTAACGTCAACGTTCATGGGCTCTTCGAGCGCTGCGGCATTCGAAGCATCGCCCTCCTTCACCTCGTCATGAATTGCGTCGTGAGAAGTGACCATCGTTGTATCCTCGTCGTTTGCGTCAGACGGCGCCTGGTCCTGTTCCATAGGCTCGGCAAGGTTCTCCGAAATGTCCCTCGCATCCTTCGCAATATCATCAACGAGACTGGTACCTCCCTCCAAGCCCTCCTTCAGCGTCTCCTTGACGCCTTCCTTGACCTGGTTTATGACGCCGGCGATGCCTGGTTGCTCCGAACCCTCGGTATTGTTGTCGATGTCTGCGTCGATGCGATCCTGGTCTGCCTTGACACGCTTATGGGAGACCGACTCGGACGACTCGACTGGGCTCTCGGACCGTCGCTTTCGTTTCTGTGCATCTTGCGCTATCTCGGCAGGGGCAGGAGGTGTGGGGTCCAGCGCGGCGATCGACTCTGGAACGGCAGTAGTCGTCTCCTGCTTGTCCGACTCAGCAGTCGATGGCGCATGGCTAGCTTCTGGGACATTCTCAACTGCTTCAAAAACACTGGGCTCGGCTTCAGCGACGATGGGATTGCTCGGAGTGGTGTCGGCAGGGGCATTTTCGGCGGCGGTAGCTTCCCCAGAGTCGGGCTTGGGGCTCGCAGTCAGCTCAGGCTCTGCTGGAGATGCCTCTGTGTCTTGCGCAGCAATCTCGTTATCGTTTTCGGCAAGGCGATCGACAAGTTCCTGTTTAAGGCCAGCGACTGCAAGTCCTCTGCGCTTCAACTCCGCCTTGAGTTGGACGACGGTCTGTTTGCTCCAGTCCTTCATCGTGAATAATTGCTGGCTCGGCGCGAAGGCTGGCGCATAGCTAGTAGTCGCCTGAAGATGAAGGTGTCGCTTGTTAAGCAGATGTGCAAAAGAATAAGATATGCCTTGCTGGAATGCACGCGTTGGGAAAAAAAAGTTGATGTGGGCAAGTGTATGTTGTGGTTGGAAGGCTCCAGGTGAGAGGTGAGGTCCGCTGTGGTGGCATTGATCGCGTCGTCGCGACCTGAAAAATTGCCCCGTCATGCGACGCCAGAGCCCTCTCTCCACTGAGAGCAAGGACGTTGCCAGGCGCGCTAGGAAAGCAAGAAAAGTCACTAGTGCAGGGGTTCCTTCCCATTCATTGATCCATCCCGTCTGGAAAATATGTCATCTCTGCGAAAGGACCCACATTTCTATTTCGCTAAAAGCTGGGCTGGCTATCTGCCGGGAGATCAATTCTACCTAGGTCACGTGGCTTACAGTAGGGAGTAGAGGCGAGAGATTGCATGGCGACAGGAAACCAGGGATCGAGGCAAAATGTACAGTAGGGGCTTCTTCCCTTGCCTTTACATGTATTCCATTATCTTGATTGTGCTGGCTGCGCTTCTTGTACTTGTGCGACTTCAATGGGGGCCGTCTTCCTGTCTAATAAAGTTAACGTAGGGACATAATAATAAAATAAAGTCAGATGAGATGGGGAAGGGAGGTTCAAGGGACTACGGACTGTAAATGCACGGACCAGCCCTTTCAATGGCTGCACCAATGATCTACCAGCACTACCTAGGTGTACGGATAGTTAGGCACCTAACCGCCTATGGCCTGGCCTGCCTACCTCCGCAGTATTAACCGCCTGCAGGCTCGGTTTGCTTTTTCCTTTTTTTTCCTTTTTTTTTTTTTTGCCTCATGGCCATTGAGTCTCACCGGTCACCAGACTCGAAAAAAGACTCAACGGCTTTCTTGTCCGACCACCGCATCCGTCGCCGCGACCGCCGCAGACAATGCCATAAGCCCCTGGTGCCTTCCGTCACTCTTTCGACCGGAACCACGAGAGGCAGTCGCGAACTCCTTGCTTCCTGCCTCTGTGCGAAGTCACTGGCACATAGTAAAAAATATAAGTCTTCAGATGAAGAAGCGACGAGGTTCGACTCGACAAAGAAATGCGCGTTTGCAGCTGCAATAATCGCCCAACGCCTTCGTGAGATGACAAAAAGCGTGACATCCCCGCAGCGCCAGCAGTTCCTGAACCACAACACCTCAGACTCTCATTCCGAGCTTGCGCCCAAGGCCACCTCACAAACCTCTTTCGCCGTTCATTCAATCAACCCCACCACCAAACAAACTTTGCGATGAATCGACCCTCGTCGGCATCCGTGGGGAGTCGCTCACCGGCGCACACCCCGCCGATCAACAGGCCGCTCGGCCACAGCCGCCTCAGCGAAACCCCTTTCACCGATACTCCGCCAACAAGTGCGAGCGCCGGCAGAGCGGGCACGCCCACATCTGACAGGATCCTGTCAGGCCGCGTCAAGAAGACGCCGCGCAAAGTCGCTAGGAGAAAAGAAGATGTGTTGAGCGAGAAGGAGAAGGAAGAGGAGCGCCGGCAGCTGGATGAGATGGATGAGGAAAGAAAGCTTTTCCCTGGCAGCGATAACTGGGCAGAAGACGAGCACAAACTCTTCAGGATTTTGTACATGAGACAGTACTGCCCTCTGTTGCCGTCTCATTGGGACATGGACTTCCGAGGCATCCCCATACCAGATATTCTCTTTGCGAGCTCAGATGCTCACCCGCCCCTTATCAACTCGCGATCAGGCAATGATTTCAAGGGTGAGCTTCGGTCAATAATGGACTCTTTTGAAAATTCGAGGCTTGCTGACCTACAATAGCAACCAGAGCGCTTGCCCGCCTCATTGAGCTCACGGGGCATGTCCGAGGGCTCTGCCAGACGCGTCAAAGACACAGAGCAAGAATGCTTATCGAGCGGGAACTCCAAGAGTACACGAAATGGGCTGAACACGATGGAGAGTACGGCCACCTTGACTACTTGCCGAATCTGATCATTGATGTGGTGGACACAAAAATGACGCCTCAGCTCATTGAAGAACACATGCAGCTGCGTCTCAAAGCTGCTGCCGCCACCCACCGCGCACATTGGAGGACCGAAAAGCCGGGATCCGCTGGCCATCATCAAGACATGGGCGAACCACAGATCAAAATAGAAGACGATGAAGACGCCGAGCCCGAGGACAATAGAGTTGTCCTTGTGCCGGACAAGTATCCCACGCCAACTCCGCAGAAGCCGCACATGGAACCTCCGTCTGCCCTACTGCGTAGCGGGACCAACGACGGCGGTGCCGGCGACCACAAACTTCTCGGCACGGAATTCGACAACCCGGCGGGGAGGTCGACCGGCGAAGGTGGCAAACAATACATCCGCAGTCCACCAGTCTTGTATGGACTGTTCATCGTCAATACCTCCGTCATGGTGTTGACCATCGACTCAGCAAAGGAAGGGGACGAGGCCTACGTCAGCTATCAGGTCGAGGTTGGCTTCAGCAAGCGCTACCAGGCCGTATGGAACGCCATCACCATCGCAATAGTGGTCTGCCTGGCGAGGGATGCCATGATGGATATGAAGGAAGGCTTTGGCCACGCAGTGATTGATGGAGATAGCGATCCTGATGCCTGATACGACGGAAGGGATTAGTTGAGACTGCGATGGACAATCGGCACGCCTCAGGCTTCTCCACTTAATGACCTGGACGACGGCTGGCGATTCTTTGAATGCGTATACCCCTATACTGTTTTTTATTGGCAGACACTGCAGATACCCCTTATTTAATTACGATGCAATATCCCAAGAAACGCTTGCGTACGAATACAGACAGCGGTGTCAGTCACCTGCCACCTCGCGTTTCCACTTCTTGCAAGAAGGCCGGTTCGGCCGAGCAGGGTGGTCTTGTCTGAATGGCCCAAGTGGCATTTTGAATATTCCGATTGGCCGATTTTGACGGAACTGGATATGGACCTTGGCACACTCCTCCAGTCTGAAATTGATACAACAGTTAATTGCCCGAGCCCGCGGGGATGTGCTTCTGTCACACTAAGCAAGACGGAATCTGCATTATTGTTGGATCATCAGCTCGGCGTCTCACGACATCGGCGGCGATGCACAGGCTCGGAAATAACCGGTGTCCTCCTCCCCTTTCCCTGAGCCGTAAGGGCTCGGCGTTTTGATGCGTCGGGCCTCGTTCATGACCGGGGTTCGGCCACCGAGGCGGACCACGCGGAGGAAGGGAATGGAACACTGGGGGGTCACGAGGGAAATTTGGGTTTGATTCATCACCTATCTCGTCTCCTATCACCGAGGGATCGCCCTGCAAACCCTCGGGATTACGTGTTGTTCGCAGGGTCGCCCCAATTCGTCACGGCCCGCGAAAGGACCCTGTCAGCTGATTCGCATCGTCTGTCACTGGCTCGCGGGCGACGGGGCAGGAGGGGCGCGCCCGCCTTTGCGAGCTTCTCGGCGCCGGTGTCCGGCCTGGTGGTCTGGTATGGTCCACTCGCTGCATAGAACGGGGCGGGGTGGTCTCTTTCGCCTTTATTCAGTAGGTACGGATAATTGGGGCTATTTGTCACCTTTGAGCGGCAATAAACAGGATGGGCGGTGATGTGTGTGTGTGTGTGTGTGTGTGTGGTAAATTGATAGGCCGAAAGCCGAGATTGGTGATTCCTCAGAATCCTCAATCCTTTCTGTCAAAAGGAGGGGGGGCTGAATGTTCGCACCCTTTTAGCCGTTTGCGTTCATAGTTATCAATTATGACAGAGCGTTTACATACATTGTCGACATCCTGTTTTCACAATACCTATATGACGTATAGATAGATAGTGGGATGGTTGAATGAGGCGGTCGCAGCCAGCCAGCCAACGCCAGGTTTATAGCATCTTACTGTGCTAAGAGGGACGAGGTAGTGAGTTCTATTGTCAAGATCAAACTCGAATTGTTGGCTGGGAACCCGATCAATAAGGATTTAGATGCCCGGATACACGTATGGCATTGCCTTTCTTCTAGAAAGCTTCGATTGCGTTGAGTATCGGGCCTGACTGTGTATGCCAGTGTGACCCTACTACGTAAGGCTAACCAAACACCAGATACCCAAAATATCGGTTGCCTCTTTTGTCAAAGAGCGTTTGTATTCGGTGCGTTGCATTGCATCTTGGGGAGGAAACTTGTGTCTTGATTCGGCAGGCAAAACGTTGGTACGGATGTGAGCTGCCCTTCCGCTTGGGTGAATTTGGCCCGATTCCGGGACCTTGGGGAGGAGAGTGTCCGGGGATTAATTGGGCCGCACACCCTTTCAGAAGTGTTGCATCTCGCTTCGGCGGGACGGTGCCGGTCAAGGTGAGAGGTGATGGGAGGGAGAATGGGTGCTGGATCGGCTGATACTACCTAAAGGATCTACACAGGTGGTGTACGAAGTATTCGTCCAGTGCAGTGCTTACCGCCTTGTTCGATGCCGTGCTCGTTGCCCCTTCCCCCGGTCATGTGTAACGCATTGAACGCCTCACATGCTGTCAGCATGGGCATCAGTCGGTGAGGGACGAAACATGGGTTCTGAGAATACCTACTGACAGCGCACGTGTGTCAGCAGCGGAGCCGGTGGTAACATACAGGCATTTTAGAGTTGCCATGCTGTACGGAGTACGGAAATGGAGAACTCCAAATTTTCTTCCTCCAGGCTTCCGTGGGGTTTGGTGCAAGGCATTGGCACAATGGAGACCAGACCAGACCAGCGTCCTTTCATTCTTCTTCTCCTTCTTCTTGTTTTTTTTTTCTTTTTTCTCCTCCCCTCCCCTTCTCCGCCGGACCAGAAGCCGGAGACCAAGCAAATGAGAAGCGAGCCCGCTAAGATGGAGTCGAGTCGCAGCGCAGGACAGCGCCCCTCCCTGGCCAACAGGGAAAGCCGGACCAGGTGAACCGGGAAAGGCTAATTACGCCGTATTAGCTGGGATTAGGCCCAACTCTATGGGCCTATCGCCTCATTAGACCCTCGGCTGTTACCATCTGGGTCCGGGTGTCTGGACTCTGGCAGTGAGTGTGTGCATCTCGAGATCCACCATCGTCGAAAGATGATGGGGTCTACAGAGTAAACTGGGTAGAAACAACGTTTGAGTCAAAACATCATCCACCTGTGCTATATGCGTATAGGATAGCAGCAGAAATGGCAACACCAAGAGGATTGCCATCTGTCAGACCCAAAACACGCCAAAAGTCAGTACTTGGTACTCAGACAGAACTAGTCTCGCCTTCGACAACGGGAAAACATTTCTGGTCCCAGGCCCGGGCTGGACGAAGGCTGCAGTAGGGTGGGGCACGCGTCTTGTCACTGGTTCGGTGGGGTGAGGGACGCCCCTGTCACTCAGGGCACTAGTGCCTTAGCCATCTGTGTCGTCCTAGCCAATCATATGTGACTTGTTGTAATCCGTGACCTCTCAGCCAAGATCGCCCTATTGCTAGGCTCCGATTTACCCCCATTTGTCGTCCGCCGCTCGTCATTGGGAAGGCCCAGGCACTGCACGCAAAGCTGCAGTTGCAGGCGTGAGCTGCCCCGTCCCTTCTGTTCTCGTAATTTTCTGCCACCAAGCCGCGGTTTCTCCCATCATCGCCCTGCTTACTCGACTACACTGCTACACTACCACCATACGGAGTACTGCTGCCTACCTACCTACCTACCTACCTACCTACCTACCTACATACCTGCCTGCTAGACCAACACCCGCCTGGTCCGAGATCAACACAGGCTTCGGTGCTTCTGAACCCCCTTTGCCAGTCCCAAAAACCTACACTACCTAGCTACCTACCTACCTACCTGAGTACCTACCAGACCCTCTCACCGCCCGGTGAACCCTCCAAAGGAGTCCCAGGCGACGAGGGGCTCTTACATGTCTGCCAACACGAGCAACAGCCGTTGTTTTCTCCCCAGCATGCACTCGGAATCACCATCTTCACCCTCCTAGTCCGCGCCATCCATCACCTTGCCAACTCTCTCGCCTGCGCTCTTGGTCCAACAACTTTCCTTCGGGTCCTCAACGACGCCCGAGCTAACCCCCTGGCATCGGCCCCTCCGTCCGTCTCTCTTTCTTACACACGCCACGCTGTGCCTGTAGACAAACATCCAACAGCAAACACACTCCTTCTCGCTCTGGATCAACAATAGTGGCGACCTGTGGCCACTTTCCTTCTCCCGGCTTCCGCCTCCGACTCCCGTCCACCTGCTCCGTCGGCCGGTTCTCCATAGCTGTCTACTGACGTTTTCGCTGTTGGCTTGCGGGTGGTGCTATTCACCTCCACCGCCGCTGCCTCCGGACTGTCGACCGTCGAACCACCTTTTCACCGTGGTGGGGTTGCCCAGGTTTGGCCTGGGTGCGACGTCTTTTGTCATCCTAAACCGCCGCTCTCGACCGCCTCTTCATTGGTCATTTCCTCGATACTCCGAGGTCGTTTCCTTTCTCCCAAGTTTGCATTGTTGCTTTTACCAGGTCTAGACTCCCTGTCGTCTCAACCGACCGCCCTCCCTTTCGCGTTTGTCAAGGTCTGTTCACATATCCTGCCTCGACTCGCATCTCGTGTGACAGTCGGTTACCCCCCCCCCTGTGGCCACTGCGTTGGTATCCGACCGAACGACGCTTCTCGTCGAATGGCTATGGCCGATGGCATATCGTCGGCGGCACAGGGGCCAGCAAAGCAACCCCTCTCGATTATTCGAACCGCCCTTCCGTCTCGACGAATGTCCCCCAAGGCTCGTGACGAAGGGACGTATGGCGCTGTAGAGCAGACGAGAGGTCCCAGTCCAGTAAGAAGGGGCGAGAGCCTCGGGGTATCAGCTCCCTTGCAGTCCGGTTCCCGGCGTAGTCCGTCGAGCGAAGCCACATCAAGGTCACAGGCCAGGAGTCCGGCTTCCAGCGACAGCTCCCCCAAGGATGTCCGGTCACAGCCAAAACCCACTCCAGCACCGACGGCGACAAGTTCGTCAGCGGGCCAGACGGGCCAGGTGTGCAGGTAAGACCATCGCGACCTCTAACCCCCCCTCTGGGCTATATTCTGATCTTTCGCAGCAACTGCGGTACGACACGGACACCGCTGTGGAGGAGATCTCCCCAGGGCACAACGATATGCAATGCCTGCGGCCTGTATCAGAAGGCAAGAAACGCCTCGCGGCCGACTAACCTGAAGAAGCCCCCGCATCTCGTCGCCGCGTCGCCGAGAACTGCTCCCCAAAGATCGCCCCCGCGCCAGGCCCGGGTCCGAAATATCTCAGCGCCCCTGCTCCCACGTACGTCACCGAGGAACAGCAGCCGTCAGGTACTTGTCCCGGCGGTGGAAAATGCAACGGTACGGGAGGTGCCGAAGGTTGCAGCGGCTGTCCTGCCTACAACAACCGCGTGTCAAAGTCGGCCCACCTGAATGTCGGTCAGGGGCAAGGTTGTGGAGGCGGGTCTTCCAGTCAGTCTGCTGGTGAATCCATGGTCGTGGACGATCCTGCAGCTCCAGTAGACATTGCTGCATTGCAAGCTCAGGGGCAGACCTCGAATCAGACGGTTGTAATCGCATGCCAAAACTGCGGCACCACCATCACTCCGCTATGGAGACGAGACGAAAGTGGCCACACGATCTGCAATGCCTGTGGTACGTGCCGTCCCTTCAACGAACCCCCTCAAACGAACAAACAGTCTGGAGAATGTTCCAAAATGCTGACATACTCAGGGCTTTACTACAAGCTTCATGGTGTTCACCGACCTGTGACAATGAAGAAGTCGATAATCAAGAGGCGTAAGAGGGTTATTCCGTCTTCGTTCGGCGGCGAGTGGACCGAAGAGATGCTCGAGGGATCCGAAACGCAGAGCGTGGCGCCGGAGGGCAGTCCCGAAAGGGGTACCATGAATGAAGACGGATCTGTCAATCTTGGGTTCCGACGTCGTGAAGAGAAAACGAACACCGCGGCCATGCTTCCGGATCCTAACCTCCGCCAAAATGGACAAGGTTCACAGCTGCCCTCCCGCGATTTGACCGCTTATCAATCAGCGGGCTCACGGACTTCGCACCCCTATCCGCCGGGATCGCTCAACGATGACAACCGACTCGCTCCGATTACGTCGTTTACCGCCGGCGGCGAACGGCAGTCTTCCCTGTCTCCTGCTTCCTTCCTTTCTTCATCTAGGAAGCGATCACTATCTGCCGAGGGAAATCTGCCAGGCGACGGTGGACCGGACACATCAAAAAGATTGTCATCCATTAAATCGATCCTCAACCCAACCAGCGCGGATGACAGCCCTGCATACCACTCAGGCAGCGACGATGCGGCAGAACACTACGCCCGGTCTGCCATGTCTCCCGCCGCCTCAGCGCCGAGTCCCGGGTCGTATTCTAACGCCCACACTACCCCTCTCCCATCTCCCGGGCCAAGCAGCCAGACAAGCAACCTAGGTTACAGGCCAGAGAACGAGAGGCTCAAGGCAGAGAAGAGAGCGGCTCTTGTTCGAGAAGCGGAAAGGATGAGGGAAATGTTGGCAGCAAAAGAAAGGGAGTTGGCGGAACTGGGCAACGATTGAACGGAAGAGAGAACAAAAAGCTCCAAAACGAAGCAAACGAAAACTTGATTATCCAACATTGAATCACTCGGGGAGCATCGCGGGCACATATGGCCTTTGGAACTGCTTTCCTTTTCTAATGCAACGGAGGCGCGATGGCGGCATTGTTTGTTTCTACTTGGGGCGGACTAGAAAACAAATGGGACAGGATCTGGCCTTACGCAAAAAGGGTAAGGATGGGGTGTTTTTTTTCTGCTCGCATTTTGACGCGCCGTCAAAGGAATTCAGCATCCCGACTTTTTCTACCGGCACACGACACGGCGTTTCTATCGTTACGAGGGCCAAGCTGGGGAAAAAAGGGGGGCGAGTTTCGCAAGGGACTTTTTATCATGGACAAGTGAATTATGAAAGGGTCGGGTTGGAGTTTTTTTAATGTTCCTCAAGTCGTTCCCAAAGGGTGTGGACAAGATATCGATCGAGTCAACACATTGAGCTTGGGAAGAGGCTTAGAGATGGCGAAGCCTCGGAAAACAAAGGCAAACAATAAAAGCGTTACCGGACGACGCGGGTTACCCCTTTCAACGCCAGAGTCTGGGTGCTATACCCTCGCGAGAGGAGCAGAGCAGTTGCTTCATTGGAAAAAGTAATCTGAACGGGGTGGTGTGCGCACCTTTGCATAATGAGTGACTTCTGTTGCTTTCCCCCAAACCCTCTCATGTTTGGATAGTTCGTCCGACCGATATGCGCCGAGGCATTTGATGCTTGCCGGCACTGTTTTGTCGGTTCCTCGGCCTACAGAAGATGGATGAGGGTAGTGGGCAGCAACCGCTGAACGAGTCTGGCGATGTGAGTCGTCAAGGGCCAAGGAACTGCGATGATGGAGGCTTTACGACTGACTTGGCGTGTTCAGGCCAACCCGCTGCCAGCGCCTTCACCGTACCGCCCGTCTCCTCCATTAATGGATTGGAAGCCGACGGGTGTGCCAAACTCCTTGTCTCCTCGGGAAGTTTTTGGAGGCCAAGAGCCCCTTTGGTCCTGTTGCACGCAGCGTGTTTGTTCGAGGGCAAAATCATGTCTGTTTAGACTAGCCGTTACAAGCAATACCCTCTACTTTTCCCAGTCTCCCTTTTTCTCCTTACACCATCTAAAGAAATGTGATACGCTCTGCCGCCCTACCTGGCACAGCTCGCCATCAAACAAAACGGAAACGAGGCCCATGCTCTTTCCCTCCCCAACTCACACACAAACAAACAAACAAACAGCGCTCGTGCTTTGCAGTCGTGAATGCACACAATATACACAGCCGACCCGGCGAGGCCAAACGCATCCTAAAATGGTGAGGTTTCTGTCGGATTGTACAGGGGCGCTGTCCCCCCATGCCGTCGATTCTCTTCTCGTCTTCTCTTTCCCGGTTTTCTTGCCGGAACCGGGGATCATCGTTGGTTGAGTCGTCTTGTGCCGAATTGTTCGTTTTCCCTTCTCTTCAGTATCTTGATTGCCGAAAAGAAAAAAAGCAAATCCTCAGCAAATCCGATTCAACTATACTCGTATAACGGGTTGAAATTTTATAATGGGGGAAAGAATCCGTGCCCTTTCCTCCCCACCAACGGTTTCAAGGCCGGGGGAAGGCAAACGGAAGGCATCCGAGAATGACAATTTTGGTCTTGTGTGGTTGAAAAAGGGGCAACTAGCTTACACCTGCTCTGCGCCCCAGCCGCCGTCGGCCTCGCGCATGTTGGCTGGCGGCTCGATCTGGGGGACAAACTCGAGGACGACGTAGGCGACGCCGATGAGGCCGACAATGGAACCGGCAATGATCTTGAAGACACCGTCGGAGAGGAGGATGGAGCCAATGAAGATGTAGACTGTGAGGAGGACCCTCGCGTTAGAATTGCCAACGTTGTTCTCTTTTTCTTTTTCGGGGGGTTGGTTCGCTTGGAAGGACTTGAGACTTACAGACACCACGGCCAATGAAGGAGAAGAGGAAGGACGCGTAACGGGAGACTTGAGGGGGATTTGGAACTCTGGAGCCTAGGTCAGGGGAGCTGCGCAATACACAAGGAGGAAGTCGTCAAGTACCGAGCAGAGCGGTGCCTAGTCGAGTTTGGTTAGCTACGTCGCTGGCAAGCAGGCGCATGCAAAGGCTTGCGAAAGGGTAAGCTTACAAAGACCGAAGATGATCACGTAGGCGCCGACAATGATACCCTGGCTATACGAGTACAATAGTCAGTCAAGACTCCCAAGACTTCTCTGCCGCCTTGTGTCCTTTTTCGTTGCGCTGAGGGTAATGCTGCGTCGCACGAGGAGCCGTGCGCGCGCATACGGGCAGGGGGGGAGGTCCGTCGGAAGAAATGGGGACGACGTACAAGTTGAAGTTGAAGAATTGAGCAATGCCGCCCAGGACCATAATGGTCGCGGTGGCCAAGTTGACGATGCGACTGATGGAAGAACCATGTGGTTAGCGATTTGCGATTGCGCCTAGGGGATCTAGAGAGCTGCAGGGTAGCTCTGCAAGGGTTCGTTTGGGGGGGAGGACCTACAAGGCGTCGGAGAGCTCCATGTTGACGGATATGGGATTGTGGTGGTGCGAGGAACGGACACGGGTTCGATTTTGGAAGTCGAGGTAAGTTGGAGAAGAGAGGAAGACGATGAAGCTGACGTGGATGAATAGCCAGGCAGCCGGATATCGTGGGTTTGGGAAAAGATGCGTTGTGTCTTGTGTGGATGTGAGGGAGCAATGTGGATTGCAAGGTGTGACGTCCGAAAGAGAGAAAAAAAAGGCTGACGAGTCAAGCTCGGTTGCGTTTGGCTCCTGAAGCTGGGAAAAGCAGGTTAGATACAAGGACTGTCAGTGGATACAGACAAGTACCGATACCCTCGTGAGACCTCGCTGCATGCGCAAAGCACAATGTCCGGTCGGCAAAGAGTAAAGTACTGAGTACCTACCACCACCAGCCCCAACCCCTTCTGTAAGGGGGTTTCTCAGTGACACTGACACCCGCTCTGACAGACGCCGATGGGAGCTCAGCGACCGCCTTCCGGAGTTGGCCTGCATGGACCTGTGAGGATTTGCAACGCGGATTGGCTGTTTATCGACGAACGCTTAGCTAAGGTGAAGGTGAGTTGGTTGTGAGAGCTTCATGCCACCAAGCTTTCAACAGCTTCGGTTGACGGTCTAATATCAGAACGTCTGCCGCTATAGATTGTTGCTCCCGTTCTTTCCGCTTCATGCTGCCATGTGGGCACGCTCATTCAATCTTCTCATTCGTCATCGCTTACACAATAACATTCGCTTCATGTCCTGGTCATGTTGATCCTTCGAGCCCCAGTACCCAAACAGCGGCCCATGGGCCGGCTGCCAGGGCGAGCTCTCTTCGCCGGCATCGTAAGCTTTCGGAGGTCGATACACACTCCTCCGGGGCAAACTAAGCATCACTCTTTTATCAAAGATATCAGAAACATAGGCATCATCGCCCATGTTGATGCTGTGGGTATCCATCTGATGCAGGACTTTCATTGACAAGCTAGCTAACCTCGTTACAGGGCAAGACAACGACGACTGAGCGCATGTTGTATTACAGCGGCGTGACGCATCGTGTAGGAGGTGAGTGGCGTTGATCAGAACCCTCTCTCGAACCTTTCAATCCAAGCTCCGCTTTCCGGTGGATGAGAATCGTGGCTTGGAGCGAACAAGGATCTCCATCAGGAACCCCCGGCTGACGACGAAACCCCAGATGTCGATGCAGGAAACACAGTGACCGACTTCCTCGACCTGGAGCGGGAGAGAGGCATCACGATTCAGTCAGCAGCCATCACTTTCAACTGGCCACTGCCCGAGGAGTGCCCGCGGGGCACGAGCCCAAAAACGATTAACCTCATCGACACTCCGGGCCATCAGGACTTCAGGTTCGAGGTCGACAGATGTCTACCCGTTCTTGATGGCGCCGTATGCATCATCGACTCGGTCAAGGGCGTAGAAGCTCACACGGAGAGGGTATGGGCTTCGGCGCACGACCACAAGATCCCTCGCATCGTCTTCGTCAACAAGCTCGATCGGGACGGCGCTTCCTTCCGCAAGTCAGTGCTGGAGATCGGGTCCCGCCTGAATGGATGGCCGCTCGTCTGCCAGATTCCATGGTGGGACGGCGAACAGTTCGTCGGCGTTATTGACGTTATCGACCGCGTTGGGTACCGGTGGAAGGCGGAGAAACAAAAGACCAAGTACGAGTTCGCACAACTGCAAGAGGTGCTCGCGGGAAATCCCCTACTTGAAGAGATCGGGACAGCTCGCGAGAGGCTCGTGGAGGGACTTGCTGAATGGGACGAGGCCATCATGGATTTGTTCGCGGACGACCCTAGTAAGATCACTGGGAAGATGTTAAAGGACAGCATCCGAAGAGCCATCCGCAGCGGCGATGGTGCTGTCATCCCTGTGCTAGCGGGTGCAAGTTTCCGACACATTGGCGTCGAACCCCTGATGGACGCCATCGTCGACTATCTCCCCAGTCCGGACGAACGCCCAGAGCTCGAAGTCCGCGCAGGCCCAGCCAAACATAATCTAGTTCGGCTTCTCGAGGAGAACACGGAGAAGAAGAGTCGCAACCACCGTGTCGCTGCTGTGGCCTCGGTCTTCAAGGTCTACAACCACCCCAAGGAGGGGGTCTTGAGCTTCGTGCGAGTCTACTTTGGCGAACTCCACAGGAATTCGTCCACATGGAACACGCACAGCCAGCAGGCCGAGCGGCCGTTCGGCTTATTGCAAATATCTGCGGCGAAGACGGAAGACATACAGCACCTCGCCACGGGCCAGATCGGCGCCATCAAGGGCTTGAAGAAGGCGCGTACGGGCGACACGCTTATCACGGCCGTGGCTCAGAGACAGCTTCCAGACACACTCAAGCACATCCAGATTAGACCGCCAGAGATCCCTCCGCCGGTGGCTTTCCTCGCCATCGATCCGCACGGCGCGACTGCCGCCAAGGATCTGGAGACGGCGCTGGAGAACGCATCCCGAGAGGACCCCAGCTTGAGGTGGAGCCGCGACGAGAAGACGGAGCAGTTCATCCTCCAGGGCATGGGCAAGCTGCATCTGGACATTGCCGTCTACAACCTCAAGCAGAACCCCAAAGTCCAGGCCGACTTCGGCCCGATCGAGGTCGACTACAAGGAGTGCCTCACCTCTACAGTTGGACCGCACCACGCCACTTTCGACAGGGTTGTCGCGAGCAAGTCGGGCAAAGTGTCGTGCAGCGCCGTCCTCGAACCCCTGGAAGAGCATCACCGCCAAGCCGCCCTGGAGCCCACCGTCGAGCGCGACGGCAACATGATCCATGTCGTCATCAACCTTCCGGAGGACGGCACGGCTAGCTTCGACCCGGAAGAAGCGCGCCAGCAGCTTATCAACGGCGTCGTCGCCGCCGTCGCTCGCGGCCCGCGCCGCGGCTCCCCCGTGCAGGGCTGCCACATCACCATCACCGTCGACGCGGCATCCACGGAAAGCCCGTCGGGCGGCCACTTCACCGGCGCAGCGTCGCGCGCTGTGCGCGAGGCGCTCCGAGAGGCGCACACCGCTCACCAGGCTATCGGCATCCTCGAACCCGTCATGCTGGTGCACATCAGCTGCCCCGAGGCAGCGGCTGGCACGGTGCAGCATGACATCAGCTCCGGGGCCGGCGGACACGTGCTCGAGGTCAACGACAAGTCGGCCGAGTCGAGCTCCCGGATTGATGTGAGCAGCATCTACGCGCCGCCGGACCCGTACGAGACGGTGGCGTCGCTTCGGGGCAAGAAGTCGATGGCGCGGACGGTGGAGATTGTGGCCAAGGTGCCATTCAAGGAGGTGCTTAATTTCGACGAGCACCTCAGGGGCAAGACCGGCGGCCGTCACTCGATGACGATGGCGTTTGACAGCTTCGACCGCGTTGTTGGATCGAGGGAGAAGGCACTGTAAAAGAAGGCGCGCATAAGTGTATGTACAGTATGAGGGGACGACGGCCCTTAAGGATAAGGGTCGTCGGGTGTAAACCCGTAGAAATTCTCGTCATGAGACCGCAATGCCTACGTAGCGTGGACAGCCGTCTTGAGAATGACCCAGAACTGCCGCTTCGACGAAAACCATGGCCGAGTCGTTTCGATCAAAGTGGCACCCTGACTGTTGTTCAACCAGACCGGCCGGGTTGGGCCCAAGGGATCCGGCCTGCTAGATTATTCTGACTAGGCGGCGTTTTACGTTCAAAGTACGGATACTTTGGCATCCAAAAAATCAGACACGGGGACAGGTTAAAAGGGGAACAAGAGAAAAAAATCAAAAGAAGTGATAGCACAACCTGGTTTCGATCCAGGGACCTCTGGGTTATGAGCCCAGCGCTCTACCCCTGAGCTATTGTGCTTGTGCTTATTGTTGAAAAATCTGCCCATAGCAAACACTATGTAGTCTGGGCAGCGGCGAGCCTATGACTCACACCCATTCTTCCCGACCACGCCGGTGGCGGCCCCATCCAGTGCTCAGGATCTGCAAGCCATGATTGTTCCCAACCACCTCCTTCAAAAGTTGCGGATTCGAAGTGTCGAGCTTTCGGAGGCACGACGGCGATTGTCCCGCAAAGGGCCAGTAATGGCTGTTTATCCTTTGGCTCGGAACATGGTCACCTGCATGCCACGTCACGCTCGAGTCTCGGAAGCATATTTTCTTTCTCTGCCACGGTAGGTGGGAATAACTAGTTCATCTCTCGTCTAATCGTCTCGCAAGCAAAAACCGCCAGGCGGCTCGGATCTTCCGTCTACTCCCACCGCCTAAAGGGGTGCGCCTCGGTGTTGAACACAAACTCGTCCAAGCTCACCAGGCTCGGCTCGCTGAATATAAGGTAAAAGTACTTCAAGGTTTCCCCCATCCAGAAGGACTCCATCGAGTCGGCCGGCGGCGGCCTCCCCTCCGCCGTGACGTCCCAGACGGCCGTGTTGGCCAAGTCCGTGGCCGTCGCGTTGTCGATGGCCGTCCACATTTTCCACGCGGCCTCGAGCAGCGTCTCGTCCGCCGTGGCGCGGTACATCACGAAGACGCTCTCAATCGCCTCCGGGCGGAGGATGTACCTCTTATCCGGGACGGCGGTGAACCCCTCGGCGAGGCGCTCCTGGCGGATGACCTCGTCGGCCGACCGTTCCTCGTCGCCGCCCGAGCCCTTCTGCGCGCGCTGGAGCACGTGCGTCTTCCATAGGCTCTCGTCCCACTCGCACGCCTCCTTTGCCGGACAGGGAACCATGTAGAACGTCTCGGGCATGATGCCGTGCGGAAAGACGCGGTAGGCGTAGATACATCCGTCCACGAGCTTCCGCGCGAGGGCGAGCTGGTCCGGATGGTTGAAGAGCTTGCCGCCGAGGGCCACCAGCCCGCCCATGAAGCAGGCGAGGTGCTGGCCCTGAGGCTCGAGCACGAGGATGCCTGATGGACGGTAGTGCGCCTGGCCCGCGATGAGGATGTCGGCTCTCCCGGGCGTCATGGGGCGGAAGAGGATGTGCTTGATGGCTGGGACGATGGCCGTCTCGTACATGGTCCTGTACATTGGGCTACGGCCGCCGATGAGGGCGGACATTTTGGGGAGGTATTCGTAGAGGGAGTCGGCCATGGCGCCGAGGGTGAAGTCGTCGCCCTCGTAAAACACCTCCTTCTCTGGATTCACCACCAGAGGCCACAGCCCGGGCAGGTTGGTGTTGTTTTGCTGCGCTTCAAAGATCTCCATGATGCGCTGCGTCGCGTCCCACCACTTCGGGTCCCCCGTCAGGATCGACAGGCGGGTGAACTCCATGGACAGGCTTCCGATTTCGGCGACAAGCTCTCCGTTGCCGACTTTCTGCGGCTCGCCCCTTGCGGCGTCACCGACCTTCCACCGGGTGATGGGCATGCGGTTCGGCGTGTCGAATGCCTTGTACAGCATCTCACCAACCTGAGCCGCCTTGCGGAGCAGGCGGACGTCGCCGCTCAGGTCGAAAGCCGAGAGAAACCCGCCAAGGTACCGGATGTTGGTCTCGAAGACGTTGATTTCGTCCAAGTCGGTTTGGGTGAAGTCGATCGTCGCGGCGGCCGCCACGGCGTCGGAGAAGTCGTCCTTCATGTCCATGATCCATAGCGTGTCGAGGGAGTCCACAAGGGTCGCGGCCCAGCCTCCAAACGTGTTCCGACGGCTCCCTGATACCGGCGTAAGCTCGTCGGCGAGCCAGGCGTGCTCGCGGTACGACGCCCATGCTTTCGAAAAGGATTGCTTGACGGCCTTCCGTCGCTCCTCGCGGACGCGGCGCCGGGCGCTGGTTTCAGGCGGGAAACGGGCCTGGACCGGCGGGAAGCGGACAGAGGGCACAACGGGGAGCTGCCGAAGCTGGGGCGGCGGGTGGTGGGTTTTGACTGTTCTCCAGAAATATGATTTGTCTTCTTCTGTCATCCATTCTACGGGCTGTGGCGGTAGCATGGATGACGATGACGATGACGATGCGAAGGTGGGAAGGGCTTCATCGTTGTGCCAGAAGAGGAAGAGGAGGAGAGAGACGGGGATGCCCAGGAGGACAATGGCTGTTATTCTCCGCCTTCTTGGTCGCATTCTGCGTTATGGTGCCTGCCTGTCCTTCTCTTGACGTTTTGGGCGTGTGCGGTCAGGAATGTGAGAGAGCCAGGTTGTCTCAGAGGGTTTCTTTGTCTTGTTTCCTCCTGTTCCTCTAGCTCCTCTCGTGTGGCGTGACAGGCAGCGCGGTCGGACTCGTGTCCTTACTTATTCCGTCCCTCGGATGAGGATTGGCGTGACGTCTTTAGGCCTGTTTGTGTTTGTTCTGCTTGCTGTGCCGCTTTCCGAGGAGGAAGGAAGTCCAGCGCTTAATAATAATAATGAGTTGGGTGGTGTGTGGGAACCCCTGATGTGTACTGTTACAGTTACAGTTGGTTTGAACTTTGATCGCACCCATGTCAAACTGCATAAAGTAACTTGTCAATTGACCTTGGCTGGCCAGAATCACAGCGCCTAGGCGCGCAAGGTTGAATATTGATTGTATCGGATACGGTGCTTTCACTCGATGCTTTGTTTAGTTATTGGACCCGGGGTTGTGTGGTCCGGGTTCGAGGGTGGTTGCTGTGCTGCCCTCATGGTAACACATCCCTGTGCTTGGACTTGACTAACAAAGAAGTTGCTGAGGATCAAAGTTTCGAGAGAAGCGCTACAAAATCAAAGGGAACAAAACAGACCACATGTCGGAAGTACGGTATAACTTGCCACCTGTGTCGTGATCAAAGCTTTACGTTGCGAAGGCCAACCGGTACGCATCAGAGGCCACCTCTACAACCAGTGAAACCCTCATTTATGCAGCTCGCCGTCGGGAAACGCCATTGAAATAACGTTACCGTTCCGCCGGGTCAGAAAGCCCGCTTCTCAACATCCATGATTGGCTATACTCACCGCTGGCTTTATCCTGCCGTCTTGGGCCATCTTGGCCGTTCGATCATAACACCGGATTTACCAGGTTGAAAGCTCGAACAGACGGGCACTCCAAGAGCAGGGAGCAAACCCGGTCGAGTTAAGAGCCCTCGGCTACTGGGGACTCGATGTGCCTCGGGAAACCTTTCAGAGTTGCCCAGAATTCCGATGCAGGAGGGCTGAATGGGTCGAGCTATGATATAGTTGCGGACTGGCCAGGGACCATGGGGGCGGCGCAGGACAGGGTGCGTTGGCAGCTGAGGAAGGATTGATGATTATCTGTGTGTGCCTCGCGAGCCCGCCCTCGGTCTGCCTCCTTTGGTTGTTCTGTCCACTTCACGCACACCGAGACCGAGTTGTCGGTCTGTGTAAATTTGGCAACCCGGGGGATCGGGACTGCTGACTGCTGACTGCTGGCCCACGGCTTCGCCATCCAGAGTCTTCGACATGTCTCCGCCTCTGGCTTTGCTTCTTCTCATATTCTCCCTCTCGTCCAGGGCACATGGTGTTTGTTACTACCCCGACGGCAGCATCGCCCCCAACGATACACCATGCCAGGACCGGACGGCCGAATCCGTCTGCTGCGGCCAGGGCTACGCGTGCCTCTCGAGCGGCATGTGCCAGGCGACGGGGAGAGAACTGCAGAAAGGGGGCGCGACGGAACTCGTGCGGGGAGCCTGCACCGATCGCTCATGGAGGAGCTCGAGCTGCCCTCTGTTTTGCATCAACCCGGAGACCGACAACGTTGCGGGCGGCATCGGGGTCGGGAAGTGCCATGGGACTGTGGAGGAGCTGTACTACTGCATCAACGCGGTGCAGGACCGGGTCAACTGCACAGCGAAGCAAAACGTTTTGTTCTTTCAACGTAAGTCCCATCGTATTTCCCCGGTCATCCACGCCGGGTCTCTATTTGGCCGTTGCAAGTTCGTCCGCTAACGATCAGCTCATCCAGAGTCTCCAACGGTCATTACAACTATTGGCGTAGCAGCTACAACAGCCCCGGCGTCGTCGTCGTCGTCGTCGTCGTCGTCGTCGTCGTCGACAACATCTGAATCAACAACAGCAAGTTCAGCAATCACATCTCGACCTTCGTCTCATCCGTCAAGTGCACCGAAATCGAGCTCCGCACCCCTGAGAAGCGCCACCCTCAGCCCATCAAGCAGCCCATCGAGCAGCCCAGCACCCGGTCACGGCAACCAGAATGACACGATCGGTGCTGCCGTTGGCGCCTCAGTGGGCGGCCTGGTACTGGGACTCTCGGGTGCCTCGCTGTTCGTGTTTCTTCGCCGACGGAGGCGCCAATCTAGAGCAGAAAGCACGGCGACGCACCCACCAGCACCGTGCGACGCGCCTGGTCCGCCGGCCGATCGATATACCAGCCCGCCCCCTCACAACAGCCAAGTGTATGAAGTGCCGAGAAAGTGGGAGACACCCACGGTGCAAGACCACTACGGTCCCCAGGAGCTCCCAGGGTGGCAGCCGGTGCCTGACAGGGGCTAGGTCAACACCTGGAGTCTTTCGTCGTTCGTCCTCGTTTAAAAGTAAACGATACCCCCTGGCATATTGCATGCGCTTTGTCGTTTCAAGAGACCACAGCCCTCGCGATCACGAGTAGTCGTCGGGTTGACGACTTGTCCCGAGTATATGAGACTGCTAGTGAGCCTCTAAGTGCGAACTGTGCTGTGCGGTCAGAGTGGGAAGTGGTGTGGCATAATGTCCAAATCACGTCTTGGCGTAATCTTGCACCCAGTCCTCTACAATCGTGATTTGCAAGGAAGTCGGTTCTAAAACGGGGAAGGGATGTTGACGGCCAGTCAACGATGTATACGACCAGCATATGCGTTGCCTCTTAAGGGGTAAATGTTACGGCAGTTAATAGAGATGACGCCGTTAAACCTCGGAAGGGGCGCCACCAGTCCTCAGGTTGCATATGCAGAGTTTTCATGTAAATATATATACATTTGTAGATGAATACGACCCATCTACTCGAATTAGCCTGTCCATTACCCTCTAAGGCTGTGTCAGCAGCGCGTCAATATTGGCCGTGATGTCGACCAGCGGCCACTCCGTCCGGTTGCCCGCCAACGTGCCGGGGACCACGGGGTCGGTGAACCACTCCGAAACGGCGTAGACGCTGCCGCCAATCTCCAACGTCGTCACGCTGAACGCGCCCTCGGCCGACGGCAAACCGGGCACCGTCCCCAGGACCTCGGCCTCGTCCCACGTGCCGTCCTGCGAGCGGAGCACCACCGTGCCGGCGGCGTTGTCCGAGGCGAGGATGACGGTGCCGTTGTAGCGCGAGGGGAGGGAGACGCCGTCGAGGGCCGTACCGATGAGGGCCGCGCCGGACAGTGGGACGCGGACCGGCGTCCCCTGGGCGGCCGAGATGTCGAAGCGGTACAGCTGCCCGTCGGTGCTGTCCACGACCAGCAGCGATTCGCTGTCCGGCGAGGTGACGAGGCCCGAGAAGCCGCGGACCGTGTGATCGGGGGGCGTCCGCAGGTACCAGGCGGCAGCGTCCTCGCCGTCGGCGCTGACGCGGATGATGCTGCTGGGGAAGGTGCCGAGGGCGAAGGTGGTGCCGTCGGCGGCGTGCGCGGTGTCCTGGAAGCCGCCGTAGACGCCGTCCGTGACGGCGGAGAGGTTGCGCCGCCAGAGTTCCTGGCGGGAGCCGAGGTCGTACTTGACGAGGAAGTTGTCGCCCGCGATGTTCTGGCCGGCCGTGTCGAAGGCGGTGCCGGCGTCGACGATGATGGAGAGGCGGTCGCGGGGTCGCGGCGGACGCCGCTGGCGTGCAGGAGCGGGTCGAAGCTCAGGCCCGGCACTGCGATGGTCTCGACGACCGCGTTTGCGGAGGGATCCCAGACGGCCACGGTCGCGTTGTAGAGGACGCTGAGAAAGAGTGTTAGCTCAGTGCATACCGGGGAAACGCCCGTCGGGGGCTGGTGGCGCACCTCAGGTACGCTACACAGCGCTTTGTGTCGTAGTCGGCGTTTTCGGGATACAGTTGGAAAGCCGAGATTGTCTTGTTTCCCGAGACGGGAGCGCAGCCCGAGTCGTCGAAAGACTTGAGCGGGCTGGCCATACTGGCCGGCAAGGCCAGCAGGGCCGGTAGGAAAACAGCGAGCGTGTTGATCATTACGAATTAAGACGTGAGATTAACTGGCCCAAGACGCCAAGACCAAGAGGCTGCATGCTGCTGCTTGGGGGGGATATATATTTAATGAAAGTTCAGGATCCGACGGGCTCTAACCTACGCCCGACTCAGACAGAGCTTTGCAGTCTTGGAAAAAAACAAAAGGCGCTGTGCGGGACCACAGTTACATCCAAAAGGCAATAATGTACACCCCAATTTAAACCCATGGCGTATATCGCCAGATTACCAGCTGTCTTGCCAAGGTAGTATTTGTCTTTGTGACTTTGGCGTGCGATGCTCTCTATTGACCCAAGCAAACGTCACTTTCGAGGTGGACTTGCGCGGAGTGGGTTGGCGAATACGAAAAATATCGGCATCAATATCGGCATCACAATGCCGACCTGTGTCTTGCTTACTAAAGCAGCCGTCGTTGGCCAGGAACAAAAACATACAAGGACGGAGTCATCGACTGGGTCGCTGGTGGTTGAAGTAAACCTATTGTTGAATTTTGTTTTCTTATACCTCGTTCGATCTTGAACTGTAAGCACTCGCCCACTTGCGCTGGAACAAGTACCAACATACCAAAGGACTGAACCTCCGACCTTGCAGGGCAAAGGATTAGCTAGACTGCGCTGTGCTTGGTCAATGTGTCACGCTCATTGACAGCAAACCTTGTTGAAATGTCGATACCGGCGTGGATTGCTGCCTCGTACGCCTTTTCGCCAACGAGTCGAAGGCCAATCCGAGCGGAACTCCATCAGGAGGCAAAGCATATCGTGAAGCCATGAAATCCAGAATTGGAAGGCTCCGCAGGCCGACGTGTTGCACCGCTCGCTGTTCCTACAGGAATGTGCGCTCCGGACGGCTTGATTTTAATTCCCTTGTGGCCGGCTGGGATCTTTGTGACTGGTCGTTGAGTTGCTGTCTGACGAATCAGACGAATGATGCACTACGTAGTACGTACACAGGACGCGGACAAGTGGATGGTCGGCAGTTTTCTGCCGACTCCGCCTCACGTCACTCCGGAAGAAGAGCACTGGCTTGTGCAGCCCCGCATCATTACCAATCGTGCTGATCAAGCCTGGCAATTCTTGGGCCGGCGATTCTGCGAACGTGCATGGTCCAGGCTTCCAGTCAAGTCGGGAAGATGGTGGTGGTAGCGGCGGCGGCGGCGGCGGCAGCGGTGTGCTGGTGGGCATGGGATCGGGTCAGTAGATCACGACCACGTATTTGCTATGGTTTCTGCGCGTGATCGTCGCCGTTGCAGAGATTTTGGAGGAGGAATCGCAGCAGTGAAGGCATCCGCGAAGCCGATTAGGCGCCGGACAAACAGGCGTCTCCAGAGGTCAAGACCAAGACCCGTCCAACTCGGCGTTCTAGCGCGTCTCCACGTTGGTCGTCGTGGGTCTCGGAGTGTCAGTGATCCGCGAGGCGTAGATCAAGGGTCGGCCGGGTTGCGACCCCTGTGCCTTGGAGAGTTGGCGATCCCTCGCCCAGCCATGTGCAGGTTGGTTGAGGAGGAAACAACAGAGACGTTTGTTTCCCTGTGCGGCGTGGGTTGGGGGTGTTGTCGGTGTGAGTTGGAGTTGGGACGAAAAAAAGAAGAAGAAGAAAAGAAGAAAACCCTCCATGCTGCGCTTAGGATTGTTTCCCTCGACGTTATTTTTAGGCGATGGGGAACCAAGGAAACAGATACAAGCGCCGGTGGTGGCTTTGCACTGCCCTACGAAGGTCGGGTATGGCAGGCTCCGGGAGGGAGAGAAGCCAATCAAGCGTCGATCGCAAACAGGGGGGAGGCTCGTGGAGGTGTCTTGCCCGCAAGCCTCATTGGGTCCAGGGCCGCAGGAAACAATTCAGACCTTTGCAGAGATGAACAAACAAACAAGTGGACCTATCATCAACGACGAACTCGTACATGATTGCGCTGCGGCCCCCAGTCTGGCAAGGGACTCTCCAAGAGGCCGGCGATGCACAGCTACGACGTAGGTAGTGCTGACGGCTGACCGGATCCCGGCTGCACACCACCGGGGGGTCTTGTCTGCCCTACTTCCCATGTAAGTATGTCCAACTCATTTCGGACGACACAATATCCGGGGGACCAATTCCCGTGAGCACTGTTTGTTGCTTCTCTCTCATCCATCAGCCCGCACTCAGCCCCGGCCCCGGCCTTCCATGGGTGTTGGTTGGCGATGACATGTCTTGCGCTGAAGGAATCCAAAATAGCATTTCTACCTACACGCACATCTACATGTCCCGTTGGATGCGGATTCTCTCGAGTACATATATAACAATGCCTCGCATCCCGTCTCCATGATGCCTTTCTTCTTGCATCTCATCACGCAGTAATCACACAAGCCTTTCAGTCCACGGTTTCCTATCGTCTTTCATCTCTTTTCGTCTCTTTTCTTATTCCCTTGACATCTCTGTTTCGGTCTGCATCAGCCTGCATCTGAAGTAATCAGTAATCCGACCAAAAGACAAAACCACCCAATAAATCAGACAAAATGCGCTTTACTCCTGCCGCCGCCGCCGCCATCCTGGCCTTTGCCTCTTCGGCATTGGCTGCTCCCTACAGCAGCACCACCGGCAGCACCAGCCCTCACGCCGCTCAGACTTCCACCGCTGCTCCCGCTCCCGCTCCCTCGCTGTCTCTGACCCAGCAGCTCTTCCTCTCCGACACGTGAGTCCACTTACACGCTCTTTCCGAGCCTGGGAGAGACCCACCCAGACTAACAGGACCCATATAGCGCCGCCGATCGCTTCAAGCTCCTCCCCGACGACAAGCAGTTCGTCTTCGACTTCAACCAGCCCCAGAACGGAGCCGGCGAAGGCGGCGAGCTCGTTGCCGCCAACCGCAAGTCCTTCCCCGCTCTTGTCGGCACTGGTGCGGGAATGGTAATTCCTTGATAAAGACCCTCTTTTCTATATACCGAGCTGACAAGGGTTCGCAGGCGGTCGGAACCGTTGAAAAATGCGGCATGAACACGTTTCACGTCCACCCGCGCTCGGCCGAGCTCCAGATCGTCGTCAAGGGCCGCCTCATCACCGAGATGACGCCCGAGAACGGCGTCTTCGAGGCCGACGGTGTGACCCGCCGCGTCATCCGCACCGAGCTGGGCCCCTTCCAGATGACCCCCTTCTACCAGGGCTCCCTCCACACCCAGTTCAACCCGGACTGCGAGGACGCCATCTTCGTCGCGAGCTTCGCCGCCGAGGACTTCGGCACTGGCCAGGTCGCCGACAGCACCTTCGCCCTGAGCGACGACGTCATCGCCGCCACCTTTGGCCAGAGCATCGCCGGCGCAGACATCGACCGCGTCCGCAAGGCCATCCCCAAGAGCATCGCCCTCGGCGTCGACGAGTGCCTCAAGAAGTGCAACATCAAGAAGCGCTCCCTGTAAGGGGAAGACGGTTGCGCAACGAGCGACACATGAATACATGCAGCATCACGAACGATAATGGGATTCCGAGAGGTGTGATAGGGGTCAAGTTTTGGGTCGCATAGCACGGCGTTTCTCATGGTCGGCGGTCATTTTGTTTGGGTTGGTCCATGGCATGATTACAGGCATAGACTTGCCAGCGTTTCGGGGGGGGGGGGGGGGGGTTCTTAAACTTTATTTCTTCTTCTTCTCTTCACATCCGTTCTTTTTTCTGTCTCGGTGTGTCATGGCATGCTGGATGAGAACAGAAGCAGCTTTGTTTATTTACTTAGAAAACACCCTGTACATATGCACTGAAAATACCCCCAACACTCATTTTGGAGGGAAACCCCTTATCTCGCCCCTTCATGTTCTCGGTGACAATAGCGGAATAGGCACTTGGTCTCATTATATCTGAACAGCCCAATATTCGCCAACTACGCCTAATCGCCAGTGCTTCATTAAGCCGTACGCAGGCTTTAACAAAGCATCTCTAGGATCATAGTCACACGCAGGCCACTGACCGTCGCAACTGCTTCGTCAGAGTCGATTTCGCATGGAGGACGGCTGCCTCCCAGCGAGACCCGACATGAGATGCTGAACGGTGACTCTCCAAGGCCCCTCCTCTCGTATCCATACGAGGTCCTCAAGAAGAGTAGTCATATACCCAAGGGGCACGTGAAACAATGCGTGCGCCCTGGGTCCATCAGGACTGTGCGACCATCTACCATCGTTACATGTGGCAGCTTCTATAGCCAACTTAATCAATATCAATAATATCATTATTATATAACACCGCGCATTAGTAAAACTTAAGCCTTCTTCGCGAGGACAAATCGCGTCTCGAATCCTCCAGATTTCTCGTCTATGAGAACAACTTGCACCTCGGCGATTTTCCTAGGCGCAAAAGTTTCCGACACGGACCGGAAGCTGTAAGTCTTTTGATACAGGTCCCAATACCGAACAGTCTTTGGGGTGATGGTGAATGGCTTCTTTTGGCCTCCTAACCGGTATTTAGTGTAGCGGTCGGCTAGGTCGAGCAGTTCGCGTTTGTAAAAGACGACGCAAGGTACGTTGTCGAGCTTGGTCGACGTCTTTTCGAACGTTACAGCCTTGATCAGGGACGAGAGCGATTGGCGCCGCGGCGTTTGGTCCTTTTCGTTCCTGGCGGCGATGTGCAAGACGGGTTGTCTTTTGAGGAGAGTCCGGTGGTAGTAGAACGTCGTCACTGGGTGTTCGCCTCTTTCGAACCCATTTCCGTATATTTTAAAGACAGGCGACCGTTTGCTTCCCGTAACGCCTAGAAAATACTCCGTGCCCTTGATCCGCTCTAGCCCGAATTGGGTCTCGGCTCCCACTATTGTGATGGTAGTAAGGAATGTAGCAAAGAGAAGAATAAGGCCAAGTGCCTGCATGTTCAGAGGTCGCTGAACAGCAGTCAGAATTAGATCAAGAATGATTTTACCAGCTGTATTTGATTAGGAGAGTAGAGAGAGAACCCCAACAATTCATATAGTGAGATACTATACGTATGCAGATCAAGACCAAGGGGTGCAAAGGTCACACACAAGTTGACAATCTCTTTTATTTATGGACAATTGCAGAGAAGACTGTCTCAAGTCTTGCGCCACACTGCCAATATCCAAAGTGGAGTATCTTAACCTTAATCCCCAGAGACTCTTGGAGAATTACATATAACTAGTTAATATGATTAGCCTTACATATTAATAGGCAATTAACAACATATGCACTCTTGGAATGTATAGAGAGCAGACTCAGTATGGGAGTGCTGTAGCAGTATGAGGTCAACCTTCATTGCTTTTTTAGGGGCCATTTCGAGGATAAGATGACGATCGTGTGATGTGTTGCTTATTCCCCCGTGGCATTGTCGTTCAGGACTTTTGACGGGCTCCTCCTTGCGAAGTACAGGTAGTTCCGTTCAACAGGCATATAGATTGCGGGGCTACCGCTGCTAACCACACGTATATTCGTAATTAATTATAGCATGATGTAGTTTATATGCTGCAACGCGTCAATCCCGCAATGGGCGGCAAAATGCAGATGCAACTGGGATTTCCTTTGTTGGGCGGGAAAATCCATGCCAAATACAGAAATTCATGTCCATGGATAATCTCTACCCGTTCAACCCTAGAGCGGCCCTCCCGCTGTGGTCTGCCGCTCTAGTATATGTACCTGAACCCGGCGGCCCGCCTCGCCTGCTTCGGATCGACGGGGGGTTTCTCGCCGCCCTCCGCCAGGGCTGCCGCGTCTTGCTCCGCCCTCTCCAGCTTCCTGTTCTCCCACTTGTGCAAGTACCGCAGCGCGAGCGCGAGCACGCCCACCAGCACGCAGACGGCCGTGTTGGCGCTTCCGCCGGGGATGTACTGCGGGCCCGTGCTGCTGGGGTACAGGTAGCTCCCGTAGATGGTCGCCGTGTTGCCAAACATGTTGGCGATGGCGATGCAGGCCGACCGCTTGACGAGGGGCCGGGGGAAGGAGTTTGCCACCCACGACACAATGATTTGGTCTGCGAGGCCCAACCGTGTCAGCAAAGTCGGTTCTGAGGGTGGGGAGAGAGAGGGGGGGGGGCTGGTTGAGGGGAGCGGAAACCCACACGCAGAGATGGCGCCCATGGGCATCAGAAACATGGCAAAGTAGCGGGCTCCGGTGTTGGTCGAGCCGGTGGCGATGGCGTTGCCAACGGCCGAGAGGAGGGTGAGGCAGACTATGTGCAGAGAGCGGTCCTTCGTCTTGGCGGATGACCAGGTGACGCAGAGAGAGATGAGGAACGTCGCGGCCTAGACATCGAGCCCAAGTTAGCTGGAGCCCCCAAAACACACAACAACAACAACAACAACAACAACAAGACGGCCCGAGGCCGGACTTACCCATGCGGGCGCAGTGAGCAAGAGGGTTTCGATCTTGCCGTACCCCAGCGTGCCCACGATGGTCGGGAAGAAGTACTGGAACGTCTGCGAGACCAAACTGACGTGCTGCATCAGGACGAAGACGTACAGGCGGTAGTCGCGCACGGCCATCTTGACGCCGTCCAAGATGCCCTGCTCGCCGTACGTGTCGGCCTCCTGGACGTCCTCGATCAGGCGCCAGGCGGCGTAGGCGCGCTCCTCGTCCGACAGCCACTTGGTCGTGTGGGGGTAGTCGGGCAGAACCCACATGGCGACGAAGGAGAATGCGATGGCCACCACGCCCTCTATCACAAACAGCCATCTCCACCCGGCGAGGCCCATGCGTCCCTCCAGGCCGCCGAGGATCCCGGCGCCGAGCAGGCCGCCAAACATGTTGGCCAGCGCGTTGCCGGCGTAGAGGTAGGCGATGCGGCGGGTCAGCTCGGCGCGCGTGTACCACGAGCTCATGAGAAAGACGGCGCCCGGGAAGAAGGGCGCCTCGACGAAGCCGAGGAAGAAGCGGATGACTATGAGGTGGGCGAAGCTGTGCGCCGCGGCGTTGCAGGTCGACACGACGCCCCAGAGGCAGCACGAGGACGCCAGGTAGAAGGACGGCCTCACGCGCGTCAGGAGCAGGTTCGAGGGCAGCTGCATGAGGAGGTAGCCGACGAAGAAGATGGAGGTCGCGAGGTTGAAGTCGGTGCCCGTCATCCCCAGGTCGCTCTCGAGCGTCCCCTGCCGGGCCTGGGCGAGGTTGGAGCGGTCAAGGAAGTTGAGGAGGTACTGGGCAGCGTGGTTAGAATGTAAGTCTCTTTGATTGCCAGGCGGCCCGGCGGGGTTCGATTATGCGGCTCACCATGACCACGAGCGTCGGCATGAGGCGTCGGTCCACGCGCTTCAGGAGGGACCTGTCCATGGCCTTGTGCCACGCCTCGTCTTGGCCGGCGAAGCGCTGCGCCCATTCCACGGGAGTCGGGTTCGCGGCCGTGAGCTTGATGCCGTCATTGTCGGCCTTGGCGACGTTCTCGTCCTGTTCGATGCTCGGCTTGTTGGCGTCCATCTCGACGGAGTATCCGCTATACGGACACTCGGATAGGACAGGCAGGGTATGGGGTTATACTGTAGGGGGAGCGAGGTACGACGGACCTTGAGGAGCATTGCCGTGAGAATAGCTCGGCGATGCCCCTTTTGTACGGGAGGGATCCATTAATACCCCGTGGGGAAAAAACGCGGGGAGGGGAGGGTGAGGGAAATGAGGGGAAACTGCCTTGGCATGGCTTCGTGCTTCGGGAGATGGACTACCGAAGGCCATGATTCGCATGATGCACCAACGTACGACAGTCGAGCGGCATTCTCGCCGATCTCAAACGCGGGGGTGGTTGGAGTCATGACAGCATCGCATGCGGGCGAGATGCCGATCCGAGCGGCGCCTCGAGACTCCAATTCGTCGACGAAACCTCGGACGACCCTCCATGTCCCACGTTGGGGACCGGCGCGAATGCCGCGGGGTGCTGTCGGTGAGCCGTTCGCCCTGGAGGTGGCGCCGTTTTCGTTGCACCGATTGGGAAGACGTGTCGGTCGCGTCTCTGGTGGTGGTTGGCTACAACGACACGGTAGCCCGGGTAGCGTCCTGCAGATCTGTAGACGTCGGGGGTTTTGTGAGCCGAGACCGTCCATCTCCAACCGCTCGGCTTGCCGATTCCGGAACTTCGAAACAGCAGGTCGGCGTCTGGTTGTGGCAGCATGTACGTCGTCTCTACCCAATTCTCTTCTTGCATCGGGAAAGGCTTCTATCTCACACTTACATCTACCCATGATGGATAGAATGTGCTCACAAGCAACCTATATAAATCAATCGTGGCACAAGCCAAGCCACCCGATCATGTCACTCACGGCGATTCCGGGGCCTGTGTCTTCGACATACCTAGAGGGACGGGCTGTTGGTACCTACCCTACCTACCTAGGTAGGTATGCAGATATGGCAACAGGTCCCCGCCGCCATAAAAACAAGGGCCGGCTCAGGTCCCTGTTGACCTTCGCCGCCGTCCGGCGTGTATTCGGCGGCGAATACGGATACAGGGTCGAGTATAAATACCAAGATACTAGCAGAGAGAAAAGTCCAATCTTGGGCATACCTGGTTTAAACCAAGCCGTGAGTTGGATTGGCAACGAAGCTGTGTGCTCTGCCATAAACAGGTTTGAACGACATCTTTAAACTTCACTTATATCAAAACAAGTGAGCGACTGAATAAGATCCGTCGAACTTGAAGAATAATAAATGTATGTAAGGACGTGCAGGCCGACCTAAAACTAAACCCACCTAACTAGACAACATAGACTTTACCGTATTATCACGCAGGCAAGGAAAGGAAACACCTAGATTATACTCGGGCATCCTGATGAAGCCGTGTTAGCTCGTTGGCGCTGTCGGGAAGGAACACACCACTCCGTACCGTAGTTAACAAACCCCATGCGCGGGGGTGACCTACTTGGCTCGCGCCGCTCGATTCTGCATCAATCATCCAGCAAGCCCGGCTTAAGTTCTATATTTGTCCATCATAGAACGAATATGTCGCAGCAAGCATATATACAGCTCACGCTAGGCGGCTCGCCCTCCTATGGGCCAGATCGGCAACGAGTGAAATGCCACTACAGCGACTCCATGTTTTGCTCGTCCGTGTTTTGCTCGCCGGGACCCGTCGGGCCCGTGTTCTGTTTAACAAACGTTGAAAACGTGCAATAAAGAGGTATGAGGTAACTTACCATTAACAGCATGCTACCGAGCTCTGTGCCGATTCCCTGAGCCCATATGGAGGTTCATTGAGCCAACAACTACGCATACCCCAAGTACAACCATACTGGCAGCTGCTATCCCTGAATACTGTCACCTACATTGTGTTCCTTGGCTCACACTAGCGGTTGTGTCCTTGCCCGGATTCCATCCTCCTGGCTTCTCGCCGGCCGCCAACAGGCCCCTGGTACTCTCCAGTCATATTAGGGACACTCTCCAAGAGCACTTCCGCGTCGCTTTGCAAATCTACGGCGGTCGAGGTGGGCGCACCCCTTGGTGCAATACCGGCATCGTTCCGAGTGCCACTCATCCAAACTGTGTGGCATTGAGGGAACAAGCTTTGCCCAAACCGTCTGATTGAACCATCCGACCATTTGGGCCGGACCCCCCCCCCCCCCCCCATGCAGGAAAACAGCGGCGTTACCCTATATCTTGCGGACACCCACGGCTCTACTCAGAGGGCGAACTTCAAGTGATGGCTTGCGTCCCATATCTTTGTCCAATCTGTCACGTGCATGGCGGCTGTGGTGGGTTGCTGGCTTGGTGGCTGGCATGAAAAGCCTGTGAACCGGCCCAGTGTCGATCGATGGCGGAAGCTGGAATCCTAGGGTCACATGAGCGGATTGAACGCAACCATGAATCGACTATAATCCCCGAGACGGTATGCGGTCCAACTATGGGTGGAAATTAGCGAATGGAGACGCCTGGTGCCGAGTCTGGGAGATGGTGCCTTCATCTTGCCATTCGACAAGTCGAAATGCGAGGGCCTACCATTGTCAGCAGCCGATAGTTTCAAACGAAACCAACCCTGACTGCTTGCGGGCCAAGAAAGGCGTCGACGACGAGTACCCAGTCCGTTCTATTGCGACATTAGGGACATTGACGAAGCAACTCGGGCCCATCGGTAAGCTCAGTGTAACGGTATAGTCGCTCTTTCAGTAAGTAAATAAGTCCTAGGATGGCTTGTCGTAAGAGCGCGGAACAGGGCGCATCCCATCTTAACAAAACAAAACATCTATACAACGGACGTGGTATGATGTGACTGGACAAAATCTTTCCTCGAGGGACAGCCGACGAGTGCAGCGTGTGTCGTTTTCGGTTACTGCGAGTGGCAAGCAGAATATGCACGAGGTATCGGTTGGGGGTTGCAAACTTTGGATATCCTCGTGCAAGAACAGCAGAACCACACCCGACCGGTATCTGGGTCTCAGTTCCGAGTTCCGGCACCGCAAGGACGGCGTTGAGGTTTTAAGATTTGACTTGTCGCGTTGCAGCGCCCCCGGCCGACGATGGTATGAATCCGCGGAGGAGATTGTGCGGCCGAGCCATCAAGTACCTCCAGCACAATGTTGCACATTCATGTCGGCCATCTCCCTGCTTTGGCAAAAGCGAGGCGTAGGTAGGTCTACCTACTACGTACATTGATTGTATGTACCTATGTAGGGACCGATGCCGCCCCCAGATACATCGCACGGCCACAATCGCTAGATCGCCTCTGGGGCTTTCGGTGACGCCTGACAGGACCGCCTCTGCCGTCGGCTCGGCCACCAGGGGGGACGGTGAGGTACCTATGGGGACTCACTCTTGAGAAGTCGATCCATCGGAGAATTGGCTCGGCCCTTTTCCCAAGAGCACAGAGCACGTGGTTTAAGAATGAATGGTGGAGGACTTGGACCATGAGGCTCATGAAAGACGCCCACATTCCTTGTACGATGTAAACTAGTGTATGATGCGCCGGCGGGTATTCGTACGCGTAACTTGTGAGCGGATGAGGTATTTGTCCTTGTTTGGTCAAGGAGGTTGGCGAGCTTCGACAAAAGGACCAGTGTAGCATGTTTCGGCAAGGTGGCGCGAAGCGGTGCAGCGACCGACAAGACGATCTTCCCCTCGAGGCAAAGGCCCGAGCTACAGCGCTCAAAACTGAAAGGGGCACAGGGGTGAGTTGGGGACGAGAAGAAGAGTACCTAGGGACTCAGGCGAGTGGCCCACTTTCCTCTGCCTTGTACGTAGTAGGCCTCGGCCTGGTGGAGCGGGTTCCAGACACTGCGAGCTTTTGCTCTTCCAGAAGCAGTAGGCAAGGCCGCTGGGGGGGCATGCCAGGGTGGTACCGGGTGTTTCTGACGGGCCAAGGGGGAATAGGTACTTTATTCATGCGGCCTTTTTCAACCAGTCTTCAGGAGGTGGCGGGTGGGGGGGACACAGCCCGTCAGAGACTGGACATGACGTAAAGAAGGAGAGAGAAGAAAAAAAAGACCTGGAAGGGGAAGGGGAAGGGGAAGGGGAAGGGGAAGGAAGGTAAAAAAGGATAACAACCACATCAGTAAACCTCGCGGGAAGCTTGCTTGGGCCAAACGTGTGTGTGCCTGCGACTTGCTGTCACAAACATCATCTCGTTTGCCAATCTGTCAACGTGGAATTAAGCTTGAAGGTTAACAAGTAAGATTGGATGACAAGAGGCGCGTGCGACACTACGGCTGGCGGGCTCTCATCATCATCACACTTGTCTGCGTTGGCGACGAATCAATTTGTCCATCACTTCCTCTAGGGCTCTTCGCGCCCAGAAAGTCAGTGGCGGAAGAAGCCTCATCTTAATCGCTGTCCCGAAAAGGCAGCGCCTTCTCACTCGCCAGGCCAACGGCGCGATGGGCCGATGGCAAAGTGCTGCTAAGGCGTCCTGTCCCCCCCCCCCCCCCCCCCCCCCCTCCCTTCTTCCCTTGTCCCCCCTGTCATCGGCTTGTTGATATGCTCCTTGGTTCCAAGTTCCAACTGAGCGACTGACAGAAAGTTTCGGCTA
The DNA here is from genome assembly GCA_019425465.1 of Colletotrichum falcatum. NCBI lineage: Eukaryota > Fungi > Ascomycota > Sordariomycetes > Glomerellales > Glomerellaceae > Colletotrichum > Colletotrichum falcatum. The sequence goes on along the minus strand of SWKJ01000209.1, from coordinate 618,350 downwards.
TTGCATCTCAACCAGACCAATCAGGGCCATCAAAATGTGCATGACTTGACGGCCAACGTGCGGAAATATGTGCAGGTACACTTATGCAGGTACCGAATGCTACGTACGAATACTGACTTGGATACGTACATCGCACCTGCCTTACCATCCTCGATTCCGTCGGAGCCCGTGCGCTCATTTCTTTTGGCCCCAGACGGCAACAACGGCTCGATCGCGCGGCGTCCCTCATTGGTTGCTTGGAAGAACAAGTCAAGCTTTGCCGAGATGATGGCCGAGTCTGATTGGCGAGCTCCCCCGAGGTCCAGAGCCCATGCCAATTTTCACAATCTCATTTCCCCCCCAAGGCCTCGAATCCTTGGAGTCTTGGACTTGCTCTCCTCGCCCGTCTTCAGCATCGTGGCTCGACTGCTTACCCCGGTTTGACCGCCATGCATTCATTACCCATCACCATTCAATTCGGTCTTCACCCACCGACTCAATGTCGCCATGACCAACCAGCACCCTTGTACCCGCCCCTCAAAGGAGTCCTGGTCGAACCATCGGTTATCCTCTCCGTTGTTCTGCTAGGTATGTCTAGGTAGTCTAGCCAGCAGGGGAAGGGGGGGAGGGGATCGCGCCCAAGGTTGTATCGCCTCCTCTCTGTAGTCTGTAGCGTAGTGTACCTAGACCAGGTGGTGGCCAAACGGCCGAATGTCCCCAGGCTGAATTGGTGACCCCCCCCCCCCCCATCCCAGATCATTGCCCTCTCTCATTTCATCGTCGACCCATCCTGCCACCTCCACCCTCGCTCATTCTCCTCTTCCTCTCTCTTGTCCTTGCACCGCATCCTTACGCCTCGCCTAGTCTCTGATTTGGAGACGTTCCGCTCTTTACACCGACATTCGCTGTCTATTACCCTTCCACGTCTGAAGGAATCACGTTCGCTACGAATCCAACACGCCCGCGCGCTGTTGTTGCTTCATTTCCCTGTCTCGATGTTATAGCACTGGAACCCAACGCTCAAACTACACACGCTGCTGCTGCTGCTGCTGCTGTTCACCAACTCGCTGCGCCACCCGCCGATTATCCAAGACTTGGTTGGCTCTTGCTTTTGATTCATCTCTGGAGGATACCACGACGAGTCTCGACAAGTCCCCGCTTCGCAGATGAAGCTCTCTACTGTTCAGGCCGCCCTCGGCTCGGCCTTGCTTCTGCTGTCCGCCCAACCCGTTGAGGCGAACGACGGCTCTCACCGCCACCTTCACAAGCTGAAGGATGCCTTCAGGCTTAGCAAGAAGACCGAGAAGCTTGCCGAGAGAACTCTCGTGCAGAGGACCTCCGACGGCAAGGCCATCTGCAGCTTGCCCAGCGATGGCGACCTGGTCCACGTGCCAGGCGCTTCCAACAACGGCTTCGCCATGAGCCCTGATCAGACTTGTGTCGAAGGCAGTTACTGCCCGTTTGCCTGCAAGCCCGGCAAGGTCATGGCGCAATGGGAACCTGGCTCGTCCTACACCTACCCCTCTTCAATGGTGAGAATCCTTTTCATGTCATCGTCATCGGGTGCAATGGCTGACCCAACTCAGAACGGTGGCCTCCTCTGTGGACCTGACGGCAAGGCCGTGAAGCCTTTCAAGAACTCGCCCTACTGCGTCGAGGGCGCTGGCACTGTTGAAGTTTACAACAAGTGTGGCAAGACCATGTCTTTCTGCCAGACTGTTCTGCCCGGCAACGAGGCCATGCTCATTCCCAGCGTCATTGACAAGTCCATCACCCTCGCTGTTCCCGACCCCAGCTACTGGTGCGGCACAGCGGCCCAGTAAGTCCTCGAAGCTCCTCGGGCGGAAATACCACTACTAACACCGGCTAGCTACTACGTCAACCCGCCAGGTGTTACCGACGAGGGCTGCATCTGGGGTGACTCGTCCAAGGCCGTCGGTAACTGGGCTGCCTACGTTGCAGGCGCCAACCAGGACAGTCAGGGTCGCACTTTCGTCACTCTTGGCTACAACCCCATCTGGGAGGGTTCGGCACTCAGTAACACGAAGCCGACCTACGGTGTCAAGATCGAATGCCCCGAAGGTGGCTGCAACGGCACGCCTTGCGCCATCGACCCCTCTTCCAGCGCAATCGGCGACGTGCTCAGCAACCTTGCCGGCACCGGCGCCGGCAACGCCAAGTACTGCGTCGTCACTGTTCCCAAGGGCAAGAAGGCTCATATTGTCGTCTTCCCTCTAGACGGTTCCGGTGGTGGTGACTCCGACGACAAGGACGACAAGAAGGATGACAAGAAGGACGACAAGGTCCAGATCATGGAGGCCAAGCCTGCGCCGTCCCCGACTCCCACGCCCACGCCCACGCCCACGCCTACACCCACGCCGACTCCGACCCCGTCTTCGTCTTCTGCCGCCGCACCGGCCTCCAAGCGTCCCAGTGTCAAACCCTCCAACTCTGCTTCTGACTACTCAAAGACGGCGACTCCCACCGTCATCCCTGGTATCTTCCACGAGAACGACAACTCAGCGACGTCCGCCGATTCTGAAGTGACGACCTCTGGGCCGGCTGCTGCCACCGCGACGGAAGAGTCCGCGCCCGCGACCACCTCGAAGGAGAACGAAGGCGCCAAGCAAGGTGGTGGCGCAGTTGCCGGCCTCATCATTGCGGTTGTTGCAGCTACTTTCCTGTACTGATTGGGTCTTTCCCTCAGTCGCACTTGTTCGCTTCGTCCCTGCCAGCAGCAACAGCAGCAGCAGCAGCCTATTCTTCGCTTCAACTCGCCGCTTACGACCAATGCGGCAAGCTTTACATATACGCCGGTAACAGATGATGCATTCATCCTGGGCGACTTATCTGGACGTATCTACCGGGAGCTCGCGGCACAACCGCGACGATTTAGTGTTTATTGTCTCAGCGTTCTCGTGCCCACGGCATGAGCAGGCAAAGCTTTCTTTCGGGTATCTTCTGCCCGGCTCCTCCGAACGAGAGAGGGGGGCACTTTACATATTATCTTTTGGATCGGTTTGCTTCTCATCTATACCCATTTATGCACGCATTACTTTTATTTCTTTTCTTTTGAACCCATATTTTTTGGGGGAATATTTGGTGAGAATTCTATGCGGCATGGAAACATTAGTCATGACACGAAGGGGATGAGGTACCTTGGATAGGAAAAATCCGATTCTACGAGGGAGGACTTTTTAGGCAGGGCTTGGGCTTGGAGAGACTTGAAGAGTAGCATTGTGGATGAGCCTTGCCTAGTGAAGCAGTTCATATAAGAGGTGGTGATGGTTTCGGGCGAGATACGTCATGGCCTTCCTGAGCATCAGCCCTGTGCTTGTTCTGAATCGTCCGGCGCCGCTCAGATCCGCACGGGGGAACAGATTTATAGGGCCTGCCGCTTGATCAGATGGCCAGAACGAGTGAAATACAACGTCAAATCAACAATTGCTGTCCCACAGCCAAGTCGTGTCATGCCCGGACCTCCACTCGCACGTGAGACGCGACATTAGGTTGCCGCCAACAAGGTACGCTTTGCCGCATGTCCAACGCGACGGCGGAGCTTTCTTGGATGAAATGTGGACAGGCAGGGCGGCGCGGCGGACGCTGGCGTAGGGGACGGGGGCCAGCTCGAGGCGGAGAGTAAAGCTGTGAACAGGGTATCATTTCTTTTTTTTCTTCTCCCCTATACGAAGCATATCTCAACTTAGAAGAACCTCTATTCTCTTGTTTCTGTTTCTCTCCCTCCACCCCGGACTTCTGATAGATAGCCAGAAAGAAAAAGAAAAAAAAAAGGTCTCGCAACCATGCGCGACTCTCGTCCGTTTCACCCCTTGACCCACCCGGGCACGTGGTCAAGGTCTAGATCCTCCTCGTACTGCCTCTCCCGGACGGCGGCCCAGGGGGCCGGCCACCCGGCTAGCACGGGGCTCTTCTTGGTGGCGCCCATGACGGCGAAGCGGCCCTGCGAGTGGGCGACGAAGCCGTGCATGAAGCCGAGCTGGATGAGCGCCGCGACGTTCATCTCGACGTCGTCCATCTCGACGGGGCTGTTGCCCCAGACGAGGCCCTCGTTGGGGCGGAGCTTCCGGGGCCCGCCGGGCGGCGGGACCAGGGTCGAGGCCGACTCGTGGGACACGGCCGCGAGGAAGGCAGGGGAGGCGGACGCGGAGGAGGAGAACGAGGAGGGGGGCCTGGCGGGGACGTAGCCTTCGAGGCGGCGCTGGAGGTAGGACGCCGTCGTGTGCAGGTCGGCGAGGTCGAGGGTCGCGGCGCGGCGGTTCGTGGCGGTGGCGGCGGTGGAGGACGCGTCGTCCGGCCCCGGGGCGTACGTCAGGAGGAAGGTCTTGCGCGCGAGGGAACGCCAGAGCAGTGGGCGGAGGCGGTGGGTCAGGAGGAGGAGGAGGCCCTTGTCGAAGAGGTGCTTTTCGTGCTGCGCGAGGGTGTGCTGGAGGAGGACGAAGTCGCCGCGGCGGACCGACTGGGACAGCGGGTGGTAGACGGGCGCGAGGGAGGCGGCTTCCGGGCGGGAGAGGAGGAGCCGGGAGGGCAGGCGGCCGAGGAGGAGGTTGCTGGGGATCAGGTAGGAGAGGACGAGGGCGCGGTGGGAGGTCAGCGGGGGCGGGATCTGGAGGTAGGCCTCCTCGAGGCAGAGGGCGGCGCGGAGGAAGTGGCAGTTTGCGAGGTTGAAGCGGCCCAGGTAGTAGAGGAAGGTGACGCGCTGGGCGGCCGGGTAGAGGGAGAGGGGCGGGGAGTTTGTCGAGATGTTTGTGAAGATTTGCTTCGCGAGGTGCGTTCGCCGGCACTGTTGGTGGTCAGCGGCTTCATCCTATATCTCATACGATGAATGGGGGTTGAAGAAATATGTCATGTGTGTGTGTGTGAGAGAGAGAGAGAGAGAGAGAGAGAGAGAGGCAAGACTCACGGCGAAGAGCAGTTTCAGCACAAGATTGGCAAACATGTAGACGCCGACCTTCTTGCCCTCGGGCTTGCTGTAGCGCGCGCTGGAACGGTCCGTCAGGCAGGTGGTGAAGATCTTCTGGATGATCTCGGCCGAGGTCTCGGCGATGGACTTGCGGTCGTCGGCGTCGACGTTGCGGATGTTGCGCGTCAGGTCCGGGCGGCGCGAGAGCATCATGGTCAGCCGCGAGAGGGACTCGCAGAGCGACATGGCCGTCTTGAGAAGCATGCCGCCGTAGGTCGGGTGGGCAAAGGCCGTGCTGCAGGAGCTGCGGGGGGTGTTAGTCGTGTGCCTTTGTTCAGCAGATGGCGCAACATCTCGGGGGTTGAGGGTGTGCATATAGAGAGACCATGCGAACACTCACTTCACCAGCCCACTAAGCAGCGTGTGCGCGCCCAAAAGGTCATCGTAGTCGACATCGCGCCAAAAGAGCATGTAGTCCTTCATGAAACTCACGAAGCCCGGCCACGGCGAGCCCTGGCCCTCAGGTACGTCGTCCTCCTCGGGCAGGCATTTCTCAATCGTGTTCTCGAGGGCCGTACTGGTGCTGCCGCCGCCGCCGCCGCCATTGGTGTGCGGCGAGGAACGGAACTGCGTCTTGAGCTCCGAGGCGAGAGCATGATATTGCTGGTTCGCGTTGGGCTCGACGAGCAACCAGTTGCGGAGTTCGTCGCTGTTCTGGGCTCGGACAAAGGTGCGGATTTGTGTCAGAAATTGGATCAGGAGGGACATCTTCGGCGCCGCTTTTGTAAGCGGGAGACTGGGAGGCCGGTACGGACCAAGTGCGCCAGGGGAATGCGGAGTTGAACGATGGGGTGAGGCGTGAGTGATGCCCCGCGGGTCGTGTTGAGAGTCGACGATGAGTGCAGGTTCAAGGTGAGAGAGAGCTTGAGGTGAGGTGAGGTGAGGTGGATTCTTCGGTGTGCGGGGAGCAGGGGTGCGTGCCCGGCGGTGATGTTGGCGGCACCATATACCGGGGGCACCCCCCCGACCCGACGCCAATGGATTTCGGTGGCTTCTTGAGCTATTTTTCAACTTTAATTTTACTTGCACATGGGCCTGGGGTTGAGAACGATGCAGAAACAATTTCATGTTGGTTCCCGTAAACGGTATACATTTCCTCCTTGGCTCCATTTCATGTTGTACATATATATCCCTCGAGGCACCTCGCGCCTAGAATCCCGCCATAGTCACCGCAATCTGAGCGGGGAAAGCTGCTTCATGTCACTGGGACGGACCTAAGCGCGCATGCGGTCTTCTTTTTATGCTATGCCGGCCACCACCTAGTCTGGAACCATCCTGGTGTGTCATCCGGTCTCCCATCATTTACACGGACTCGACGCGCTGTACGACAATGGCAGTGGCCGCGCCGCCTCCGTTGCAGATCGCCGCGACGCCGTATTCGCCAGGCTTCAGCTGGTGAAGCAGAGTTACGAGAATCCTCGACCCGGAGCTTCCCAGAGCGTGGCCGAGGGAGATGGCTCCTCCGAGAGGGTTGACGCGGGCGCCCTCCAGTCCGAGAATCTGTGCAGCCCAAGTTAGCAACGGCCGAGCCGGTCGCGGCGACGGACTGGGACTCACCTTTTCGTTGGCCTTGATGACTGCGGCAAAGGCCTCGTTGAACTCCCAGATGGCAACCTGGTCCTTGGTGATGCCCGCTCTCTTGAGCGCAATGGGAACTGCCTTGGCTGGGGCAATGGGGAAGTCAACAGGGTCGACCGCGGCGTCGGCCGACCCGCAAACCTTGGCCAGAACACGGGAGCCCGATCCGTATTGTTGCGCAATCTCCTTGCTACCCAGAACGAGCGCGCTCGCACCATCGTTCAGCGTGGAAGAGTTGGCGGCAGTGACAGTGCCGGTGCCATCGCGCACAAACGCGGGCTTCAACGTGGGGACCTTGTCGAACTTGACGTCGAGATAGCCCTCGTCGGCCTCGATGACAGTGTTGCCCTTCTTTCCGGGGACGGTCACGGGTGCGATCTCCTCGGCAAAGGCGTTGGCCTTCCACGCTGCCTGGGCGCGCTCATAGGACTGGATGGCGTACTGGTCTTGCATCTCGCGGGTGATGCCGTGCTTCTTGGCAGTGCTCTCGGCGCAGTTACCCATGTGGAATTGATCGTAGACGTCGGTCAGACCGTCCTTGATCAGGCCGTCCTCCATCTTGACGTGGCCGAACGGCGGCAAGCTGGACGACCGAGGTACGTAGTAAGGAACCCTGGTCATGTTCTCCATTCCGCCGGCAATCTGCGCCTCCGCCAGACCCAGCTGGATGTTTTGCGCAGCGAAGACGACAGCCTTCAGGCCAGAGGCGCAGACCTTGTTGATGGTGATGGCCTCGACGCTCGATGGGAGGCCGGCAAAGACCAGGGCCTGGCGAGCGGGAGCCTGCCCGACTGATCCTTGCAGCACGTTGCCCATATACACGTCGGTGATCTTGTCAACGGGGACCTTTGACTTTTCGAGGGCGGACTTGATGGCGACGGCGCCGAGCTGTGGCGCCGATACACTGGTGAAGGAGCCATTGAACTGGTGTCCGAATTAGTGACCGACCCCGATCTACACTGACTGGCTAGCGGATGGCTACCTTTGCCGTCGGCGTTCTCGACGCGCTGAGAATGTATGCATCCCGGACTTCTTGTCTAAGCGCAACTCTCGTAGAAAACTGGCGGGCCGCCGACTGCCTGGCGAATTGGCTGGGGAGCCTCGACGACTGTCTCAAGAACATGATGAATTACCTAGGTACTGTTGACGACTGGTGTATGTTTGCAGCAGGTAGCACGGGAAGCGATGACGGCTGGAGGAGACTTGAGACGACCTCACAAACGTGAACAGGAAAGTTAAGATGGCAACGGCTTCACAATTCCATAGGGATGGATGGCAAGCATGTGGATGGCGCGGGACAGCAATAATACCCAGGTCCTGGCGGTCTTCCTCGGCTTAAGAGGGGGGGAGGTGGCACGGGCGGGGCCGAGCTTCTCAGTAGCTGTGAAGTCACCCGAATCTGTGCAGGCAGGCCTCTGGGGAACCGAACCCCCCCCCCCCCCCCCCCCCCCACCCCGGGCCGTGGGAGTAGGGGCCTAATTCCGCACGGAAACGTCAGGTCAGAGACGGGCTCCGACAGCGGTGTCACCACCATCTGCGCCTCGTCTGCATCCCGTTTCCTGGAACGTCGCGCATATGCTTATCCGTTTTGTGGCGGTAGTTGTGCCACGTACATAAAAACCTTCGAGAAACATGGCGTGTCGCATTGTACATCCAATTGAGTGGTAGATACCTAGGTAGTTGCAGCACGGAAGAGACATCGTTAATTACATGTCAAGAATGCAGATATTAAGAGCGAGTCTCGAGTAACACCTGAACAGCAGCATTATGAAGCAGCAACCAACGAAAAAAGCTCTCTTGAGTGGGTGAAATCAAAAGCGAAAGGACATGGAACAAAAAAAATAAGGGGCGAGGGGGGGGGGGGGGGGGGGGTGATGAAAAAGAGAAAGAAGCCCAGCCCAAGACTCGTACAGCGTCATTGAAGAGTGGCGCGCCGCCTTGTGTGTTCCCACTGCTTTAAGTGGTTGCACTTCCACCGCTGGCTTGGTTTAGTCTGATTCGCGCTTCGTTCCTGCTACCGTGATTGGGGACGGGCGCAAGACCCACTATTTTGACCTAAGCGGAAGGCGGTGATGGTGAAGCCGAGCTGCTTCCCGTGCCATCCTGTCGGACTGCGAACCTACCAACCGTTGTCTCGCCAGTTCTTCCATCATCCATCTTGGACCACGCGGATTGCAAAACCCAAACACTCCTGAACACCAGCCCGGATTCCGATATATCCGCCCGTACTTCGACCCATCCACCTGGTCCGAATCTGTCTTCCAGTGACGGCTGTTCTGATCCCTTGCGACCCTATTCATCTTGGTAATCAGCAACCGACCGCCCGACCGACCGCCACCATGTCGACCGCCGCTCGCCGCCGCTTGATGCGCGACTTCAAGGTTAGTTACGATGCCCATACATGTCGAATTCAACAGATACGCATATTGACACCTTGAGCGAAAGCGTATGCAGACGGACCCTCCCGCCGGTGTCTCTGCCTCTCCCGTACCCGACAACGTCATGACCTGGTATGCTCGTATACGCCTCGAATCCGCGAGTCGCCTCCAAGGAATGTGCTAACACCAGCCCTTGCAGGAACGCTGTCATCATCGGACCCGCCGATACGCCTTTTGAGGATGGAACCTTCAGACTCGTAATGCAGTTCGAGGAGCAGTATCCCAACAAGCCGCCCGCGGTCAAGTTCATCAGCCAGATGTTCCATCCCAACGTCTATGCAACTGGAGAGCTTTGCTTGGACATCCTGCAGAACAGATGGAGTCCCACATACGACGTTGCCGCGGTGTTGACGAGTATCCAGAGGTGAGCGGACAAGCCACGGACGGCAAATTTGCGACCCGCGAATCCATGACATAGTCAGGGCTAACGTTGCAACAGTTTGCTTAACGACCCAAACACCGGTTCCCCCGCGAACGTGGAGGCGTCGAATCTTTACAAGGACAACCGCAAGGAGTATACAAAGCGGGTTCGCGAGACGGTTGAGAAGAGCTGGGAAGACTAGATGACAATGATACCAACACAAAAGGAACACATACGACAGTTATGAACAACATGGTCCTCTCTACCTTAAGCAGGTCTGCAGGGCTGCACTGGGACGGCAAATGACTACACAGGGGAACAGACTAATCACGTGAGCGACAAACCAGTATCGACCAGAAGACTCCTTGACTTACTTCGCATTAAGTAGCTGGGGTACCCGATGAAGTGGGAGTGGGGGGACATTTGGCGTTTCGGCTTGTGCTATCCTATCCGTATGGCTTTGGGGGGGGGGGGGCGACCTTGTGTGTTGCGATAGGCGTTTCGCGGTCGTGCGTTTTGCTTTTCTCCATCGAGTCACCGGCTGCCGGTGACGTTTGGTTCCTCATCTGACTTTTGCAGGGGAGTTCGTGGGAAGTGCATTTGGGACCTCATCAACAGCGAAATACCAAATCTATTGTTCAACATGCGACCCCACGCTGTTTGTTTATTCATCTGCGAAAACCGGAGCAAGTCCACCTATATGCCAGGGACACAGTCTGTTGTGACCCGAAGTCTTCTTGCATCGGCGATACTATCGCGTGCTCGGCCAATGTCCAGTGACCCTCTAATTAGTGAGTAATGCGCCAGACCCATACATCTACCTACTTCTCCCGTGAGCACGCCCTCAGAAGACGGGGGGCTCGCTCGCTCATCCTTCTTGCTGGGACGGACCCCTCGGGCGGCTGAATAGTAGTAGTGCCTTGGGCGAGGACTGAGGAGAGACATGTGGTAGGTAACTTGTCAAGTACCTAGGTACCGACACTCCTACCTGGGTGGGTGGGTAGACAGGAACCTCAGGTACCTAGATACCTACGTACCTAGGTATTGAAAGCAAGGAGAGATTCAGTAACTGAACCGGCGAGTGGTGAGGTGGGGATGAAATCACTGCGGGAAGTGGTTTCGACCGGACGGGATTGGTCCATTGTCTCTTCCTCCAGGCTGGCTGGCTTGTGCCTTGCTGCGGCCGACGCCGGGGCATGAGTAACCTTGTGATTGCCCCTGTGGAGCGTACCTAGGTACCTACCTAGGCAGGTAGGTACACAGGTGCCACAGTGACCTTTCGCCTCTGTAGCCCGCGTGCTGTATCGGTACCGTCTTACTGCAAGCAGAGAATTCCACGCGATTTCTAGCGGAGCGCGTCCCCGTCACTTGCATCTCAACCCCCCAAAAGCCACCCCGAATCCCAAACAATACAAACCGCACCATTTCTACTATCCTCTTTATCTCTCTCTCTCTCTTTCTCTCTCTCCCTCTTCCCCCGTCCGACTGCCTTTCTGGCTGCTGTTGCTGCTGGTTTGCGCTGTCGTCATCCTCTCTCCCCTTGCATCACCGCTCTGCAACAACCTGCGATATGTCATTCTAGCAGCCATCCCACATATTTGCACACCGTCATTTCATCCCACTACATTTGTGTGTGTGTCCATTCACCACAAACCCCCTCCTGCGTTGCCGAGCTGCGGCCGCCGAGTGCTTCGCCGCAACCACACGCACACCCCTCCCCTTTCTTTGCGCAACAACTTCGCTCGATCGGAACCCATGACCTAGGCTTCGACGCCTGCTGGTCTGAAATACCGTCGCCATGTCTAGCGCAAACAGCATCAAGGTGGTGGCCCGATTCCGTCCACAGAACAAGGTGGAACTGGCATCTGGCGGCCAGCCTATTGTTACTTTTAATGGCGAAGATACATGTACCCTCGACGTAAGTGCCTTCCCGTTCGCCTTCCGAAGCTTTCGTGCATGCAGGCAATGACTGACACGGTCCTTTCTAGTCGAAAGAGGCGCAGGGCTCTTTCACCTTCGACCGAGTCTTCGACATGGAATGCAAGCAGTCCGATATTTTCGACTTTTCCATCCGCTCTACTGTCGACGATATCCTGAACGGTTACAATGGAACGGTCTTCGCCTACGGTCAGACAGGTGCAGGAAAGTCCTACACCATGATGGGCTCTAGCATCGACGACGAGGAGGGCCGCGGTGTTATTCCCCGTATCATCGAGCAGATCTTCGCCAGCATCATGTCAAGCCCCAGCACCATCGAGTACACGGTACGAGTCAGCTACATGGAAATCTACATGGAGAGGATCCGCGACCTGTTGGCGCCCCAGAACGACAATCTTCCCGTCCACGAGGAGAAGAACCGCGGTGTCTACGTCAAGGGTCTCTTGGAGGTCTACGTCTCCAGCGTCCAGGAGGTCTACGAGGTTATGAGAAGAGGTGGAAATGCCCGCGCCGTCGCTGCAACCAACATGAATCAGGAATCTTCTCGTTCGCATTCCATCTTCGTCGTCACCATTACCCAGAAAAACGTCGAGACGGGGTCGGCAAAGAGTGGTCAGCTCTTCTTGGTCGATTTGGCCGGTAGCGAAAAAGTTGGAAAGACGGGTGCCAGTGGTCAGACGCTCGAAGAGGCCAAGAAGATCAACAAGAGTTTGAGCGCTCTCGGAATGGTCATCAACGCCTTGACCGACGGCAGATCCTCTCACGTTCCCTACCGAGACTCTAAATTGACCCGTATCTTGCAAGAATCTCTCGGCGGTAACAGTCGGACAACTCTCATCATCAACTGTTCGCCCAGTAGTTACAACGACGCCGAGACCCTTAGCACCCTACGATTCGGTACCCGCGCCAAGGCGATCAAGAACAAGGCCAAGGTCAACGCTGAGCTTAGTCCCGCCGAGCTCAAGGCCTTGCTTGGCAAGGCCAGAGGCCAAATTGCGACTTTCGAGACCTACCTCTCGAATTTGGAGGGCGAGGTTCAGCTGTGGCGTGCCGGTGAAGCTGTTCCCAAGGACAGGTGGGTGGCCCCCTTGCCTGCAGATGGTGTCACAGGAGCCAAGGCAGAAGCGAAAGCACACCGTCCGTCGACACCTTCCCGCTTGTTGCCCGAAAGCAGGTCAGAGACACCCGCAATCTCAGAGCGCTCGGGAACACCAAGCTTGCCCCTGGACAAGGACGAACGGGACGAGTTCTTGCGTCGCGAGAACGAACTTCAGGACCAACTCGCCGAGAAGGAGAGCCAGTACAACACGACAGACAAGGCGCTTCGGGAGACCAAGGAGGAGCTCGCCTACCTCAAGGAGCACGACGCCAAGACGGGCAAGGAGAATGAGAAGCTTCACGCCGAGGTGAACGAGGTCAAGATGCAACTCGAGCGCCTGAGCTTCGAGGGCAAGGAGGCACAGATCACCATGGACGCGCTCAAGGAGCAGAACGCCGAGCTGACAACAGAGCTTGACGAGGTCAAGCAGCAACTTCTCGACGTCAAGATGAGCGCCAAGGAGACGAGCGCTGTTCTGGACGAGAAGGAAAAGAAGAAGGCCGAGAAAATGGCCAAGATGATGGCCGGATTCGATCTCGGCGCCGATGTGTTCAGCGATAACGAGAAGGCCATCGCGGAGGCTATTGCCCAACTGGAGGCTCTGCACGAGATCAGCTCCACAGGCGAAGTCGTCAACCCTGACGAGCTCGAGGCGCTCAAGACACGTTTCGTCGAGATCCAAGGAATCGTGAGACAGGCCGAGCTGTCAGTATACAGCGCTTCCTCCAGCGAGGCAGACGCCCGCCGCAGAGCCGAGCTCGAGGACCGCCTCCAGTCTCTCCAGCAAGAGTACGAGGAGCTTCTTACCCGCAACCTGGGCGAGAACGACGTCGAGGAGATCAAGTCTCGCCTGGAGAGCGCCTACTCCAACAAGCAGACCACCTCCATGGAGCTCGTGGATGAGCTCAAGGCCGAGATCGTGCAGAAAGCTGCTGAGAACTCGAAGATGAGGGCCCTTATCGAGGACCTCCAGCAAAGAGTCAAGGCCGGCACCGCCGCACCCATGGCCAACGGCAAGTCCATCCAGCAACAGATTGCCGAGTTCGACATCATGAAGAAGAGCCTCATGCGCGATCTTCAGAACCGTTGCGAGCGTGTCGTCGAGCTTGAGATCTCGCTCGACGAGACGAGAGAGCAATATAACAACGTGCTCCGGTCATCCAACAACCGGGCGCAGCAGAAGAAGATGGCCTTCCTCGAGAGGAACCTCGAGCAGCTGACCCAGGTTCAGCGCCAGCTCGTCGAGCAGAACTCGGCGCTCAAGAAGGAGGTTGCCATTGCTGAGCGCAAGCTCATTGCTCGCAACGAGCGCATCCAGAGCCTCGAGAGCCTGCTACAGGATAGCCAGGAGAAGATGGCCTCTGCAAACCACAAGTACGACTCTCCCCTTATTACCCCTGCTTGCCACCCATTCCTGTCCCGTTTTTTGATGCATTAATATCCGAACCGATTGTTAACGACTGGTGCCTTGTAGGTTTGAAGTGCAGCTTGCTGCTGTCAAGGAGAGACTGGAGGCTGCCAAGGCTGGCAGCACCCGGGGCCTGAACTCCCCCTCGCTCGGCGGCTTCAGCTTCACCAACGCCGGCAGCCGTATTGCCAAGCCTCTCCGTGGCGGCGGTGGCGACAACCAGGGACCTTCCATCCCCGTCATCAACAGCATTCAGAACGAGGGCACTACCACCAGCAAGCGCAGCAGTTGGTTCTTCTCCCAGAAGTCCTAAGACTGCCTCACTGCGCCCACCTTTGTGCTTGAACCAACCCTTGCTCTCCTGTTACCGGGCATAGCGTTTCAGGAAGTGCAATCTCTCATCCCCCAAATAGACATGACGACACATGTGGCAGGCGGGACAGCCTGGTGCAGACTAGACTGCTATACCCCTGCTGTGCTGATGCTGGCGGCACGGTTCTTCATCGCCCTCGCTACCAAGACTACATACTACCTGCCATTCTTTCCTGGCAGAAGATTGTCCCCTTTTTGCTCATCTCGATACGCTGGAAGAAAGAAGCAAACCAGATCAGTAAAGACTATAAGTGCAGATTTGGACGACACAGCACATGAGCTGGCATGGGGAAACGGTTGTCCTTTGACGTAGACTTTTCCTTCTTCCTCTCTTCGGTTGGGTTTGTCTTGCTCTTGGATTTTGCCTTTATAGCAGTTTCTAGGCGGTCTTTTATCATTTTGGGTCAAGGGCTTGGGGGGGAGGATTGAGTGGTTGAGTGAATATGTGAAGGTGGACGAATTGTATTTACGGAGTGGTGTTGCCCGCAAATAAGCAGAAGGCGTTTGGTGGCAGACTCACCAGGCTTGTGGAAGCAGGGTGGGCGACTACGGGCTGGATCGGCCGTGGACGGACAGCGGGAGGAGAGGTCCACGACGGGGCGAGAAGAAGGGCCGATTGTCAACAAGGGTTGCTGCTGCTGCATAGTCTGGGGGGGGGGGGGTTGGTGGCACGACACGACGGGCCTCGCCACTTATGAAGTCCAAGACGTTTGACGGTTAATGACGCTAGTAGAAACAGAAGACTTGCTGCTAAACATGGATGACTACACAACCTTCATGTTCAATTTTTGCTACCTGAGTGAGGGGTATGTATGGGCTTGGGAATGACATGGGGAAAGTATCCGATAACTAGAATGGCAACTAAGAAAAAAAGACAAGACCAGCGTCCGTCCCACTGCTTCGACTCAAAAGATTCTCTCCACAAGTGATTGGCTAGGGATGAAGAAGCAAGCCGCCTCCTCGCCAAGTCGAAGCAAGTCTCACGGCGGGTTCACACACAAGGACTTCGAGTTGACGATCGCCACTAGAGACGAATGCCGGCGGGTTTGAGCCAAGCCAACAACAAACTTGTTCCGGTGGTTAACCTATTTCGCGAGCGTGCTGATGAGGATGATCTGGGGAACGAGGATTGCGACGATCAAGACAAAGACGGCAAGAGTGACGGCGAAGATCTTGGCGTAAAGGATGACAAGACGCTTCCAAGCGGCGCGGGAGAAGCCGCTCCAAGCGTCGTCCATGGTGGCGTAACCCTTGCCGCCGACGACACGGGGCTCGACCTTGCCCCCAAACGAGCGGTCGAAGGGAATGATGGTGTTGGCCTCCTCGGGGAGGAGCGAGGCCTGGACACGGACGAGGACGACGTGGGCCGGGATGACGATGGTGACCTGGAAGGCGAGGCTAATGATGGTGATGACGATGCTCTTCCAGGCGTCGGATGCATGGGGTCGGGACACGGTCGACGGCCTGCCGAACTGCATGTTGGGCAGGTCCATGCCGATAGCCCAGCCGATGGCGATGGGAACCCAGGTGGCAACCTGCTCCGAGAGCCAGTAGGCGGCAACGGGGCGGGCGGTGGCATCAAAGGTGCGCTTGAAGGACGGCAGGCGCTGCCAGAAGTGCTGGGAGCTGGGCGGGGTGATGACGATGTGCACCCAGGCGGTGCTGAGCTGGACGAGGGACAGAGCGGCGAAGAGGGTTGCGAGAGAGGCGAGGATGCCGGGCAGGAAGCTGGAGAAGAGGCCGAAGAGAGCGCTGGTAGCCATGGCCTGGACCACGTAGACGGAGAAGCCGCGGAAGTTTGCGCGCCAGCCGCCGTAGGTCCTCAGGAGGCGGTTGATGGAGCGCAGGGACGAGGTCACAGTGGTGGGGCGGCCGCCGGTGATGGCCTTGTTCGTCGGGACGGGACCGTCGGCGCGCGCCTCCGGGCCGGCAGAGGGGATGGTACCATCTTCTTCGCTAAGGTTGACGGGGTCGTAGGCAGGTGGGTTCTCATCCTCGACGATGGCGAAGATGGGGTAGACCTGGTTGAGGGTGTAGACCGTCTGGGAGCTCTAGTGTCAGTCGAGCTGGGGTCGGCAATGAAGATGACGCAAAGGAGACAGAGAGAGAGAGAGAGAGAGAGAGAGCTTGCTTACCCAAACAATGAGGGGCACGAAGACGAGGAAGTTGACAATGTAGACTGCAATGCTCCAGGCGGGCAGCGGGTGTTGATCAGGCGTTTCCTTGACGGCCCTCTTGTAGATGGCGCTGGCGAGATGGTGCATATGGACAGTCATATTTGCTGTTTAATCCCGACAAGCAAACTAAATCAATAAAGAGATATATATATATATATGTATATTGTGACGATGAATGATGGGAAAGAGAAGTCAAACTGAAAAGTCGAGATTGGTAGGTTTTAAGGAGTACAGGTAGAGTGGAAGTGACGGGAGGGTAGAGGATGGATCCAGAAGGGCGTCGGCTCAAGCAGATTAGCGACAACATGCCTGTCACTGGGTCGTTGCGCCTGTGCTGCCTACCTACCTCCTCCCTGGGCGCTTGCTTCGTGACGGGAAAGTCTACCTACTGTCTAGGTACCTGCTGGTGTGTGAGTGCAGCAGACTGTAGAAAGTACCTTGCAGGAGGAAATACCTCCTACCGAATGGGTGGGGCCATCCGGGGTATTAGCACATCACCAGGCAGCAGGCAGGCACAGCCACTTACAACTCACTCCTTCGCCCCCCAGATCCTTCCTTGAACGCCTGCAAACGAAACAGGCGACTGCAGATTCTCGGTGATACAGTGGGTTTATCGTCCGTGCTATCTTCTAGTACTGGGCGGCTCGTGTCCATTGGATCGTCGAAATGATATACCAACGGTCAGGTCGTATGGCTATACGGCACAGTTCGGCCTGTTTTGGGAGTCGAACTAGGTATTGACGAGGCTGTCCGGCATGAACGCAGACGCACGCATCGAAGCCGGGTGCCGGTGAGGTCTGTTCGCTGTTTGAACTCTGGGATTATGCATGAAACGACAGAGCGTTTTTCGGCCTGGAACAACTGGGACGTTCTCCCGGGACGTAGGTATTTGCATGATCGAGTTTATATATCCCTTCTCTGCGGCTCGGAAAAGGCCTCTTTTCGTCCGACGGATTAGACGATCCGCCCGTTGCATCTCCCATTGCGCATGTCATGACAAGCCAAGCCAACAATGGTCCCTGAGGCTTGGTCATTGGAGCGGTGCCGATCGAACCAACCATCCCCCGACGCACCCGAAAGGATGCACACCTGTTGTGACACTGATAGTATGCGTCGGCTGTAGTCATCCTGATCTGTAGCAAGGGTTAGGCATACAATTCGCATGGCTCGTATTGAATGCCCTGGTTACCTATTATAAACAACAATGTGGCCGTCTCCGCGAACGATCACATTACAACGCAGCCGTTAGGACACTAGGTATTCTACCTATCCATCTAGGCGTCCGACGGCCCGTTCCAATCCCCTTCACTTTTGTATTGTTTGATAGGTGGTGCATCGGCGGAGGGATCAAAGAGATGGCTTTCTGCACCAAAGTGGACTGTGCGTCGAGATCCAATGCGATGGCAGCATCCGTACAAGGTGCTGGTTGCGGCAATGCCAGGTACAACTGTGTTGTCTTAAGGCGCCCCACCTCAAAGTTTCCCTCCTACGTCACCCGCAACTTCACTAGCCCGAACGCTGGGATATCTTCAATCTTATCAACACCTCGGAAACAACACCTCCCATGTCTGGCAATTCAATCCCGAACCTGCTATCCCTTCGCGGTGCAAGGGGCGGCCGAGGCGGTCGCGGCCGCGGAAGAGGCCCCGGCGGTTCCTCCTCAGGCTTGACTCATGATCAGACGATCCAAGGAACCGACGACGACGCTGCCGGCTCGCGCCTGAGTGCCGTCAACGTGGGATATCTCGCCGACCCCTACGCCCAGTTCTTCGTCGACAACTTGACTGGCCCCCCTCCTAGGAGACTACCCATCATCAATCGAGGTCCGTGCCAGGGTTCGCTTCCGTCGAGCATGGAGGCTGATTTTTCCCCCCAGGCACTTACACGAGAACCGTTGCTCTCGACAACATTATTGACAGCTTCTTGGATGAGCCCGACGGCACACGGTCGGGTCCGAAACAGAGACAAATCATCTCGTTGGGCGCCGGCACCGACACTCGCCCGTTCCGTCTCTTTCCC